>JANAVB010000598.1:3997786-4359485 GCA_029216955.1 Iris pallida | reverse complement strand
TGACATTATTTTCTCATTTAGTACCTGACATTAATTTTCACATTTCATCATTTTATACCTAACTTCTTGCTGGAGAAGTATGCATGGGTTCAAATATGTCTATATACTTATTTGGCTATTTTTTTCATCTGATTAGAGAGTTATTATATTGGTTCATGTTCACTCATGTATAGTAATTTGCGTTCATTTTACCTTCAGTCTATGTCATAAAATCATTTTCTGGATGAGTTCAACATATATGATACAGTTGGACTATTCAGTTGTATTATCTAGGTTTACCATAATTGCAAATCTGTATCTATTATTTGATGGATTTATGTTTTTCTTCTGTTCAATTGGTTGCTTTATTTTCATGTATTATTTTTCTTACTTATCTATTGGCAATCACATTCTTCAATTGTTTTTGTAGTTTGTTTCAACAGTTTTCTACTATCAAATTACTTTTGGATTCTTGGTTATTGCAAACTCTGCAGAAAAATTATTTGAAGGATAATTGGCTTCACTATTTGTGTTGTGGGCAGTATACATTTGTGAAGGATAATTGTTGAGAATCAATATGGTATATTTGTGAAGAGGCAATATGGTATGTATGTACAAATGATGTAATTTTAAATTTGTTCAAATCTGAAGTGTAAGAATTTTGAACTGTAGGATATGAAATTCCATAATCTGAATATGAATGTATGTTAAATTGGGCTAGATTTTTGGGCAGTATGTATGGTAAAATCTTGGTAATGTTAGGCTGGTACCATGTATGTTAAATCTTGGCTATGGTAAAATCTGAAGGATGCTTTTATAATTTGTAATCATTATTTTTTTTAATGTGTAATTTGTAGGCTGGTGGCATGTATGTTGAATCTTGGCTATGGCAAAAAACTTGGCTATGGTAGGCTGGTAGCATTTTTTTGTTGGGGTCTAATTTTTTGAATTCTAAGTAATGGTAAGACTACCACTTTTAAATGTGGTAATCCTATCCAGTATCCAATTGGCAAGCAAACAATGAATCTGGAGAAAGTTCAAATCTTTCCAAAAATATTTTCCTATCCAAACAATGGATTTTCCTTTTTTGGGGAATTAATTTCCTTTTCTACTATTTTTCTTGGCATTCAAACATAGGAAATGAATGACTTTCATTCCCAAGGTCTTGATTCCACGAACCAAACGTTCTCGATTGGAATTTGTGCTCGATTGAGACTTGTGAAGATCTCAAGAAGTAGATCAAGATCCAATTATACCCGGAGAATATTGTTGAGTTCGTTGTGATGAGGAACTTGTGACAACTCAGGCACACTGGATCAATCAATGATTAGGTTTTGGAGTTCTCTTGATTTATACTTGCCATCGCTAATATGGACGAAGAAGACTGCCTATTCTTCTTCCTTGGCGAGTTACGATTATGGGCAGCACAAGAGTTATAGAGGCAACGTGTTCAAGACTTGAAAACTATCGTTTCAGTACCCAATGAGCTTATGGAGTATCGACGGAGCAATACGTCCAAATCCAAGCAAAATATCACCACCACCAAGGCCAATGGTGGGGAGAGAAGAAGGGAAACAACAAAAAAGAGTTCCCATTGAAGGACAAGCAACATGCAAAGTCCATACGGAGCACAAAGTGGAGTGCTTTGTGTCCGGAGGTAATTACTTTGCACGAGACTGCAAAAATAAAGACAAGCATGTGAACGCAGTCCAAGAAGAGGAGGCCAAGGACAAAGAGCCCTGAATGGGGCCCATATTAGATCCCTACACTTGATTAATGTCTTGATGAACAAGCCTCCTACGGCCAAGGCCCCGAGTTGAGAACTCATGTATGTTTTTTTTTCCAGCACGTGCGAGCACAGTTAAATCGTGTCTCCCTGCACCCTATTTTTAGCCAGTCGTCATGTCTCTTCGGACTCTTCGTGCAGATCCTGTCCGCACTGGCTTTTTTATCATTGCTCAGCACGTACGTCTCGCGCATTCCGCGCACTCCAGAGCCTCACGGGACGGCCGACGTCTTTCGACGCCAGCAACTCAACGCCTCGCTTAGCCCACGACGCCGAAGGCGCCCTCGACGTCTTCACGACACCTACGACAGCCGGTTCCGCCCAGCCACCCGTTCTATGTGCACGACGCCCTTACGACGTCTTTCCGACGCCCAATGGGCGCCGCACGATGGGCCGCGTGGTCGTCCGTCATTTATACCCGTGGTAGAATGGTGCCGGGCCTCGACCGCCCGCGCGACGCCCTAGCCGATGAGTTTTCATGCACGGGGTGCCCCATTCTGTCCCACGCCAGCTCAGATCGTGTCCATTTTTCGTCAGTCCTCCGGCGTTGTGGATGCCCCGCATCGCACGGGCCAGGCTCATCATCGCACAGGCTAGGCCATTATGTGAATGTTATGAGAGGAGGATATAGGTTGTTTAAGAAGAGGGAATGAGTTAGATCTTTTGTGATCAATGCTTATTTGATGATGATCATATGGACGTTAACTGGGCGACTAAGTGTTAGTTGTTGGGTCGTGTTTGTATGTTGCATCACTTGATTAACTACTTGTTCATGTTTTCTTGATCTTCTTCTTTTTTTATGATGCCCGTAACACTCGGGATTTTTTTTGCACACTGCATTGTATGTCTTCTGGGCCAACTGTTTCTCAACTCCCAACATAAATGGAAGGAATAATATACTTCCATGGCTCGATACTGATCTTCTGTCACCCAGCCAAAACTTTTATGTCTATTCCCATTGACCACAAGGGTCACTCGGGACTTGTTCATGTTGTTCTGTTAATCTGTTCTTTGTTTTCACCGATCACATGCTTCTTCTAATATGTACTCGTATATGATCTAGGGTTATTTTCCTCATGCGAACAAATGCAAAAAAAATATTTTTATGCCAACTGCTGAAGGCGGTTCATGTGTCAGAAACTTCTAAAAAAAATCAGCACAACATTGTTCTCTTCGATCAATAAAGGTATTAGTTGTCTTTTGTGGCATGCCTATTGTACAAATGCTAGACCAATAGCGATAGTATGATGCTGCAATAGTTCATTAATGTCTTAACTCATTAGTTACATAAACTATTCGTCAAGTGGACATATATATATATGAGAACATATTGTGATAATATGACTACAGGAATTATGTCACATAAGCTTAGATTATTTGGATTAATTGCATTATCTTCTAGAAGTTAGTCCTAATCATCTTGATTTAAGCATAGAAAGTCTAAGTTTGACCAACTTCTGATGACCTTTATGTCTGTTTATAATATATATATATATATATATATATATATATATATATATATATATATATAATTTTTTTTTTTTGAAGCAATGGGTACTTATGGTGAACTCGCCTCAACTTGGGCTCGAACTCCCGACCACTTGGACCGCATGCATTTCTCTTAACCACTAGGCTAGAGATCATATATATATATATATATATATATATATATATATATATATATATATATATATATATATATAAAAAAAAATATATATATATATATATATATATATATATATATTTTATATATATATATATAAATATATATATATATATATATATATATATATATATATAATATATATATATATAAAATATATATATATATATATATATATATATATAAAATATATATATATATATATATATATATATATATATATATATATATATATATATATATATATATATATATATAATATATATATAATATATATATATAAAATATATATATATATATATATATATATATATATATATATGCTTTGTTAATTTGAACCTTCAATTATTGGTAATCAAGTTGAACCCTAAGGACTTGTTTGGCTCGCAGAAAGGAAAGAAAAAGAAATCAGTTGAGCATGGAAAATTGCAATTCTCATTATTTTTTCTTTTCGGTGTTTGAAAAGGCCATAATATAGTCAGAATACATCGTTGAGCACATATAGTTTAGCCCTAATTTTTTGTAATAAATGCAGAAAATTGGTAGAAAAAGTGAATCTTCGGGGTGAGTGGGAGACCATTTCCCCCCTATTTTCTTTCATTTGGAAACCATTTTTTCAGTGGCGGCCCGGGGGAGGGGCAAATGGGGCGTGGGCCCGGGGCACCAAGATCCCAAGGGGTCCCAAATAATTTTAAGAGTTAGTAATAAATATTATATAATATTAATATATAATAAAAGAGTTGGTAAAAGAAAAAAAACTGGCATTTATTTTTACAGTAGTGAAAGTTTGTCCCTTCCGATTCCAGAGAGAACTTCTTGTCTTCCAATTCCAGAGACGAATTGATGGCCAACGATAAGTGTTCATGAAAATTGTTAATTTTAATTCTTGCTTCCTTCTTTCTTCTACTTATAATTGAATCCCAAACTCCTATTTTTCTTTCAATTTATTCTTCATGTCCTCTTCTATTATCCATAATTTTAAAATCTACTCAGGGATTTGAAGTTAAGAATTAGAATTTTATAATCGTTGAATTGACGTGAGTTGCGGCTAAGATAACAACAACTACTCACTGAAACGATGACGCAAGTTCCGTTGAACAATCTCCAGATAATGAACTTGAGGTCTGAAATTCGAGTTTTAATAATGAACTTGATTGTTGGTTATGCTAATAGCGAAAATAACTTTAACGATCTTGAGTTGCACCGATGAATTATTGAATTTTGAGTAAACCGATTTCCAATTTTTGCATAACATACTTTGAAATGTTGTATTACGTAGTGAATGTTTAACAAATATTAGTGATAAGATGATTTAGGGATTGTTGAATTCGGTATTTGGATTTATTTGAGGATTGCTGGATTTGGTATTTCGATTTAAATCATGTACGGGAACGAACTGTTTACTATAAAGATGTCATTTTCATTGTTTTAATTAATCAATATTACGGAAAAGCCAATTTGATATTTAGATTGATCATAGTTTTTAGATGTTGTTTAGTCGAACTTGAGTTGGAATGAGTTATGGTGTTTGATTATTCAATTATATAAAAAATGGTGCAAGAGTTTGTGTCTAGGAGTTTTTATTGATTTTGTAGAATATTTTATGATATTGTGTTTAAACGTGATCAAGATGCTTCTACTTAAATTTCTATGGTACTATTTTTTCAAGAGAAACAATATTTTAACGATACTCTAAATGTAAAATACGCTCGAGATAATGAAACAATGAATCTTCTCAAAAAAAATAACACTTTATTTTCAATATATCCGAACAAGGGACATCATTTTCGGTTTCGCCCTGGGCATTAAAATACTCCGGGCCGGCCCTGCATTTTTTTTTTCCTTTCATGCCATTTTTCTTTGACATCCAAATATAGGAAATGAATGACTTTCATTTCCCATGGTCCCGATTTTGCGAACCAAACGTTGTATAAAGGAAATTGTGCTAGATACACTTAAGAAGGCCATATTTTTTTTGAAACCAGTTGTTTGGCGACAACCAGTAAATACCTCCAAAGTATTGTGGAGTATTCTTGAACTCGCATGAGACTTTCTTAATCTTCTCGAAGTTCTAGAATCTTTCCATGTAAAATATATCAGAACTATAAGTTTATTGTAGAGAACTAAAAGTTTCTTGTAAGGTCCTTGAAAGCCTATAAATAGGATGTGTCTCATTTGCTCCTTACCACCAAATATTGTAAGCTTCTTTCAACATAGTGAAGTCTTTCAACTTCCCTCTTGCTCCACTATTCTCTTCTCTTCTTAGCCCGAAGGCTTGGCCCGAAGGCTTGGTCCGAAGGCTTGGACGAGTCTTCGAGGAGGAAGTTTGTGCGCCGCACGAAGTAAAGTGTAGGCAAAAAAAATACTAAATCCATGACAAATGGTATCAAAGTGAAGGTCAACCGTCGCCACGTCGACACACTACAAAAATATTGCAAAATAGCGACGGAAGTTTCAGTCGCTATTTTGACATATTCCGTCTTTCAACTTCCACTCTTGCTCCAGATATTCCTTCCGTCTGTTTTATAAACTATCCTTTGTTAACTTGTGAGAACCTTTAATTATTGGTACTTAAGTCATGTCAACCCTAAATGAAATTGTGCTAGATACCTTTAAGAAGGCCAGAAATTTTTTGAAACCAGTTGTTTGCCTGCAACCAGTAAGGATCTTTGACTTGATAAAACCTAAGTGGAGGAAGAAGGCAACAATATGCAAACTGCTCGATAGGATCAAACTATAATAAGTAGAAGATAAGCTCCAAAAATGGGTGAAGGAAATTGGATTCGTCACCCTAGAATTATCGATCCATTGATCAGTTTTAGATCAACTGACTGACAAACTAGTAGATATCAGAATGATTTCTACTAAACTCAGTTATCTTAGTAAAAAAAGCATTCCATGCAATAAGATGACTTTACCAATTGATAACTACATATTGGAGTCCCCAAAACAAGGTAGATCGAAATAACATCAAATTTCTATATTAGATAAGAGTTTTGAAAGTAGGAAGCTTTTTTTGCATTCATTGTCACATGAACTTGCTTATGTGTATATTAATGGGATGGTGAGTACATGTTTACCCTGCCCGCAGCCCAGACCTGCATTAGCGAAATCCTTCTTTTTTTTTGTATGAACTACAAGGATGGAGAAAAGTTGCATTCTTTGGTCAAAATTGCTACTAAATTAGGCTATATCTGAACAATTTTTGTAGTTTGGCGAATATGATATTAGTCATTTGGTGGATCAAGAGCTGAGTATAGCTAGATTGTGTCCTTTATATAGGCTAAATTGCAACTAAATATCCTAGATTTTCATGATTTGTAAGCTGCTACCCTAAAGTATTATAATTGAAAAGTTGCTACCATAAACGTTACAATTAGCAACTAATACCTCGAACTTTTTTTCGTGAGTTGTGCCTGATACCCTTCCAATCTTCATATTGATTAGTGATACCCTACCTTAGTATAGAAGGTACTATATGAAATAATTTGGAATTGTCCTATATGAAATAATTTTCTCACTTAATATCCTTAGATACCTGCTACTATGTGCATGTTTCTACTGAGCTATAAACCTCTTAATATCCATCAGTAACTGTGTGTGTGTGTGTGTGTGTGTGTGTGTTTAGCATGCAGTATGTTATGTGTCTTACTCTCTGACAGTTAGCTATTAGATTCTTATTCTCTTAAGACAAATTCCAACATAGATAGTTCCAAAAATCCATTTTTTTTCTCAATGTCTCTCTTCCTCTCCCTATAACTACTTTCCCCTCAAGGCACATTTAGATGTGCAAATACTTGAAACATTACTCCTATACCTCTCATTCTGCCCACCTGAAATACAACAACAACAAAACACTATCAAGATGGTTGGCAAGAGGAAAGGACCATATGATTTCCAAGCTAACCATAGGTTGTCTGCCGAGACCTTCGATTGGTCTGTGGAAGCTGCAAATTATCATCATCATCATCATCATCATCATCATCATCATCACCACCAGCTTCTACTACTACTTATCTGAGCAATGTTGGAGAATTCTCACTGTGAAGCCCCCTTGAACTCTCTCCTATGTTCTCTGTCACATAGTTTTTGGTCATTTGAGAAGATTGAATTTACATTGTTTTTATCAAGTTATTCTAACATGGACATAAAAGGCATATACTCTGTTAAGATTGAGTTTCAAACTCATTCTTCGACTCTTAATTCCTAGTCGTGGCTAATTCAGGTGAAGTGAAGTGCGTTAATTTCTGTCCCGTCTCGAATGACCTTGATCTATTTGATTTATGAAACACTATGACATTTTTTTTTTTCACAGCTCGAAATGAAGAAATTTTTTGTAGTATGCACTGGAAGCAGAGCATAGAGCATGGGTAGATGGGGATTGCTTGTTCTTTGGCCTGCCACTCATGGCTGTTTCAGTTCCTAGATTCCTTAGCTTTTGCTAAAAGGGTTCTATGATGGGATCTTAGAGAAATGTTCAATTGTGTGGTATCTTTCTTAGAATTTTGACAAGTTTGACATATTACTGAGCCTGGATGCTTTTAGTAAAGGAGCCGAGTATTTCCTTATGTGCTGAAAAGTTTCACCTTGCATTATCCGACCTAAAAATGCTGTGAAAGCATGTGTTTGTGAGGACTCCTGTTGGAGGCTTCTGGGTCTTATGATGCTGATCACTACCAAATTTTAGGGACTCGAGAACTCGAATCAGCATTTGGTGCCGACATACGGCGGTGGTGGCGCACATGTGTGGTCCAGAGGCCTACGGACACAAGACTTCAATGAAACAAAAACGAGTAAAGGGATATATGCACTATTCACACAAATTCACAACCGATGTGGGACTATTCATAGGAAGGTTGGTTTTTTGAAAGTGAGAGCAGGAGCAACAACAGACAGTAAGTATGTTAGTTGTCAAAATGCCTCGGACGAAGACCACAATCATCTGATTTTGCATGGTGAAGCCGCTACATACATCTTCATTTTATGGACTATTTGGATCTTCTGCAACGAAAGGATCCATGACGATGCCTCTATTCAGATTCATGAGCTCCTTCCATTTTGCAACAACCTTATTCAAGATAGTACGTGACTGGCGCTTGTTCGTCATCGAGTTGCAAAGAACTCGGCTCACGTTTCTCGATGAGGTCGACCAGAACTTTTACGTCGGATAGGTAGAGGAAAGTTTTAGTCGACGAAGAGTGGCCAGTTGGCATATCAGGCCAGGTACGGGGTGACAAAGGGGGTGAAGGAGAACTCAGTGCTGTCGCCCGGGCACGGGGGCGGCGAAGACAAGCCTAAAATTAATATGAGGTCCATAAGACAGTTGTCAAATGCCCATATTTTTTAGGACCCCAATTTCGGCCCCCTAAAAATCAAGTTTGGGCCTTGATCTTTGGGCCAAAAATTAAATTGCACGCTAAAATCTATGGATTGTTGCCTTTATTCAGAATTTTGTTAAAAAAATATGCTTCCGCTAGGAATACTTTTTAAAAAATAATAATCAAGTCCTGGCCTTGATAGTCAATTTGTTGCATGGCTAAAATCAAATTACCACGGAAATACTTTTTGCCGCCGTCGGAATAGATAGTTCTGTTGACACAAAAAAGATTTAGAACAGACAATTTTTTAAAAGAATTTTGTTGCCGCGGAAAGAAAGAGTTTTGCTGCCATAGAAAGGTTTAAAACTGATATTTTTTAAGAGAGAGTGAAGTTGCAGCCGGAATCAAAGACTTTTTCCCCCCCTAAAAGAGCTAATGGAATCAGCCCCTCCCTTTCCAGGTGAGACTTTGTTTAAATTTCTTTTATGTTAATTTATTGAAGAAAAATCTTCTTACCCTATGGTTATTCCTAAAGAGTCGATTTAGTGGTCGAAATCGACAACTACGAGCGAGTTTTGTTCCTCAACTACCTACTTGAAACAATCCATTTCCATTAGGTGATATTTGTAGTTTATTAATATATATTTTTATGAATTGTTGTTGATTATCTTTATTTTTTGTTGACTAATTTATTTAAAAAAATATGTTCTTGTCATCTGATTCATATTATTTCTATTGAGATTAACAGAGAAACTTAGAAAGAAAATATTTATATATTTGTTGTTGGTTGTTTATTTGTCGTTCATTATTATTATTTGTTTGAAAATTGTGATAATGTCAATTGATTACATAGTGTTTGCATCTAGATTATCCATTTGAATATTATATTTGATTGTATAGTGACTAGCCAGTCCTCTTTTTTAGACATATATTCTTTTGGATATTATATTTGTTTATTCTTTTATTTCTTGAAATTAGGTTGATATTGTATCATTGTCGATGGAAAAAAAAAAGTTATAATATGCTCGGAGAAACCAAAATCAACTCTCGACTGGGAAGATCTAGTTATACTAGATTGAGGGGACGTTAAACCTCACAACATAAATTACAGAATTTACATACATGTAACGTGTGTGTCTTATAGTTATGGAATGATGGTGTTTGAAATGGCTTGGGGGAAGAAAGAACATACACATGAATATGTTCAAGGCACTACCAAAATAAGTCAAATCAGCGACGTATTTAGCGACTCCGTGAAATTTCGTCGCTAATGTTTGGGGTTTTAGCGACGTCAACAAAAGACGTCGCTGTTTGTCGCCAACAACGACTAATAGCGACGTCTAGCGTCTTCATTTTGTTCAATGGGGTAGTGCGTCGCAAGTTCATCGGTACGCGTCGCTGATATAGCGACGTTTCGCGACGCATTTTAAGTTGCGTCGCTATTTATTATATATCAGCGACGTTTAGCGACGTCCTAGGCGGACGTCGCTAAACGTTTCATATAGCCAGCGAGGGTTTCCATTTCGATCATTTCACAAATTTTTCCCCCCAAATTTGGGCGCGCTCCTCCTTCGCGACGCTCCTCCGGCGATTTCCCTCCTCCTCCGCGGCGCTCCTCCGGCGATCTCCCTCCTCCTTCCTCAGGTAGCTCCTCCTTCTCCTCCTTCTCCTCCTTCTCCTCCTCCTCCTTCCTCTGGTAGCTCCTCCCCACTTTCTCCTCGTCTTCAAGATCTCTCTCTCGCTTCTAGTTCGTGTCCACGAGAGCGTGGACTCGCTGCGGGGGACACGAGACTGACAGTGGGCTCGTTGCGGGGGACACGAGAGCATGGACACCTATTTTGTTGGTTTGGACACGTCGTGTCCTACTGTGTGGACACGAGATTCACAGTGTGACACCTATATACTGAAAAATCTCGTTTTTTTTGGCATATCAACTGTCAATTTGATGTCCACGAGAGTGTGGACTCGTTGCGGGGGACACGAGACTGACAGTGGACTCGTTGCGGGGGACACGAGAGCGTGGACTCGCTTCTAGTTCGTGTGACACCTATTTTGTTGGTTTGGACACGTCGTGTCCTACTGTGTGGACACGAGATTCACAATGTGACACCTATATACTGAAAAAACTCATTTTTTTGGGCATATCAACTGTCAATTTGATGTTTTGGGTGGATTCGAATTCTAATTTAGGGTTCGAGCCCTATTTACTGATACTGGGAGTTTTTTTTGGCATTTTCAGGATTTTGAAATGATGAATAAATTGACTAATAATTATTATCGAGCCCTATAAAATTTCAGCTATGTCACGAAGGATGGATATACTAATCCTGTGAATGAGTTTTTTCCTAAGTATTCTCGACAGTTGAGTATGATTTAGCTCACAGACATTACTGAAATATGGGATAATTAGACTTTCTGTTCAATACCATATTTTAAATCCTAAATCTACGGTATGACATCGTGATCAGGACATAGTCCCTGCAGCCATTCGACTGGCGAGGCAGAAAACTATATAGCCGTAGATAAAGTTGACTGTCCTCCGACCCTCATCCCTCGGCAATGATGATACGACAACCTATCACTATATCTTATATATATAGTAGTAGATGACGTCTTAGTATTACATTATGTGAGTTTATCTTGATTCTGTTACATTCTTCAGATACTACATACGATAAGAACATATACTACACCATATGTACAGAACATAGATGATTCACACTAATGTATGCTAGAATGAATTTTAGGGTTGTGTTCTGAGCCATCCGTTCTGCTACTTGGCAAAAAAACAAATTTATTGTACTTTATCTGCTTTCGAAAATGTACTCAAATTACATGATGGTTCCTTTAGTTAGCTTGCTTATGTTACAATTATATTAGCTTGCTTACCAGATGGCACCCATGACCCGAGGAGCGGCACGTCGTTTGAGGGAAACAGTGAATGCTGAGGTGGCTCCTCCTACAGTTAAGGAGGAAGTGGCACCGGTTGCTAGTGAGATCGGGAGTTCTATTCATCCAGTACCGGTAGCTAGTGAGACCGAGAGTTCTCTTCATGCAGTCCTTGCAAGGGACGACATCTCTCATCGCGCCAAAAATCTAGCTTTTTCGAGGTGGATGCGTGAACGTATCACTGACCGTTTGCGTGAGCAGCGTGGTTCTCATTAGCTATTAGTACTTATTTGTATTGGACTATTGGTATTGGGTTATTTTTGTATTAGAATATTTGTATTGGACTACATATATGAATTAGAACTATGACAATCTCTAGATTATATTGGACTACGACATGGTGATCAGGACATAGTCCCTATAGCCATTCGACTGGCGAGGCAGAAACTATGTATCCGTAGATAAAGTCGACTGTCCTCCGACCCTCATCTCTCGGCAATGATGATACGACAACCCAACCGGAGAGGATACTCTGAGAGATCCATCTGAGAGGGACGTATACTCTGAGAGATCACCTTTACAAGAATTATATCAGTAGTGGGATCGAGTGTTGGAGGAGATATTATCAAAGTATACGTCCTACTCAGATTGGTCTCTCACCGTTACTATTTTTTCCTGACAGCATGGTGGATGTGCTCCGTCCACAGATTCTTGATCCGAGCCAAAACTTTGTCCCGGAGATCAAGTGGACATCTTTGGTGTAGAGCTCGAGTGAGAGGTTCCTGACAGCATGGTGGCCTCCTTTGTTAAAGTATCCGTGCTCATCCCACATTGGTTATGGGACGAGCACAGAAACTTTAACAAAGGAGACCACCATGCTGTCAGGAACATCTCACTCGAGCTCTACACAAAGGATGTCCACTTGAGCTCCGGGACAAAGTTTTGGCTCGGAGCAAGAATCTGTGGACGGAGCACATCCATGCTGTCAGGAAAAAATAGTATTGGTGAGAGACCCATCTGAGTAGGACGTATACTTTAATAATATCTCCTCCAACACTCGATCCTACTACTGATATAATTCTTGTAAAGGTGATCTCTTAGAGTATACGTCCCTCTCAGATAGATCTCTCAGAATATCCTCTCCGGTTGGGTTGTGTTCTGAGCCATCCGTTCTCACAGAGGGTCCTATTTTGGATTCTATATTTTGTATTTTGGTTTCTGTATTTTGTATTTTGGTTTCTGTATTTTGTATTTTGGTTTCTGTATTTTGTATTTTGGTTTCTGTATTTTGTATTTTGGTTTCTGTATTTTGGCTCCAGCTCCATTTGTATTAATCTACGGTACGACATGGTGATCAGGACATAGTCCCTGCAGCCATTCGACTGGCGAGGCAGAAACTCTGTAGTCGTAGATAAAGTTGACTATCCTTTGACCCTCATCCCTCGGCAATGATGATACGACAACCTATCAGAATCCTCGACTCTCTTTCGCTTCTTGGATATTGACCCAGCTTCCAATCTCTTATTTCCCTCCGGGTCCACTCTACTCCCAATCTCTTCCTCTTTTATACACGAATCTACAGAATCAATACCATCCAAGGAAGGCAAAACTGAATCAGCGTTGTCTTCCGGATCGTCCTCATCAAGGCATAACGGGTTGCTCAGCATGCCCAGCTTCTTCAACTTCTTGCTGGCTGCAGAGTCAAAATGGGAATGGGTCCTCTTTGCCGGCCCGGAGCTCTGACTCGCACTCGTCGCCGTGCTACTGGTTTCCTTTCCTCCTCTGACGCGGGTCATAAGAAAAGAAATTTTGTACCTCTTCTTCACATAAACATCATTGTCGCCTTGTACTCGAGTCTCCTCATCTGTAACGCTATCCAAGGTACCGAGAAGTCGGATAGCGTCACAGATGAGGAGGCTTGAGTACAAGGCGACAATGATGAGGACGATCTGGAAGACAATGTTGATTCAGTTTTGCCTTCCTTGGATGGTATTGATTCTGTAGATCCGTATATAAAAGAGGAAGAGATTGGGAGTAGAGTGGACCCGAAGAGAAATGAGAGATTGGAAGCTGGGTCAATGTTGATTCAGTTTTGCCTTCTCCTCTCCTCCACCAAGGCTATGGACCCATCTGCTCCTCCCTACTTCCCTTCTTCTTATTTGACTCTCTCAGCCACATATGATATCCAGCTCAAGTGTAGAGTCGGGGAAGAAGAAGTGGACATGAAGAGGAGGGGAAGCAGCACAGCCGGCGGCATGACCCGGAGGAAGTACAGAGGTTTTCTTCAACATACGTATGAGAACTATAAGGATATATCTTTTCACAATATGTCATCTTGTCAAAGACCCTTAATGTGACAACCATGTTACCGCGATGTCGGAAGACTAACATGTCATAATTTTCTAAGCCGTGTATTTTAACATAATCCTTCCAACTCTTTCCTCCTATGTCGTAATCTTGCATTATTACATAGAACTGAAATCCGGTTGGAGGATTATGTCAAAACACACGGCTTATAAAATTATGACATGTTAGTTTTCCGACACCGTGGTAACATGGTTGTCACATTAAGGGTCTTTGACAAGGTGATATGTTGTGAAAAGATATATCCTTATAGTTCTCCTACGTATGTTGAAGAAAACCTCTGTACTTCCTCCGGGTCATGCCGTCGGCTGTGCTGCTTCCCCCTCTTCATGTCCACTTCTTCTCCCCCGACTCTACACTTGAGCTGGATATCATATGTGGCTGAGAGAGTCAAATAAGAAGAAGGGAAGTAGGGAGGAGCAGATGGGTCCATAGCCATGGTGGAGGAGAGGAGAAGGCAAAACTGAATCAGCATTGTCTTCCGGATCGTCCTCATCAAGGTATAACGGGCTGCTAAGCGTGCCCGGCTTCTTCAACTTCTCGCTGGCTGCAGAGTCGAAATGGGAACGGGTCCTCTTTGCCGGCCCGGAGCTCTGACTCGCACTCGTCGCCGCGCTACTGGTTTCCTCTCCTCCTCTGACGCGGGTCATACTCGAGCCTCCTCATCTGTAACGCTATCCGACTTCTCGGTGCCTACATTGTCACTCGAATCCCCCATTCGACTCGTATCGTCCTCTTCTTCGCCTGTCTTTTTGCTCCCTGTCTTGCAATCATCTGCTATCACCGCCGACTCATTCGACTCCTTCTCTGATGACTCCGAAAAGTTGGATATCATAAGAAGAAGGGAAGTAGGGAGGAGCAGATAGGTTCAGAGCCATGGTGGAGGAGAGGAGAAGGAAAATACTTGATCAGAACTTGAGGTGGAAAAGTTGTGACGTTGATAGCGTGAGGAAGGGAGAGGGTGGAAAAGATCTTCTCCTCCGACTCTACACTTGAGGTGGATATCATATTTTGGTTTCTGTATTTTGGCTCCAGCTCCATTTGCATTAATCTACGATACGACATGGTGATCAGGACATAGTCCCTGCAGCCATTCGACTGGCGAGGCAGAAACTATGTAGCCGTAGATAAAGTTGACCGTTCTCCGACTTCGGCAATGATGATACGACAACCTATCACTATATCTTATATAGTAGTAGATGACGTCTTAGTATTACATTATATGAGTTCATCTTGATTCTGTTACATTCTTCAGATACTACATACGATAAGAACATATACTACACCATATGTACAGAACATAGATGATTCACACTAATGTATGCTAGAATAAATTTTGGGTTGTGTTCTGAGCCATTCCTTCCCATACTTGGCAGTTAAGTTGTGGACCATTATGTTGGACATTGTTGTTACAAATTTTCATATATCTGTGTTGATTGATGAGATTGTGTTTCAAACGTGTTCGTGATTGTGTGTATCTGTGTTGTTTGATACTGTGTTCGTGATACACACCGTTGTTGCTGTAACAAATGGTGTGGGGGATGCTGCAAATGCTGCAGGAAATGCTGCAGGGAATACTGCAAATGCTGTATTTTTTTATTTTTTAATATTAGCGACATTCAGCGACGATTACCGACGATCAGCGATGAAAGAAACGTCGCTAATTACATCGCTAACTGTAAGTAAAATCGTCGCTGATCGTCGGTAAACATCGGTAACGTAGCGACGTAGGAAAGTCGCAGAACGTCGCCATATCGCTTTCATGCCAGGTCAGCATCGATGCGAGAGAGAGTCGCTCAACGTCGCTAGTTTACGTCGGTATATTATGACATTTTATGTCGCTGGCAGTCGCTATATTAGCGACGTTGACACGTCGCTAAAGCTCGTCGCAATAGCGACATATGGCGACATTTTCTTGTTTAGCGACTAGGTTAATCCCGACTACTTGAAAACGTCGCTAATGACGTCGCTAATAGTAATTAGCGACGTAATTTTCCTTTTTAGCCACGTCTTTACGCGTCGCTGAATTGACAGATTTTAGTAGTGAGGGCATACTACATGAAAAAGATGAAAACAATCTAGGGCTAAGCTAGTGTTCCGGAGAAGAAATAATGCGAACTTTCTCATTAAACATGAAAAAGATGAAATTATTGATCACATATTTCAAATGACTTATTCCGTCATCATTCAACAACTCATTGTTCTACAAGCAGGAAATAAACAAAGAGATGAGATGAATCAAGGCTTAAGCTGTTGGAGCCTCAACAATAGCCTCCACCAACTTTTCCACTTCTTCTTTAAGAGTTGGAGGTTCTGCAAACCACCATTTGGCGAGTTGTCGAAATAGATTGGACAACTCTTCTTCCTCTTCGACCGACGCGCTGGGCTCGAGGCCTAATTCTGGGTTGTACTCAATCGTCTCGAGTAAATCCCTTACCGATGGTGGAAAAGCATGATCAAAATCATTTTTCAATCGATCATGCACAAGTTGTACATCGGGAGGTAGACGAGTAGTGTGGCCGAAGGAGGCTGTTGCAACTAGGAGAAGGCCCACAATCAAGAGACGAGTCATATTGAGATTTGAATATTCACTAAAAATGGCACTTTCTTTATGTGGACACTTGCAAGAATGTAGAAACTTGGTACATATATAAGACAAGGGACCTTATAGGATTATTTAATTCCATGAGTTGCATGAAACTTAGTGAGTTACTGTGCATTCGGTTTCTTAGATGGACTGTTAGTGTTATTTATTAAATTTTAGTAGAGTTCAAAAGAAGGTTTCTAATACTATTCTTTATAGTCATATTAAAATTATCACATTTAAGAAGATGTGATTCGGCTCTAATTAACTACTCAAACTTACAGAATATGTATCTTGAATCTACAAGTAACTAAACAAACAAAAAAATCTCACTTAGCAAAAAGTATCTATTCACGAAAATAAATATATTGAAACACTTCATAAGGCCGTTAGTTGTAGCCACATGGATGGTTCTATAAAAAATTAATTATTGAAGAACAAAATAAAGTTGCCTCAAACCTGATATTTTGATTATTATAGAATTTTGCATTTGATATTTGAGAGGCCCTTTTTTCTTATCCAAACTCCGTGTCTACTTACAAAAAAGAGCAAAAGGGTGTAGTTAGACGATTAAATTTTGAAGTAAAGTAAAATAATAGCTAATATGTAATAAAAAACTAAAAGAACATTTTGTCTAACATTAACTTTAGTTACAGTAAAAATAACCTTTAAATTTATTGGGAAATTGTCTTAGTTGTAGCTCAAGTGCTCCAAAGATATGTTTCAATAGATTTTTCTATGATTGACATGAGAGAATGAAAATGACATATTAAATATTAATACTAAAACATGAATAAAATTAAATTACTCTTTCCCCTACAACCTATTCTCGAAAACAAAATTAATTAATGAAGATCAAAATAAACTTGCATCAAACATGATATTTTGATGACTATGGAATTTTGGATTCTTGACTGTGAAGTAATAAAATAATTTGTCATTTTAATCAAATTTCAACCTGACATATAATGTACCGCCTGTATATTGTTAGACCCAAGTTTAGCCAAAACTATATCCAGAGAGTTTGTATTCCTAGATAGTATACTGTTATGCACTAGCCGTATACTATAGATATACTAAAAGTTTTCTGTCAGTATATTGATGTTAGACCCAAATTTGATTCTAGAAAATCTATGTTATACCAAACGATATATATTTTTATCTTGACATTATACCGACGGTATTTCGATCGTGTATTTTTGTGTGGGATAGATATATATTCTCATCATTGAATGTTGTAAAGGCTATTTTTATGGCCGTTACTGTGCTGACAGTATACCATCGGTATATTGGATGTACAGTAACGACTGTATTATATTGAGTTGTTTTGGCCTCATATAAAAGCAAGTTTTTGCCTCATTTATTACCACTTTTTAAGCCTAAAATTTTGACCTATCTACTAAACCTTTGTGAGTATAAATTCTTAGACCAAACACTAGAAAACAACATACTCCAAACCTCTCCTTATTCGAGATATTTCATTTGCCAAAATATATTTGAGATAGAGTGTAGATTGAGTTATAAATTGGAATCTTCAAATTTTTGTAGAAGATCTTCATATTTCTTTTAAGTTGTTGAAGTATGTAAGCCTCCGTATCAAAGCTTTGGTGCTTGTCGACGAGCCCTTCAAATCAAAATCCGTGGGTATGAAGTTAGTGAGGCCTTAGGATCAAAGCTTGATAGAGTGTAGATTGAGTTGTAAATTGTGATCTTCAAATTGTTGTAGACGATAATCTTTCATGTATGATTTTGAAGTCTACAAGCTTTCAGATCAAAGCTTGTGCAGAAGTCGGCAACCCCTTTAAATCAATATCCGTGTGTATGAAGTTAGCGAGGTCTTAGGACCAAAGTTTGCAGGTATAACATTTTTTTTATAATAGTGGATTAAAGTAGGAGAGAATTTCTGGACTTGAGTGTCTCACGAAGGATACCCGAATACATCCTGTGTTTTTGTTATAGTCTTATTTTTAGCACTTTTTTAAAAAAAATTCTATTAGTGTTATTTAACTGTGCACAGTTTTTTGTTACACCCTATTCCCCTCCAACCGCCAGCACCACCACTAGGGGTGAGCATTCGGTCAAATCGGACCGATTTTGAAAAAATCAAAATAAATCGAACATGTTTTAAAACCGCCCGAACCGAACTCATATTTCACACTAACCGGACTGATTTTTAATAGAATTTTGGTTTGTTTATTTCGGTTGGGCAAGGCTTCTCTTGATGGGGCGGACTTTCATGAAATATTTCTTTAAAGTTCTTAAAAAAGTACCATGGCACCTAATCAAAATACCAATCCATATTACCAAAATAAATCCAAAACATGCTTATATTACCAAATTTCAATCACATAATCATTAAAATGTATAATAATAATTATTATACAAATTACAAAGACTCGCATAATCACATTAGTATCGAGATTTTAAAGACTCATAAATAATTGTTACATACTCAGAAATAATGGTTACATATATTCATTAATATACAAATTACAATACTTTTCACATTCACTATCTCACATAGTTACACATAGTTTACACACATAAGAGTTAAAAGTTTATTCATGAAATATTTCTTTAAAATTCTTAAAAAAAATCCTTCGCAACTAATCAAAATAACAAATCCATATTACCAAAAATATATCCAAAACATGCTTATATTACCAAATTTCAATCACATAACCATTTAAATGTATCGGTAGAGGCTTCGCTTTCAACCTCGCTTTCCTGTGGAGGGGCCTCTTCTTCTAAGGCCTCGTGTTGGCCACCCCCAGCTACGTCAGGGTCGGTTTGTCAAAGCGTTTCTTCGTCTTCGAGGGGAGGGTTGTCAGAGGTTTGACTACCCCCGGCTGTGGCTTCTGCCAGGGCCTTGATCCTTGCTCGGGTGCGTTCGTACACCCCTGGGGACGGTAACTAATAAAAAAAAATTCATGAAATATTTCTTTAAAATTCTTAAAAAAATCCATCACAACTGATCAAAATAACAAATCCATATTACCAAAAATAAATCCAAAACATGCTTATATTACCAAATTTCATACATAACCATTTAAATGTATAATAATTATTATTGTACAAATTACAAAGACTCACATAATCATATTAATATCAAAAAATTTAAGACTTATAAATAATTGTTACATACTCAGAATTAATGGTCACAAATATTTATTAAGTACAAATTACAAATACTCTTCACATTCACTGTCTCACATAGTTACACACATAAGAATTAAAGGTTTTCTATTAGAAATAATCTCAAATCACAAATTCTCTTGTTAGATTATATTTGTAAATGTAAATATGGCCCATAAGCCCAAATGTAGACACTGTATATATTGTAACAAACCCTAGCAATAAGAACAAGGCATTATTATTTCCTACATGGTATCAGAGCCTCCAGAAAAACCCTATCCGTCATATTCACCATCCCCTACGCACACGCCGTACCGATCCGTCGACCCGATCCCGACGCGCCGACCTCGTCGATCCCGAGGCGCCGACAGCGCCGATCCTGACACGACCGCAGATCCCGACGCACCGACAGCGCCGATCCCGATGCGCCAACTTCGCGCCGGATCTTCCCCGTCCGTGCCTGAACGCGCGGCCCGATCCCGACGCACCGACCCCGTCTATCTCGAGGAGCCGACCCCGTCGATCCCGATGCGCCGACAGCGTCGATCCCGACGTGCCAACTCCGCGTCGGATCTTCCCCGTCCGTGCCTAACCGCATGGCACACCCCATCCGTGCTGGATCACCATCCGCGCCTGACCCCTGTCCACGCCGGATCTTCCCCTTCCAGCGCCTGAACGCGAACGATTCGTCAGAGTTGTACAAACTTTTGTACGCCCAACATCCGCTCGCCCCTACGCGCCAGATTTTGTTTAATGCCTGTTGTTCGTATTACGTACTTAGAATACGTATATGTATTTTATCTTGTATTTGCACATCTCCTTGGTTTGGTTTGGCTTGGTTATTCTTGGTTCGGGTTGGCTTGGTTCGGTTTGGGATTGCCTTGGTTCATCAAGAACCAAGGGGTGAACCCTCTACCTACCACCACCATTCCTATTTATTAGCCCCTCTTCATTCTCTCTCTCTTCATTAACCTCTTCTTCTTCTTCCATTTACTTCTTCACCTACTAGAGAGAGAGAGAGAGAGGTCTAGGCAAGTGTAACTTGCTTCATGGAGGACTCCAATTTTATTGCTTCATTCTCTTCCTTACAGCATTCTAAATTACTTTAGAACTTGGCATTTTTACTTTCCATGGCTAGATTCTTGTAGATCTTATTTACCTTATTTTTGGATTTCTTGGGTTTTGATCTATTTAATCTTGTTATTTCCTAGTTTTGATGATTCCATGTTGTAGAGAATTTCGTTCTACCCCATTTTGACCAATGGAAGTTCGGATTTGGGCTCCGGATGATAGAGTTACGCAACTTGGAAGCCATGGCTTATGGTGTACTTCTCAAAAATTTGGAGAAGAAGCAGAGTCTCGAGCCGTATAGTAGCACTTGACTGCATGAACATTCATACGGCAAGTCAGTTCCAGCCGCATGCACTATTGCCTTGACTTGACCGCATGACAAGTTCATGCGGCAAGTATTCCTTCTAGCCGCATGAAGTCTTTCTTGCTTAACCGCATGACTGAGCTTCCCAGTCCAGCCGCATGGGACTCCGTCCACTCTGAGACGTATTAACCCAACACTCGCGAGCCGCATAGACCGCAGTCTCCCAGCCGCATGGGTTGCTTCCCTTGACTGCATAGTCATTGCTCCCCGCAGCCGTATGGGTTGCTCCTCCCCGGCCGCATGTACTTGATTGGTCAGCCAGTCGCATGGACCCATCCCCCGCCAGCCTCATGAGTTTCCTATCCTCCTGACCGCATATGTCTTTCCTTTCTCAGCCGCATGACTGAGTGGATCTCCGAGCCGCATATGACTGATACCCCTTGACCGCATAAGCCTTTCCTTTTTTTAGCCGCATGCGCCTGACCGTAGTGGTGCACTCCTGGCATGACTAACCTGACATGATTTTCTTGATAAGCTATTGCGACAGCTCAATGACATGACATGACCTGTATAAATTACCTGGACACCGTGGGCGATTGTGCTTGTACAAATAATCCAGTTCTGTCTTGTATCATGTCTAGGAGGGGACTCCTGAGTACCACGGTCAGGAGTACCTAATGAAATGGACTAAGGCTAAATAACTAGATTAATACATTAGTCATAAAGAGATCTCCCAGCTACAGGCAATCCCGTTACCTGGGCACGCCTTGGGATCTGTAGCCTGCCGTCGAGTAGGGCACATTTCCAGCACACTGTCATGTGTTGCACCCTTCAAGCTACCTAAGGGTACATACATTTCCTGGATGATGTACCCACCTGAATCCAACCCTAATCTTTCAACCCGGGTAACCTGGATGGTCTGCAAGGCTTGTGGCTGTGGAATAATCTCACTGCCTCTTGTTAGTAATTAGGCTTGTGACAACCCTAGTTAGTTAAAGTATCAAGCCATAATTTTTGCTTGGCCGTGAAATGATTGGATGGAGTCTAACCAGTCTAGTCTTGCCCTGATCCTGATTACTGCATGACCAGAATGCTTGTATTTATTTTACCGATAAATGATGAGAATTCCAAGTTCTGTTCAGACGAAGGGTTACAACCCCGGTCCTTGTTTGGTTTACGGGTTGTAACCTGGTTATCTGAATAGCTCCATGGTTATCTCGTCGTATATCATCCTGATGTATTTTCTTTATTTCCGGTTCTTACTTTATTTATACTCATGTGATGATTTCTGGTTTTAGTTCCTAAGTGAAGCCTTCTTTGTGTCACTTGCCCTTTCTGGGGTCTGACCCAGCTGGTTTTGTGTGGCCAGATTTCGGAGCAGCTCCAGAGGATCTATCGACCTTCCAGCCAGATGGTGGCCACTAGACGGAACCCTGGCAACGAGTGGGTTATTTTTGGCTCTTCCACTCTATTGTAAAAAAATATATTCTTTTGAGGCGTTTAGCCGACGAGCACCTGTTTAGCTCGATTGCACTTACTTACTGTCTGTCTACAGGCTATAACATGATTAACAAATCCTAGGGTTGATCATCTATGACTAAACTCTTGCTAGTCCTAACATTTTGTAACGACTAGCTTCATGATCAGCTGAATATGTAATATTTGGAACGCCTTATTATTGTATATTTAATGATCATACATCTTGTAACATTTACTTATTTACTTGTGATTGAGACATTAGGCTTGTTCATGACCTTAGGAGACTGTTGGCATGTAGTAAACCCTCATGTATCTAGACAGCCGTGACCATATAGCGAGATGGAATCCATTTCATATACGTAGCTGGCTATGTCTGCCCCCGCTCTCCAGTATTCTGGTTCTGGGCGTGACATGGTTTAAGTGGTGGCCCATGCAGGTCTTGTAAATCAAGATATGTGAGGGTTTACCGAATAGATATCTCAATCAGTATTCGCCTTTGATCTCTGCTCGTATCTTCTGAATCCCTGGATTCTTGTCATGATCATATGCTTGTATCGTTGATCTGTCTTAGTCCTTCCTTATTGTTCCCTATGTCATCTTCTTCAGCGGCATCGTTCCTGGACCTGCCAGTCAGCGAGACAGAGCACTTTCCGCGGATCAACAGCAACCCGGAGATCAAGCCCAGCATTCGGGAGTAGCCTCTAGAGTCGTGCCTTCTGACGGAGAATCACCAGTCCAGCCAGTTCAGCCTGCCAAGCCTGATGATGGCACTTTGGTAGGTCTCGTCAGGACCTTGATAGCTTCTCAAGATCGTCGTGGAGACGCCTTGCATCAGGTAGTGACGGATGCCTTGACCATAGGAGGTCATCAGGGTAACAGCGCGGCCAACAGCTTCAAGCGCTTGAACCCTCCATTTTTTGACGGTAATGAAGATGCTATCGCCGCAGATGCTTGTCTTCGGGATACTGAAGTGATTCTCGAAGCGGCCAGGACCCCAGAGAACGAGAAGGTAGCCGTGGTGCGCCTGCAGTTGCTAGATCTTGTCTGCAGCTGGTGGGCAGCTCAGGTCGTTGGATTAGTAGCACCCATTACTTGGGCAGTATTCAGGGAGAGATTCCAGACCAAGTATTTTGATGCTGTAGCTCGGTACGATCTACAGACGAGGTTCACCAATTTGAAGCAGATGGACAGGACGGTCGATGGATATGCGGCCGAGTTTTCGAGACACAGTCGGTTTGCTCCCACTTTGGTGGCAACCGAGTATGATAGAGCCCAGCGATTCCAGCAGGGGCTTCACCTGGAGATTCTATTAGCAGTTGAGCAGTTTGAGCATCAGACTTTTGATGCAGTCTTGAGAGCAGCTAGGAGGCATGAGTATACCTCCCAGAGGATTGTGGATAGGGCCGGAGGTCGGAAGAGATCCCATGGTCAAATGAATCAGTCTTCAGCCCCATCTCCTGTGGCCAGGGCCTTGACTATTGGAGCTCCGAGGCGGGCGACCTCTGTGAGGTCGGTCCAGCATTCAACCCCGACGTACCCTCAGCAGCAGCAGAAGCAGCAGCAGTCTTCCGCAGTGGGATGTTCTCATTGTGGAAAGCCAGGCGATGTGGTGGCAGAATGTCGCAGGGCGCAGGGATTATGCCTGGCTTGTGGAGCACCAGACCATAGGATCGGATCCTGCCCGAATAGGGGTGGTTCATCATCGTCCAACATTTTTAGCTCTTCGGTGAGAGGACCATCACCGGTTCAGCAACAGCAGTATCCATTGCCGAGGCCCTTGCCGCCTCAGACCCAAGTATTCCAGCAGCAGAACCCCCCAACAGTATGCACAAGCCCAAGCCCAGAGTCAGAGCAGGCAGTGAGGATTTCAGCAGAGGGGACCAGCACCCCGAGGGCATGGTCACGCTATGGTGATAACCGTGGAGGAAGGATTAGCACCAGAAGAGATAGTGGCAGGTACTATTCTCGTCAACTCCTTTCCGGCTTCAGCTTTATTTGATTCTGGTGCATCACATTCTTTTATGTCTGCACGATTCGCGACACGGATAGGATTGGAGCCCGAGTCATTATCAGTAAGGCTCAATATACTTACTGGTAACGGACTTGTGGGAGTAGATAGAGTGTTTTCCTCGTGTCGGATCGTAGTTAGCGGTAGAGAATTTTTTGCTAGATTATAGAGTTCCCGATGGCCGATTATGATGTGGTCTTAGGGATGGATTAGTTGAGGAACCAGTATGCTAGGATAGACTGCCATATTGGCAGGGTTATTTTTAGCATTCCAGGCGAGCCAGAGTTTTCCTTTTCCCGAGGCACAGTTGAGCCCTCTCCTCCAGTATTGCGGATGGCAATAGCAGCAGTGCAGTTGCCCCGGATAGTCGATAAGTTCCCAGATGTTTTCCCAGAAGAGCTTCCAGGTATGTAGCCAGAGCGGAAGATCGAGTTCACTATAGACTTGATTCCCGGGACAGCCCCAGTGTCAGAAAGAGTCTACAGGATGGCGCCGTCAGAATTGGAAATCTTGTACAAGATGATTGAAGAACTTCGAGCCAAAGGATTCATTCGTGCTAGTGGATCGCCTTTGGGAGCCCTGATGCTTCTTGTAAAAAAGAAGAATGGTACGTCTAGGTTATGTGTTGATTATCGTACCTTGAATTCAGTGACAATTAAGAACAGATATCCTCTCCCGAGGATAGATGACTTGTTTGATCAACTCAAAGGGGCATCAGTATTCTCGAAGATCGACTTGCGCTCAGGATATCACCAGATCAGAGTCAGAGAGCAGGACATCCTGAAGACAGCTTTCAGATCGAGGTATGGGCATTGGGAGTTCCTTGTTATGCCCTTTGGAGCGACCAATGTGCTGGCAGTATTCATGTATCTCATGAATCGCATCTTCATGCCCTATTTGGATCAGTTCATGATTATGTTTTTGGATAACATTCAGGTTTATAGCAAGAGTGAAGCAGAGCATGAGCAGCATCTCCGTGTGGTTCTTCAGATTCTTAGGGAGCACCAGTTGTATGCCAAGTTCAGTAAATGCGAGTTCTGGCTCGACCGCATTTCGTACTTGGATAACATCATCACCAGAGGAGGAGTAGAAGTGGATCCCCAGAAGATTGTGGCTATTGAGTCGTGGCCGGTACCTAGCACAGTTGCAGAAGTTCACAGTTTTCTTGGATTGGCCGGCTACTACCGGCGGTTCATTTCAGATTTTGCTCGAATTTCAGCACCATTGACCCAGTTGACCCGCAAGGATGCGCAGTTTGCTTGGACAGAAGTGTGCCAGGATTCTTTTAAGATGTTGAAGCGAGGCTTGATGACGGCTCCTATTCTCACGCTTCCAGATGGTACCGAAGGATTCTCAGTGTATTATGATGCTTTAGGAAGAGGTTTAGGATGTGTTCTGATACAGCATGGGAAGGTAATAGCTTATGCGTCACGACAACTTCGTGATCATGAGAGGAATTATCCAACCCATGACTTGGAGCTGGCGACCGTAGTGTTTGTACTTAAGTTGTGGAGGCACTACTTATACGGAGATAGGGTGGAGATTTTCACCGACCACAAGAGCCTGAAGTATGTTTTCACTCAGAAAGATCTTAACATGTGTCAAAGGAGGTGGCTGGAGCTTCTTGTAGATTATGATGTCAACTTACAGTATCATCCTGGGAAGGCCAACGTAGTTGCAGATGCATTGAACATGAGAGCCGGAGCTTATTTCCTAACAGCGCAACCAGAACTGTTAGCAGATCTTCAGAAAATAGGTATTGAAGTTGTTTTCCCTTCCAGTGTAGCATTGATGGCCAGCATGCAAGTTCAGTCCACTATAGTCGAGAGGATCCGGATGGCGCAGTCAACAGATTCCAAGCTTCAGCGGTTCAGAGCAGAGTGTGAGGCAAGACGAAGACCAGAGTTATGCATTCATGAGGATGGTATACTTCGATATGGTAATCGTCTTTGTGTACCCAGTGGAGATATCAGACGGAAGATCATGTCAGGAGCGCACAGTTCTCAGTATTCTATCTATTCTGGCAGTACAAAGATGTACCGCTATATCCGTCAGCACTTTTGGTGGAATGGCATGAAGCGAAAGATAGCTCGATTTGTCTCTCGGTATTTGGTTTGCCAACAAGTTAAGGCCGAACATCAGAGACCGGCTGGACTTCTTCAGTCCTTGCCCATTCCAGAGTGGAAGTGGGAGCATGTGACCATGGATTTTACGACCGAATTGCCTAGATCCCCAGCTGGTCGGGATGCTATTTGGGTTATAGTTGACAGGCTCACGAAGGTGGCTCACTTTCTCCCATTTAGATTTGGTCAGTCGACAGCTCAGTTAGCAGAGATGTACCTCAGATAGATTATCAGGTTGCACGATGTTCCAGTCAGTATCACCTCGGACCGAGATTAAAGATTTATGTCGTACTTTTGGCGTAGCTTGCAAGAGAGTTTGGGGACTCATCTCTAGTTTAGTTCAGCCTATCACCCGCAGACAGATGGCCAGTCGGAGCACACGATCCAGACTCTTGAAGATATGTTGCAGTCCTGTACACTTGACTTCGGTGGTTCATAGGAAGATTACTTGCACCTGGTGGAATTCTCGTACAACAATATTTTCTAGGCCAGTATCCAGATGGCACCGTTCGAGGCACTGTATGGCAGGAAGTGTAGATCCTCGTTAGCCTGGGATGATGTTAGAGAGAGACAGATGCTCGGTACAGAAATGATTGCCCATATAGTAGAAGTGCTCAGAAGGGTCAGAGATCATCTTCGAATTTTCTAAGATCGCCAGCGTCATTGGGCCGATTCTCATCGGCGCCCTCTCGAGTTTTCGGTCGGCAATCATGTATTCTTGAGGATTTCGCCTAACCGTGACATCATTCGTTTCGGCGTCCGGGGAAAGCTTAGTCCTAGGTATATAGGACCGTTCGACATTCTGGAGCGAGTAGGAGATGTATCCTATCGTCTCGCTCTTCCACCGTCGCTAAGAGAGGTACATAACATATTCCATGTATCACAATTATGACGGTATATCCCAGACCCGAGCCACATTCTAGATCATTCGGAATTGATTGTTGGTACCAACCTTTCGTATGAGGAGAGGCCCGTGTCTATATTAGACTGGAGAGAGAAGATCCTCAAGAACAAGACTATTAAGTTAGTCTGAGTTGCTTGGGGTCATCACTCTTTGGGTGAGTCAACGTGGGAGCATGAGGACGATATCCGATCGCGATATCCCGACCTGTTTGACTCGTGAGGTATAATGCCTTCCTTATGCCTCATGCCTTCGATTCCTTGCTTGAATGAGTGATTGCCTGCCTAGTTATAGCTTGCATGTGATTAGTATAGCTTGTCATTGCTCCTCTAGCCTCTTGATTAAATTCTGAAGACGGAATTATTTTAAGGTGGGTAGAGTTGTAATGCCTGTTGTTCGTATTACGTATTTAGAATACGTATACGTATTTTATCTTGTATTTGCATATCTCCTTGGCTTGGTTTGGCTTGGTTATTCTTGGTTCGGATTGGCTTGGTTCGGTTTGGGATTGCCTTGGTTCATCAAGAACCAAGGGGTAAACCTCCTACATACCACCACCATCCCCATTTATTAGCCCCTCTTCATTCTCTCTCTTCATTAACCTCTTCTTCTTCTTCCAATTACTTCTTCACCTACCAGAGAGAGAGAGAGGTCTAGGCAAGTGCAACTTGCTTCATAGAGGAACTCCAATTTTATTGCTTCATTCTCTTCCTTACAGCATTCTAACTTACTTTAGAACTTGGCATTTTCACTTTCTATGGCTAGATTCTTGTAGATCTATATTTACCTTATTTTTGGATTTTTTGGGTTTTGATCTATTTAATCTTGTTATTTCTGAGTTTTGATGGTTCCATGTTGTAGAGAATTTTGTTCTACCCTATTTTGAACCATAGAAGTTCGGATTTGGGCTCCGGATGATAGAGTTATGCAACTTGGAAGCCATGGCTTATGGTGTACTTCTCAAAAATTTGGAGAAGAAGCACAGTTCCGAGCCGCATAGTAGCACTTGACCGCATGAACATTCATGCGGCAAGTCAGTTCCAACCGTATGCACTATTGCCTTGACTTGACCGCATGACAAGTTCATACGACAAGTATTCCTTCTAGCCGCATGAAGTCCTTCTTACTTAACCGCATGAGTGAGCTTCCCAGTCCAGCCGCATGGGACTCCGTCCACTCTGAGCCGCATGAACCCAACACTCGCGAGCCGCATAGACCGCAGTCTTCCTGCCGTATGGGTTGCTTCCCTTGACTGCATAGTCATTGCTCCCCGCAGCCGCATGGATTGCTCCTTTCCGGCCGCATGTACTTGATTGGTCAACCAGCCGCATGGATCCATCCCCCACTAGCCGCATGAGTTTCCTATCCTCCTGACCGCATATGTCTTGCCTTTCTCAGCCACATGACTGAGTGGATCTCCGAGCCGCATATGACTGATACCCCTTGACCGCATAAGCCTTTCCCTTTTTTAGCCGCATGCGCCTGACCCTATTCAGCCGCATGGGCTGTTCTCTTCCAGCCGCATGAGATCATTCCTGGCAGCATATGCCTTAGCCGTATGGCTCTCCTATAGCCCTATGTATTGATATTGATAATCATGAATTTGATAATCATGAATTTATTTGATATGTTTGGGCATGATAATTGAGCCTGACATGACGGTGACCCGTAGTGGTACACTCCTGGCATGACTAACCTGACATGATTTTCTTGATAAGCTATTGCGACAGCTCCATAACATGATATGACCTGTATAAATTACCTGGACACCGTGGGCGATTGTACTTGTACAAATAATCCAGTTCTGTCTTGCATCATGTCTAGGAGGGGACTCCTGAGTACCACGGTCAGGAGTACCTACTGAAATGGACTAAGGCTAAATAACTAGATTAATACATTAGTCATAAAGAGAACTCTCAGCTACAAGCAATCCCGTTACCTGGGCACGCCTTAGGATCTGTAGCCTGCCGTCGAGTAGGGCATATTTCCAACACACTGTCACGTGTTGCACCCTTCAAGCTACCTAAGGGTACTTGCGTTTCCTGGACGATGTACCCACCTGAATCCAACCCTAATCTTTCAACCCGGGTAACCTGGATGGTCTGCAGAGGTTGTGGCTCTAGAATAATCTCACTGCCTCTTGTTAGTAATTAGGCTTGTGACAACCCTAGTTAGTTAAAGTATCAAGCCATAATTTTTGCTTGGCCGTGAAATGATTGGATGGAGTCTAACCAGTCTAGTCTTGCCTTGATCCTGATTACTGCATGACCAGAATGCTTGTAGTTATTTTACCGATAAATGGTAAGAATTCCAAGTTCTGTTCAGACGAAGGGTTACAACCCCGGTCCTTGTTTGGTTTACGGGTTGTAACCTGGTTATCTGAATAGCTCCATGGTTATCTCGTCGTATATCATCCTGATGTATTTTCTTTATTTCCGATTCTTACTTTATTTATACTCTTGTGATGATTGCTGGTTTTAGTTCCTAAGTGAAGCCTTCTTTGTGGCACTTGCTCTTTCTGGGGTCTGACCCAGCTGGTTTTGTGTGGCCAGATTTCGGAGCAGCTCTAGAGGATCTACCGACCTTCCAGCCAGATGGTGGTCACTAGACGGAACCCTGGCAACGAGTGGGTTATTTTTGGCTCTCCCACTCTATTGTAAAAAAATATATTCTTTTGAGGCGTTTAGCTGACGAGCACCTGTTTAGCTCATTTGCACTTACTTACTGTCTGCCTACGGGCTGTAACATGATTAACAAATCCTAGGGTTGATCATGTATGACTAAACTCTTGCTAGTCCTAACATTTTGTAACGACTAGCTTCATGATCAGCTGAATATGTAATATTTGGGACGCCTTATTATTGTATATTTAATGATCATACATCTTGTAACATTTACTTATTTACTTGTGATTGAGACACTAGGCTTGTTCATGACCTTAGGAGACTGTTGGCTTATAGTAAACCCTCATGTATCTAGACAGCCGTGACCGTATAGCGAGATGGAATCCATTTTATATACGTAGCTGGCTATGTCTGCCCCCGCTCTCCAGTATTCTGGTTCTGGGGCGTGACATTCGGTCGCCCTGATCGCGGCCGATTCACCGCCGATCCCGTCCACCAGCGGCCGATTCATCAGAGTTGTACAAAATTTTGTACACCTGACATCCGCGATGGAAGATGATGCTGCGTCCAGCTACTCCTTCGCGACTGGCGGTGGCAGTGCACACAACCTAAATTATCCTAATTCGAAGGATCCATATTTTCTGAGTTCTGCTGATCAACCAAGAAATATTATTACACCTATTGTTTTCCGTGGACCGAACTATGTTGAGTGGTCTCGGTCGATACGTCTCTCCCTGATCTCTAGGCGAAAGATCACTTTTCTGGAAGGTACTGAAATCAAACATGTTAATGATACTAGTAAATTGCTTGATTGGAGATGTGTGCAAGCGCTATTGGTTCAATGGGTTCTTAATACCATTGATCCGTCTCTGAAGAAATCTTTGCCATACTTTGAGGAGGTATATCCATTATAGAACTTATTGGAGAAAATATTTGTTATTAGCAATGGTACTCAGAAGCAATAAATTAAGGTGGCTTCGGCTGAGTATAAACAAACGGTTTCAATGTCTGTGGAAACCTACTTTGGAAATTTATAGTCTTTGTGGGATGAACAAGCTGCTTATTTTCTTTTGCCTACTTGTACCTGTGGTGAACTCTGCAAAGCTACAGGCTATGAGGGATGAAGACCACTTTCAGGACTTTATGTATGGGTTGAATGCTGAGTTGTATGGTCATACCCGATCTAATCTTCTGGCTCAGGATCCTCAGCCAAGTTTAGATCGGGCATACCAGGCAGTCTGTGAGGAGGAGGATATACAAAAATCTCAGGTCCAATCCGCTGCGGAGGAGGTGTTGGTGCTGACTATCAAGACTTCACCTCGTCTCTCTACTACTTCTAATAGTAGAACCTCAGATTCCAGGGACAAATCATGTATGATCTGTACACATTACAAGAAAATAGGTCATGATATTGCAACTTGCTTAGCCAAGATTGGCTATCCAGAGTGGTGGGAGACCCATCCTTGGCATGAGGGCGGACATGGTGCTGGTGGTGGTAGAGGCCCAACACCACAGCAGAGACTTGATGGAGGATACGGTGCTGGTGGCACATGGGTTGTTCATCATGTCGCCGCTGGGGGTCATGGTGTCCCTGCTGGTCTTGTTAGAAGTTCGACGGATATGATGCATGGAGGGTATCATTCACCGCTCTCAGGTGAACAAGACAGAAACTGATGAGCTTACTGGGTAACGATAATCCTTCCAACCCTGGTTCTTCAAACTCTGATCGTCTGTTGGGTAAGAATTCTTGTCCCTTGGATATTCAGTACTGGGGCTACTCTTCATGCGACAGGTTCTCGTGACTGTTTAGTTAATTTCTTTGAAGGCCCTATCTATCCTGTGATTTTTCCTAATGGGAGCACTATTGAGGCTGTTCTGAGAGGCAAAGTATTTTTGACTGCTTTATTGGTATTGACAGATGTTCTTTATGTTCCGACATTGACTTACAATTTGATCTCTGTCTCACAATTGATTGGTGCCAGAAATTGTGATATGTTATTTACTCATGATTTGTGTTTTGTTCAGGATCGAAGTACGAGGATGGTGATTGGAGCTGGTGAACAAAGGGGTAGACTTTACTTCTTGGGGGAGGTTCCAACTTCTTTGGCTTGATCCTGGCATGCAAAGAGAGTGATTTCGAGGTTTGGCATAGTAGACTAGGGCATCCTTCAGATAAAGTAATACAGATTTTACCTTTTTCCTCTGGTAGTGGTGGGTTTCTCATAAGGCTTATGATATTTGTCATCAAGCTAAACAGACTCGTGATGCTTTTCCTGATAGTAGTAGTCGTGCTTTGAGATGCTTTGACCCTATACATTATGATCTGTGGGGACCATATCGTGTTCCGTCATCTAATGGGGCACGATACTTTTTGACTTTGGTGGATGATTTTTTTAGAGCTGTTTGGGTTATTTTATTGAAGGATAAGTGTTATGCTTATTCTATGTTTCTTAAATTTATTGCTATGGTGAAGCGTCAGTTTGGGGCTGATATACGTCATATGCGGAGTGACGATGGTACTGAATTTAATAGTTTACGAGATTATTTTTTATCTCAAGGTATATTGTTCCAAAGATCTTGTGTTGGGACACCTCAACAGAATGGAAGGGTGGAAAGAAAATATCGACATATTTTAAATGTAGCCAGGGCATTGAGATTTTAGGGTTCTCTTTTCGTAGATTTTTGGGGGGGGATGTGTTCTGGGTGCATGTTATTTGATAAATCGAACCCCTTCTAGTATCTTGCATTTTAAGTCTCCTTATGAAGTTTTATATGGTTCGGCTCCTTCGTATGATCATCTACGTATTTTTGGTTGTCTGTGCTATGCGTATGATTTGAAATCCCAACATAATAAATTTGCTAGCAGGAGCAGAAAATGTATCTTTGTTGGGTATCCACTTGATAAAAAGGGATAGAAACTGTATGATTTGAAGACTGGTGAATTTTTTGTGTCCCGTGATGTTACTTTTTATGAAAAAAGAATTTCCTGGGTGTGGCTCTGCTAGCAAGATGTCTTCTGCGACACGCCATACATCTGTTGAGGTGTCGGAAGACGATATAGAGGCTTTTGGGATGGTGCCGGCTATGGTTGCTGAGGCCGGAGTGGTTGCTGGTGGCTCGGCACCGAGTGACGAGGATGCACAGCTAGATGCAGAAGTATTGACAGGAGAGTCCGCTGGGGGTGATGCGGATACTAATCCTGATACAGGGGATACAGTTTTGCCATAGGTGCCCGACGAGGTAGTATTAGGAAGATGAATGAGAAAGAAATCACAGCCAGTGCGATTACAAGATTTTGTGACAAATGCTGTTCGAAGTAAAAGTCCCCCCTTTACCACAGTTCATCTGTTCCCGTCACTTCTTCAGGTACTTCGTATCCTCTAACACAATTTCTAAGTTATGACATATTTACTGCTGGACACAGAGATTTTCTTGCAGCTATCATTGCAGGTGTTGAGCCTACTCCATATCGCCAGGCCTCGTGAGATTCAGGCTGGCACACGGCTATGCAAACTGAAATACAGGCTCGAGAAGATAATGAGACATGGAGTCTTATCGATTTGCCTCCTGGGAAGAAAGTATTGGGAAGTAGATGGGTGTACAAAATAAAGTACAAATCCGACGGCAGTGTTGAGTGCTTAAAGGCACGGCTGGTTGTGTTCGGTAATCATCAGGTTGAGGGGATCAACTATTCAGAGACATTTGCCCCGGTAGCTAAGATGCCTACAGTTCGGGCGTTCTTGGCTATTGCAGCTGTGAGAGGATGGACTTTACACCAGATGGATGTGCACAACGCTTTTCTTCATGGAGATCTGACAGAAGAAGTGTATATGAAGTTACCACCAGGTTTTTTGTATAGTGAACCCAACAAAGTGTGTCGCCTGCATAAGTCTCTATATGGATTGAAACAGGCGCCACATTGTTGGTTTGCTAAGCTTGCTACTTCTCTGATATCCTATGGATTTATTCAATCTCATTCTGATTATTCCCTTTTCTCTCTTTTTAAAGGGAAGGTAGAGTTGCATGTTTTGATCTATGTGGATGATATGATTGTGTCTGGTAATGACATTGGTGCTTTAGATGCTTTCGAAAAGTACCTTAGTTCTTGTTTTCACATGAAGGACCTTGGTGTGTTGAATTACTTCCTTGGTATAGAGGTGGCTCGGAGTGCAGAAGGAATTTTCTTGTGTCAAAGGAAGTATGCTTTGGACATCATTTCAGAATGCGGCTTGATGGGGTCTCGACCTGCTGGCTTTTCCATGGAGCCCAATCACAAGCTGGCAGAATCGACTAGTCCAAAGATGGCGGATGTATAGTCTTATCGGAGGCTGGTTGGGAGGTTGATTTATCTGTCGTTTACTCGCCCTGACTTAGCCTATGCTGTGCATATCTTGTCTCAATTCTTACAGGAGCCTCGACAAGATCATTGGCATGCTGCTTTGAGAGTTGTCAGATATCTCAAACATGCACCGGGATAGGGTATTCTTTTGAAAGCTGATTATGATCTTCGTCTTTCTGGTTGGTGTAATTCCAACTGGGCCAGTTGTACCTTGACTCACCGCTCTGTTATAGGCTGGTTGGTATTTCTGGGGGGTCTCCTATTTCTTGGAAGACCAAGAAGCAATCAACTGATTTCCGATCTTTCGCTGAAGCTGAATACCGATCTCTTGCTGCGGTTATTTGTGAGTTGAAATGGTTGAAGGAGTTATTGGTGTGTTTGGGCGTTCGCCAGGAGTCTGCTATGTCGGTGTATTGTGATAGTCAGTCTGCCCTGCACCTGGCTCAGAACTCGGTATTTCATGAGCGCAGTAAGCATATTGAGGTGGATTTGCATTTTGTTCGCGATGCTATTCGAGATGGCACCGTAATAGCCTCGCATGTTCCTACTTCTTCTCAACTGGCTGACATCTTCACCAAGCCCCGTGGAAATCTTGTGTTTGATTCTTTCCTTCCCGAGTTGGGCATTTGTGAGTTACATGCTCCAACTTGAGGGAGGGTGTTAGGTTATATTTGTAAATGTAAATATGGCCCATAAGCCCAAATGTAGACACTATATATATTGTAACAAACCCTAGCAATGAGAACAAGGCATTATTATTTCCTACATCTCTTAATAATATTTTTTCTTTCCGAAGTATAGAGTATTCCACTGAAGCTTTGTCGCAAATTACAACCTACAATATATAAACAAACGAACAAAAAGAGGGAAACAATGTTATAATGAAAGGACAAGCGTATGATCAATCTATAATGGAAGGGTTGTTGCTTCATGCTTGTGAATATTCAAACTCATAAGCAAATGGTTATGAAAGTTGCTTATATAAAATAAAAGCAAAGTGACTTTAAGAACTAGCAGAATTTTAAAGATACGACATGAAATTTTAACATGATATCTTGTTTCCTTTCATATATGATTTGCTTTCAATAGTTTTTCTTTTCTATTTTTGGGCCATGGCCATTAACAAACGAAGCATGAGAAAAAGAAGAAGATGATATGAGATATTCCATACTTCATGGTTCCTTCTTGATGATAAAATTAAAATGTGCCCCCTCAGTTGAGAAGAACAAAGTCCAAATGACATGAGGTTCTTTTTAGAGCAAAATTAGTAATAAAGAGAACTTTTCTTTGCCATGGTGGTGGAAGCACACATTGTGATATACCAAAGTTAAATCCCAATGAAGCAGGTGCAAATGAATAGCTATCAAACAAAAGAAGACAAACCAAGACAAAACTGAAATATTTTCACTTGTGGATATTACAATTAGTTTTCTACTGAAAGGTTGTTTAACTTGAGTGATTCTTGTGGTTACCTAGGAGAGACATAAGACCCTGACTGGGTGGCAGAAGAGATTAGTGGATCGAGCCACGACGACTTGTTATTTCTTCCATTTAAAATGATGGGAGTGGAGGACTGTGGGCCCAAAAGGCATGCAATACCGCATACACAAAATCCCCTGCGTAAAAACGAACATCTTAAAAAAGCAAATTATTTAAGACTCTAAGCTAGAGATTGATTTGTTTGTTACTGAAATATAGAAAAAAATAGTAACTATTGAGCAATTATCAAACTTGAACCTGCACAATTTACCGAATTAATATTTAAAATATTTCTTAGGGTTTGCTTGGATTGAGGGTTAAAAGAGTTAACTGAGGGGAAGTTAAGTGAGAAAAGCTAATAACCATACTTGGTTTGAGAGTGGGGGTTTAGGATATGAGGTTATAGAGGGTTAAGTGAGTATTTGTTTAACCTGTTTTTTTATTTTTTTACCCCCAAATCGGAAGGTTAACGATGGGGATTGAGGGATTTTGTTAAAAAAGTCTTAAATAACCCTTATTTGACCTATAAAATGTTATGACTTTTTTATCCTTTTTTTTTGCTTTCAATATGCTGCTCCGTAGCTTTCTTATTTGTGAAGATATTTTGACAAATTATAATTAAAATTTTAATTAAATTTAATTTTATAACATATGTAACAATGATATTTTGGTAATTATATTATAATTTTGTTAACCCTCCTCTCACTCAAAACCTCTAATCCAAGGAAGAGTTATTAGACACACCTCACTTAAGTCTCCCTACAATCCAGGCAAGGTTATATGTGTTGACTCTACTATAACTTTCCTTCACTTAACTCTGCTTATTTTTCCCCAATCAAGCAAACCATTAAGTTTCCAGATTAACAACCAACATGAAATGCATTCATAATAACACTAACATTAGATTAAATATTTTTACCTTTAGAAAAATTAAGAGTGAAAGTAGGTTAATTTGCACCAAGATATAGTTTACATGAAAATGAGTTCCTCTGGCAAATCACCTTTGCTCTCCAAACAATCCAACCAACACAAGCATAAACGAGACCATACTTGTTGTTGGGTGCACAAAAGTATTTGCCAACCTACCTGATCAAAACAACCCCCGTCTAATGGACACCAAACACATATACTATGTTACCTGTACAAATTTCAACCTTTATAACTCAGATGAAATTGCGAGATTGACAGAACTAACGTTGAACCCTTTTCCCTAATAGGTTCAACCCTCTCACCACACTCAAAAAGAAAAACAGAAGATTATAATTGAATCACTCACCAACCCGTAGTAATATCCCTAACAAAAATTGATGACTCCTTAATTAGATCTCTTTCCTCCTTCTGTCTTGGATGATGAAGTCCTAAGAGCAAAGCATGAGCTTTCTCTTAGATTTTCCGTGGATGAGTGTTTGCCATCGAAAATGCGACAAGGTTTTATTGATTAAAACTTCGGTATTTTAATTACAAATAGAATAGTATACAATGTAGGACTTAGACGTAGTCCTAGGAGTACGCTTTTGTTTTTATCTAGAAACTGTATCGGTGGCGCGAGTGGTAATACGTTGACTCTGTTGACTATCTGACGACGATCTTGAACTCTCTGAAGGTCTGGGTTGCTCTGGATGCCGGAGCGTTGCGAGGAGAAGCGAACTTAAGTGTCTCTTCTGGCCTCTGTATGTGTATATATTCGTCCTTCTGTGTGTATCTGGTGAAGGAATGGTCCTTCTATTTATAGATAGCAGGTTGGCTGCTCATGCGTGTATATGTCGGATGCGCCTGGACGTAGTAATTCCACGTGGCTGATGCTGGCAGGGGTGCATGGTTGATGCGCCCCGGATTGAAGCTGAATCTGCTGGACTGCTGCGCTGGGCTGCGATGGAGCTGACACGTGGCAGTCGTGAAGGTTTGATTGTTGCTGAGATCTTAAGTGGTTAGCACCCATTCTCTGAATAAAACTGAGTCAAGGGACACGTGGCGTATGCCTGTGGCTCAAAGATCTCGATTTTGGAGGAGAGTGATCTGTCGGGGTGCGCCTAGGATCGGGCGCATGGAGGCAACTTAGTCTATGAGTTTTAGACATCATAGACGAGTCTGAACGCATGGCTTTTAAGGTGCATGCAGAGCTTCGCATCAGGGTGCATCTAAAATCAGGTGCAGGGGAGGCGACTTGGTCTCATAATCTTTAGGAGCCATGAGCAAGTCCAGGCGTATGGCTTTTGAGGCGCATACAGATCTTTGTCTTCTGTTGCTTGGGATCAGAAGTAAGCAGGGGGGCGCATGACCACTAGGGTGTATGAAGTCTTCTGGGCGTATGGCCACGAAGTGCATACGAATGATCGATCTGCCATGTGGCAGTTGTTGCTCACCCACGGTGTAATGATGGTGTTGACATCAGCGGTGCTTTATTTTCTGCACAGCTGATTGGATGGATCTTGGTATGCGTTGCCACCTTTTGTCATTCAACATTAAATATTTGATGGAGAGGGTTGCATTGGTTAGTGCCAATCTGGGCGCATGGCTATGGCCCACTGGCCGCATCCATAAGGAGCGCATGATATTGACGGCACATCTGCCAATGTGTCGCATCCTTTTTGGCCCGTCTATTGGGTTCTTCGAGGCATTTAATGGTTGTCTTGACTTAGCCGAATACGAGGTGACGGATGCATTTGCTATTTAATACAAATTCATTGCATCGAATTTGGAATGCTGGCCTTTTGGCATTCGGGTGTAGGCTGCCCGTTCTTATAAATAGCCGCATGAGGAAAAGCTTTGCTTTCATTCTTTATTTTGATGTAAAGATGAACTTGGCCGGATCTTCGCCTTGGCGAACTGCCAAACTCGAGCTCTTTCTGATGGTGAAGATGCGTTGCTTCAGTCTTTCCGTCGTTCTGAGCTTCTGTGATAGTATCTGTTGCATCCAAATATCGGGATCGTCGAGTCCCGACACAGGCCGATGGTGCCTGTTGCATCCAAAGATCGGGGTGGCCGTGCTCCATCTTTTCTTATGCTGGCAAAGCCACAGGCTGCCGAGTGTGCTTGTTGCTTCCGAAGATCGGGGCATCGTGCCGCGATCTTTGTTGAGCTAGGAGATCTCTTCCTCTTGCTACACAAGGGCTGATTAGTGCTGACGAGAGAGAGTGATTCTCTCTGACTATGCACGGAGATGCATATACGTTGAGATGCTGGAATGATGTGCCTGGACGAGACATCGGAGTGATGTGCCTGACGGATGATGCGCCTGGCATGGGGTGCATGGCAGTTGCTGTGCTGGCTGTAGCTTTAGGATCTTCCTTTTTGTAGAAGTTCTCCTTTGTAAAGCCTTTCTTTAGACATGTAATAAACTTTCATATGAAATAAAAGCCTTCTTTTTAATGTCTAAAAACTTGTACTTTTCTTTGTTGTGTCAAGTATCTGTTTAAGCTTCCTGGCACATTTGACTTGGTCGAATGGTTGGTTTGAGCACATAGGAATTCTGGCCTATAGATGCGCCTGAAATTCTATGCTTCTACAACACCCCCTTCAAAGTTTTCAAAACTTTTTGGGCAAGTTTTAGAATACTTTGAATAAGAAGCATGGGGATTAACGACTCTGGACGCATGCTCTTCGCCTAGACGCATGGCTCTTTCTGGCGTATAGTCGTTCTACGCGTCGCTGTGGGGAATGCTTGTTGCTTAGGCGCATACTGCTAGGGCGCATGCTTCTTCTGAAGAGAGAACGTCTCGATCTTAGGAAAGATTAATGATGATCTTTTGAAGAAAAGCTGTCGTCGATTTCTCGAGACTCGAAGCGACTGATTGCTGATGTCACGCCTCATCGATTTACACACGAGGCCAAGCCTATAAATAGGCGGCTTGTGAGGAGAGAGAGTCTTCCACTTTCTGCAAAAGCTTTCTTCTTCCTCAGAGCTCTTCTTTTTTTTCTTCGTTAGAGAGATGGCTCCCAAGATTCCCCGAGGAGGTGCTGCTAGCTGAGGAAGGAGCCGAGGTAAGGAACCCTTGGAGGTCGACGTGGAGGAAGTCTCCTTCGTTATGGCGACCCACGCTGACGTTTGCTCGGAAGTGCTCGGTGGGTATTCTCTTGCCTTGTTCTTTGCTGCAGTGATGTTGGGGTGACCCAACTGTAGATGAGCCACCTCATGTAGATGTGCTTAGGCTGACACGCATGGACTTTTGTCTTGATGATGCGCCGAAGCCCTTTCAGCTGACGTCCATGGACTTAAATCCCGATGATGCACCGTTGATGAGGTTATATCTGTGTGCATGGGTTTCGACCCAGTTTGACGCGCCAGATTTGTCGATGAGCCTGAGATACTTGTTTCGAACTTTTAAATCTTTTTGCTAACTTTTCTTTGACTCTGTTGTAGTATCCATACCGAAGGAGAAGGCTTTCGTGAAGGAAGAGATACCGCCTCCTCTCGTCAAACAAGAGCCGGTGACAGTTAAAGAGGAGGCGTCACCAAAGGTCGAGGTCAAGGAAGAACCAATGAGCCTCAAGGAAGAGACTGCTCCTAAGGTTGAAGTTAAGGAGAAGCCATCGTTAGAGAGTAGTAGCATCGGGACTGACCCTCCTGTCCCTACAGAAGGCCTCAACCAGATTGAGCCTTTATATGCAAAGTGGCTGAGAGAGTGGTACATGTCTCAACGCAACTATGGTCCCTGGTTGTGAGGATTCGTAGGTTGCTTTACGATCGCCGTTTTCGAGAATATGAATAAAGTCAATGTCCCTATTTTGTCTTAGTGTTTCTGAGATCTGAAGAAACCTGAAGATGTATTTTCGATATCGATTTAATCTTTCATTTTTTTGTTTAGCTGAAGAAAATAAAAGAATTTTCTGCTCTGTTCATTTCCTGTGATGTTTGTGGACCCATTATCTATTGCACACCTTGGTTTCTAGGTGCAGATAATAAGTTACTTACGGAGGAAACTGACACATTCACTCAGATATAATATGGACGTGGTGAATATGGAATAATTTTTGTGTAGACTTATCACCTTTGGCGTACCTTGGTGTTAGGTACGGATAATAAGTTGAGAGAGAGGACCGACATATTTACTCAGAGGTAATGTATACATAGTAAATATAGGCTAACTGGTAGAGCTTTCCTACTCAGAAGTAATGTGGACATGGTAGGAGTGAACTCTGTGGGTATTTATAGAACAACTCAGATGTGATATAGACGTGGATGTTCTATGGTGCAACAACAGGGATTGTTGTATGGAATGTTTACTCAGAGGTGATGTGGACGTGGTAAACATTACCTTAAGCATGATCTTACATGGTACAGGATCTTATTTGATGAGGTGTAGAGAAGCAACTCAGAGGTAATATAGACGTGGTTGTTCCTCTACTGGGGATAGAATGCAACGAAACAGCTGGGTTCCAGAAGCATATGATTTGTCAAAAGAATGGGTGTGAACTTGGTTTGGTCAAGTTCACCAGTCCTCTCTCTGGAGAGAGGTGGTACGTTCTCGACGGAGGTCAAGAATAGTACTTTTTTAGGAACTTGCCGTTGATGGGCATCATGAACAAGTCCCTATTATCTTGAGCGAGACGATAAGCACCGTTTGAGTATACCGTTTCTATGATGAAGGGTCCTTCCCATTTGGGTTTGAACTTTTCCGATTTTGTGTGTCATCACCATCGGTCTCCTGACTGCCAGAGCCAGGACGCCCACTTGGAAAGTCCTCTGTCGGACTCTTTTGTTGAAAGTCTGCGATATGTGGGCTTGATAAGTTCGATGCGCTGTTGAGCCAAGAGCATTTTTCGTCCAACGCTTCCAACTCTTGCAGATGGCGACGTTGATTGTCCTCTTCCGTCAACTGATTTATGATCTCCACTCGGAGTGAGGGGATTTGGATCTCCTGTGGTAGCACTGCTTCGCTTCCGTAAACCATGGAGAATGGTGTGTTGTCCGTCGAGGTCCGTACCGTTGTACGATAGGCCCAAAGGCATTCGCCGAGTTTTTTGTCCCAGTCGCGCTTATTGGATGACACGACCTTTTTGAGTAGCTTGACGATGGTCTTATTAAAAGCTTTAGACAATCCGTTTGCTGCCGAATTGTAAGCGTTTGATGCTACATTCTGAATACGGTTCTTGTCACAGAATCTACTAAACGCATGGCCGATGAATTGTGGGCCATTTTCGTGGATAATCCTTCGAGGTAACCCGAAACGGTAGATGACAAGATGCTTGATAAAGCTGATCACTCTTGAGCTTTTCACCTCTGTAAGAGGTACTACTTCCGCCCATTTAGAGAAATAGTCGATGATTGCTAGGATAAAGCGGTATCTCCTTGATAAAGGAGGAGTGATAGGCCCCACCATATCCATGCCCCAGGCTTCAAATGGCCAAGTGGCAACTGTCGGGTATAAAGGCTCTGATGGTCTATGGATGAAGCCGGCGTGCAGCTGACAGCACTACAACAAAAAACCCTTTTAATGACGGCTAAAAAGCGTCATTAATGACGAACCATGACGCTTATTTTTGCCACAGCAACCGTTATGAAAACGGGTGTTATAAATGTTTTTTAAAAGCGTCATAAAATAACCGTCATGAATATGATGAGTTTCTGCTACACTTTTTTTCAGCGTAGTTTGAAAGCGTTATGAATAGATAATCTGTATAGACTCAATTCAGCACATTTATAACGCTCAATTCTGCACATTTATATATTACTTTCCAAAAAATTATAGATCAATGCTCAATGTTGCTCAATTCAATTTCAAAACATTCATTTTGAACCATATTCACAAGAAAACATCTAAATGTTATAGAGTACCATTTAATCTATTTACAAATATATACATAATATATATCACCATCTTCATTACATTTTTTCAAAATAGGACATCCAAATACATATATTTACAACTACTACTAGTAAGTAGACCATCAAAACTATTAGTACATTGGCTTCAACTTTGAGCACATCAAAACTGTCGGCATCACGTAGCAAAATCCTGAAAAAGATAAAAAAAAATATTACCAAAAGACCACCTTCATGTCTTAAGAGTTGGTACCAAGTTTCCAACAAGAAACTAGCAATTGAGGATCATGTAATAAAATACTTTCATATACATTGAATCTAAGAATGCATTGAAATACCTACATGTAGTAATAAACAGTCCACTTAAAGAGTGAAAGAAACAGGCCACTCAAAGAATGCAATCAAATGTGAAAGAAACAGGCCACTCAAAGAATGCAATCAAATGTCATATTTATACACAGGACATAAAAAAGTTACTATTAACATATATCACTTTCCTTGATAACATCTCCATAGAAACCATACCTATAAAACCATACTTATTTGTCTAAACAACCACCTGAAGTCCAGGCCAGATGGTTTGAAGACTTGTAAGTTCCCAGTAGGTAGCTCTTCCCGTCCTCATATCAGCTTCATGGTTTGGACCATTAGAAGAAAAAAAAATATTAGTCTTCCTAATTAAAAAAAACAAGTAACATGAGTACATATAAAACAATAGGAAACATGAGTATACATGAAATTATTTTTATGTAGTTAGAGAGTTCGGCATCAAAATGGCATAATCTACCAAATTGCTTGGTCTTGTATTGAGAAATCAAACTCTCTTGGTCCTGTAACGAGCAATAGTTTGTTCTACAATGACATTTTTCCCATGTACAAAATGGAGACAAACATTTACCTATGTTCAGAACCATGAAAACAAATTTGATACATTTGCATTTAGAAAAAAATATCTTAAAAACAACATCTATATTTTCGTAGAACACTATTCTGTGACAAGACAATGTTACATGGCTGTGTGAATGCATATTGAAGACAACTTTGGACGTATGGATGGGTGATAAGAATATGGCACCGAATCATAGGCCGACGTCGGATCACGAGCCGATATCTATGAACAATGAACCACACAGACAACTATGATCCTATCTATAAGGCTAATGATTCCGCAATCTCCTCCGAAGGATCACGATGGATTGGTAGGACATGATGAACCCAATTGTAGCCAAACCTATCATACCCAATATATTAAATATAACATGCTGGACATATATACTTGAACTCTCCTTTCAATTTTTTTTTCCACATTCTTGGAAAAGTACTTTCTACCATGTGCTTACCAATTGCCAGATATATCAGGAAGTGCTTCTTTTGGAAACAGAACTTCCATGAAGTGCTTCTAAAGGGGACTTTTATTTTATGGAAGAAGAAAAAGAAGAATATTAACAAACCTGATGTCTGAAAGTTTCTTCTTGCTTTAGAATGGCCATTCTCATGCTCTCTTTCTCGTACTGTTTCAAATATCTCCCCATTGGAATTAATTCTTAGATTGTGAAATTGTTCCAACTCCTGCACATATATATTCAGAACACTTTGCATCAGGCAAATGACATCACAAATTTACAAGAAAGCTCATTAATTTTCAGGTTACTCCTAATTAGTACAGTAGTTATGTTTATTAGTTATTATAGCTATTTTTTATTTCTTGATTCATGAGCCTATTTCTCTTACACTTTGGACTAGATCTTCCAGAATTTAAGTTCAGTAGAATACCCATAAATTAATTCTGTTCAAATGTATGGATGCATCGATCACAGAATTATATTATTCTTTAAGTAGAAATAAGTAGTGTTTCAAGTTATAAATCCATAAAAAATATTTAGAACGTAAAGAATTCAGCAAAAAAAAAAATTTCCCCTCTTTTAACTCCCTGTTAGAGAAGACTTGACACACTTATAGCTCACAAGGTGAAGAACCTGAGAAAATTCAAACTAGTAAAGATAACAAATAATATTAAAAGACATTTGAAAACCATAAATAATACACAAGGAAAAAAAAACCACCATGATTATATGATGTTGTTTACAGGTTAACATCCGTCGACAGCGTTTACAACAGGAAACAATACATTTCACATGTTGACATGATTGTAGCAGAGGAGGTTGACATGATTGTAGGACAATTTACTAAGTTTACAACAGGAAACAATACATTTCACATATGTTCATAATGTTTTCCCTCAATTTTCTGTTCCTCTTTTTTGTCTATTTTAATGTGGATTTGGTGTTTATATTGTCACAAGAAACTAGAGTTCCACGTCCTCCACGCGAAACAGGAGTGGTGGTGTGAGCAGAAACACACGTAAGAGGATTAAAAGGTATACAAGACTTACTGCTTTAACCCCAGCATCATGTACATATGATATATCTTCAGGTGTAAACAGTCCAGATTCTCCGACCACCTGAAAAGCCAATTTGTTTTGAAATCCATAATAAAAGTATACACTCAAAACTGGTATCAGGCCTTTATAAATGATAAATAAACAATATATGAAAAAATAAAGCAATATAGCTCGACGTCAATGCAATGTAATAAGACACGGATAAAATAGAAAGGTGAGAGCACATCTGTCCAAGGTCTTACAATTTTGTAAAGCAACAGTACTAATCAAATGGTAAACTGTTTATGTATTGAGAATTGCGTAAATAAATAAAATACTTCTACTAAACTAATACAGTAGTAATGTATTTTGTAAAGAGAAACTGACCAATGCCCTTGAATTTTCTTTGACCACTCTGCTAGGCCCAAGAGTGGGGTAGCAGAGGAGGCCAGCGGGGGGTAAGGCCCATCGCATCAGTGAGGAGGATAACATCCGTCGACAGCCAAGGAGGAGACGCCACTGTCCTCAGACCAGCGGCCGCCTAGCCCGACCAGGGTCTCCTGATCGTGCAACCAAGGCGCGAAAGACGCAAACCACGGAGGAGGAGGGGAGGGACCCTCGACGAGTCAGAGCAAGCCAAGGGTACCTGATGAGGAGGACCCAGCCAGGGGGTCGTCGTCCATGCGGGGGAGGATGGGGGCACCGGAGATAGATGAAAAAGACCGCCATCGCAGGGGAAGACCACAACAGGGGAGCGCCGAAGGAGGAGAGTGGAAGAACCAACCAGAGCAGACGCGCCGAGAAGGGGATCGGAGATGCCACAAACCGCCACGAGAGAGGGAAAAGCAGATCAGAAGCTTACCTGTCCACCGGAGGTGACCACCCACAGCCGGGGGTGGCCAACAGCGCCTGCCGGAGGGAGGCTTCTTCTCCGCAAAGCTCGCCTCAGTGATTTCTGTTCGGACACGATTTCTTCATCCTTCTCTTCTTAAAATCCGAACCCTAAATTTTTTTGGATGGAGAAAGGAAGAAAGAGAGTTGAAATCTGTTAAGGAGAGAGACAACGAATGATATTTCTACATATTAATAAGTTTGCAAAATATTACAAGTTTGCCACCGCTCTAAAATATTAATAACACTTTGTTTTATAAACGTTATAAAAAGCCCAAAATTAGCCCAAACCGTCATAGAAAAAAGGTATTTCGAACTTTGATGACGCTTCTTTATCAGCCGTCAACTGATCAAACGTCATTAAAAGGGTTTTTTGTTGTAGTACAGGTACGTCACTTCTTTGCATATTCGACAGCGTCGTCCATCATGGTGGGCCAGTAATAGCCCATGCGTTAAAGTTGGTCCTGTAGCTTAGGACCTGGTTGATGATCTTCGCACGTTCCATCATGAGCTTCTCGAAGAGCTTTGGCGGCTTGTTCGTTAGATAGACATCGGAGGAGAAATCGTAGGAGCGCCGGTACATTATTTTGGAGGCTGTATCGTAATAGAAGCGGAGGAAGCGCCTTCTGACTGAGACTGTCTCCTTCGGGTCTTCCGTAGACAGCAAAGTCGATGAATGGGAACCTCCAGTCTCTGACATTGACGCCAAGGCCTGCGGCCATGGAATAAGTTGTCCGCATGCATAGATTATTTTTGGGGCAAGCCAAGTCTCGACCCGTTACTGTAACGAAGTGTGAGTCCTGACGGGCGCAGCCAATGAGGCTGCGAGGCCGGCCAGAGCATCAACTACCAAGTTTTGCAGCCGAGGCACATGCCCTATAAAGAATTCTACGAAGGTTGAGATAATGTCCAACGCTGCTTTGTGATCGGGGATGGGGTCTTTACGGCGGACCTCATATTGTCCCCGGATTTGATTGATGACAAGCTTTGAATTGTCGTAAGATTCAAGGTAGTCCATCCCTAGCTGTCCTGCTAACTGAAGCCCCATGATGAAGGCATTGTACTCCGGAACATTGTTGGAGCACAGCTCTGAAAGAGAATAAGCATGCTGGATGACCAGTTTGTCGGGAGAGATTAAGACCACCCCCACTCCCGTGATAATTTGGCCTTTGGGGCCTGTTCTGGAAGCACCATCGAAGAACATCCGCCAGACTGGGCTTTCTTCGGTAATGTTTGCTTCTTGCACCTCATTGGGGACACCTTCGTAGAGCCTGGATGATTTTGGGATTGGGTGCACGACTAGAAAGTCGGCCAATGCTTGGCCCTTGACAGCCTTTTATGGTACGAATACCATGTCATATGGTGTCAATAATATCACCCACGGAGCTAACCGAGAATTTAACGCACCTGGTTTTGTCATGAGAATTCTAAGTGGATTGACTCGGGAGATGACATCGATTGTTTGTCCCGAAACATAGTGGCGAGTCTTCTGGATGGCGAACACCAAGGCTAGACACTCTTTTTCCACAGGGTTGTACCGGTGTTCGGCTCCAACCATCATCCTGCTGAGGTAGTATATGGCCTGCTCATAGCCTGCTTTGTTGTTCTGGGCCAACAAAGTGCCAAGAGAATGGTCCATTGCACGGACATAAAGCAAGAATGGTTTGCCTGCTACGAGTGCCACCAGGACTGGAGGACTTGTCAGGTAAGTTTTGATGTCGTCAAAAGCTTTCTGACATTCTTTCGTCCAAACGTAGGAGACTCCCTTTTTTATGAGCTTGGTGAAGGGTTGACATTTTCCAGAAATGTTCGCGATAAACCTCCGGATGTAGGCGAGTCGTCCTTGTAGGCCTCGAAGTTCTTTGAGGTTCTTTAGAGGGTCCATGTCAAGGATGGCTTTAGTCTTCTCGGGGTCGACATGAATGCCTTTCGTTGTGATGATGAAGCCCAAGAACTTTCCACTAGAAACCCCAAGGAAGGCTTTAGCGGGGTTCATTTTAAGCTGATGCGCCCACATGAGGTCGAAAAGTGTCTTCAGGTCTCATAGGTGATCACCCTTAAGACGGCTCTTGACGGCGATGTCGTCAACATAGCACTCGACTGTCTTACGAAGGTGTTGACAGAAGATGGTGCTCATAGCTCGTTGGTATGTGGCACCTACATTCTTCAAGACAAAGGGCATTACTCTGTAGCTGTAAACCCCCTTTGGAGTTCTGAACGACGTGTGTTTCTCGTTATCTGGAAACATCTTGATCTGATTGTAGCCTGAGTAGCCATCCATGAAGGACATACGCTCGAAGCCACATGTGTTTTCGATCATTACGTCAGTGATCGGGAGTAGAAACTTATCCTTTGGGCATGCAGAGTTGAGATCCCGGAAATCGATGCAGACTCGGATCTTTCCGTTCTTCTTGGTGACGAGGACGATGTTGGCTACCCAGTCGGGGTGTTTCTCTTCACGAATGAACCTGCTATCCAAGAGCTTGTCAATCTCTTTGTCAATAGCGTCCATGATGTTAGGACGGAAGTGCCGTTGTTGCTGCTTAACGGGCTTAGCGTCAGGCAAGATGTTAAGCTTGTGCATTGCGACTTGTGGGTCGAGTCCCGACATGTCTTCGTAGCTCCATGCGAAGATGTCGATATATTCTTTGACCAGGTGGATCAAAGATTCTCGGTCCTCCTCCACCAAACTCTTGCTGATGAAGATGGGTTTGGATGAAGATCCATCCCCAAGGTCGATCTGTTCGACTTTATCTTCGGTAGGGGGTTCGCACAATTCAAAGCGAGACTCCCATTGTGTGCCTAGACGTTGAGCCCAGGGTTCTTCTTTGAAGAACTCTCCTATTTGATCATCGTCTATATTTTCTCAAGGATGTACGGATGTCATGTTGGCTGACGGCACCTTCCTGAAGACTGAGCCGACGCTGATGTCAGAGTCCCGAGTTGAAGTTTTAGATGAGTGGGAATGTATAACATCCTCTGCTTCCGATTCTTCTAGAGTTGTTGGAGGCGTGAAGTAGCCTACCCCCCGTCGGGTACGGTAATAGTAGTCTTGCGACTTCCCGTTTGGCATTGGAAGTCGTAAGGAAGGCATCGACCTTTGCCATAGTTCAGACCTTGGCTGCTCTTCAGGTTGTAACCCATCTTTTGGATGAGATACTTGGCTCGATCGTTGTACTGGTAGGTTTTTATTCTGCCGGTGTCAGGTTCTGGCTCTGTTGGTGAGAGGTCTTGGTGACTCTCGACTTTGCAAAAGATAATGGGCTTCTCGTCCTTATTCCGAGGTGGGACTATGTAACAAACTCCTTGGTATAGGACGACTCGATTTGTATGACTCATAGTCGTTATTTGTGTTTGCAACGACTGTAGAACATTATCTAGAGTTTATATGGTATTCCAATATGGAAGACTAGAATAATTGAAAGACACTCTATTATTGATAAAATACGGGATCTTGTCCCGAGGGATTACATCATCGAGGGATGGAGCATCGATATTAGCCGATATGTACTCACCAAGTTCTTCATCAGTGAGAACTGGAGCAGCCTTTGAAGGTTTAGGAGAGTTTTTCGAGTGATTGCCTCGTGTTAGCTCCTGGGACTGTGCTGAGAAGGACGTCGAGGTCTTCTCTTGTGGCCTGACAGGTTCCGACAACTGAGGAGGTCTGTCTTTGAGCCTCACCTTAAGGGGAACCTCTGTTGGTGTGCCGGAAGCTAGAGCCTTTCCTCGTAGCTTGTCTACGAAAGGAGCCGCACTTGAGGGGCTTGCCTTTAAGGCATATCTTCAATGGACCTTCATTGGGTGTAGTGCCCAGAGAAGCTGGCACCTTCCTGCAGAGTTTGACTACCATAGGAGCCGGTGTTTGAGGCGGTTCCCTTTGAGTCACACTTTCAAGGGAGCATTGATTATCATGTCTACCTCTGAGTCAGCTTTGACCTCAGCTTCTGCCTCGTCATCAGCGTCATTAGCTTCATCTTCGAGATGAATTGATTTGTACAGATCGACGTCAGTGAAGAAGGCTTCAATCCCTCTGAAGGGATCGACATCAGCAAACTCTGTTCGGATGACGCCGCTGGTGGATACGTATTTCATACATTGATGAAGAGTTGATGGCACTACTATATATTTATGTATCCATGGCCATCCTAACAGGATATTGTAGTTGACGTCTGCATCCATAATATAACAAGTCACCTCGGTTTGGAGATTGTCGATGTGACACTTCAAGCGAATCTTCCCTAGCGGCTCACTCTTAATGGCGTTGAAGCCACTGATGGTAGTGTAAGCCGCTGTCAGGCGATGCATTGGGATCCCCAATGTCTGAAGTAGAGTTTGGGGGATGATACTGAGAGAAGACCCAGGGTCGATCTACATTCGATCTACCTTGATGGCACCGACATACCTGTGTAATACAGGGGTCTGTTGTGCATATTATTCTTGAGCAGCATATCTTGTTGAGTGAATGTGATATTGGAGATGATCTCTCCCACATTATGGTAGTACGGACATGTTGTAGGATCGTTATCGGGCTGCTTGACCTGACTGATGAAAGACTCGGTGTCCTTCAGGACTTCGCCGAGAGATTCTCGAGTATCTTTGGATAGACAGAGGAGCTCAAATAGGGAGAGCCGTGCTGGAGTACTGGCCAGTTGTGCCAGTATGTCAAAGTTGTGGGGCTTGGCTAACCCCGGAGTGTTGTCTTTACGAAGAGGCCTGTCGAAGCGGGCCTCCTTCTGCTTTTGTTTATCAGGTGCAGGAGGTTGGGATGAACCTTCTCCTTGGAGAGCTGTGGTGATGATATGAGGTGTCAATTCGGACGGAGCCTCCTCTAACTGGGCATTTTGCTGTGAACGTGTTTGTACGGGCAGTGCTTCCTCAAGGGAGGAAGTCACCATTCGGCAAGACTTGGTCTTCTTGTCTTTCCTTTTGGAAGTAGAGGTTACTCCCGGTTGAGTCAGCTCTAGAACGAGATCCGGGTGAACCCACATGGTCTCTCCCTTAGATGTTGTGAGTGGTGTGAGCCCACGCACGTTGTCATGGCTTGATGGAAGGTTGACTACTTCCATTGTCGCCTTTGGGATAGGGATGACGCCATCTTGAGCTGTTGTAGGCGGTAAGGTGCCGAACTGGAGCGACACCATGTTGGCCGAGACTGTCTTCTCCTTATAATCGACTGAAATAACGTCCGTATTGATCATGCACTGTATGTAGTCTTTGAGGATGTAGCAGTCTTTAGTTGGATGTCCAATGAACCGATGGTAGTGACAATACCTTAGATCACCGACTCTGCCTACTTCGTCAGGACGCTTGGGATCAGGCAATTTGATTTTGTCGCCTTGCCTCAGCATCTCGAAGAGCTGTAAGGTATCCTCATCGTAGAAGGAGTAGACCATCTTCGGTCATAGTGCGGTTGGAGGTCTCTGGGCAGGACCTTGCGTGCTGTCATACGCATTGACAGTCAACGCCTGCTTCCCTTTTGCTTCACGGCTGCTACTGCTGGTCGAAGGCTATTTTCCTCTGTCGTCAAAGGTAGGGAAGTTAACCCCCAGAAGGTGAGCATTATGTGCCTTCTTTCCAGCAGTGACGTCTTCAATGATCAATGAACTCCAATCGGGCAGGGGAGTGGAGTTGAGCCAGAGCTTGATCGCGGGGATCATGTTCATGCTGCAGGAGTCGATGAGTGCATGTTTCGGCATGCCTAGAGGCAACCTTAGGCATGCTTGTCTGAAACATTCAATGAATTCTTGAACGGTCTTCTTCTCGGTCTGCCGCACTTCTATTAGAGACGACATGGTCATGTCTCTCCCTCCGTCGTAGAACCGATCGAGGAAGAGGCGTATCAAATCATCGAAGGATGATATGGAGTTGTTAGGGAGGCTGCAGTACCAGTCGTAGGTGTCTCCCTTCAAATCTACGACAAACAGGCCCGTGAGCAAGGCGTCTTCCTTCCGGAGATGTCCCATTTAAGCCTGGAAGTAGGTCAAGTATCGACAAGGAGAGTCCTTCCCGTCGTATGGCATCAGTGTATGTGGTTTATACTTGGGAGGATAAACCACCTTGTTCCACTCAAGAGGGTTGGGTTGAGGAAGCCCCAACTTCTGACGTTCTTCTTGTCTGTTTCGGGCCTCAAAGCTGTCACGCCCCGACTCGCCGAATTGGTCACCATCGTCTTGACTCGATATAAATCGATCCCCACGGGTCAGGACGTGATGCCGTGCAAGTCTTTAATGGACTTGCACAAGGCAAGGATGTGCAATTGGAAATTCCTTTTTAACTCGACGCGTTGAAATTAAACAGTGCAGAGAGTTGAAGACATAGAAGAGGAAAAAATTTAGCTTTTCATTCATAAGCTTGTAAAGTATGTGCAAGGTCATTTTTATATTACATATGCCGTTGCGGCTACATCTTGAAACACAAAAGAAAAACTCTCGGCAAGCTTGCCCTGAAATAATCCTTGTCGTTTCATACATTCACGTCCCTTTATACATTTGAACAAAGCCTTCGATCTGAGTTGGACTTCAAAATACTTCAAAATAGGAGAGCTTCGTGCCGCCTCCCGTTCTTCAGTTTCAGGTCTAGTCTCGAGCTCCCACAGCGCGCTCGTTACCTGGGGAGTTGGGGGTTAGCACACTTGCTAGTGGATGGGACGAACCCACTCGTCTAAACCGACACTGCTTATTAAGGATTCTAGCATACGAAGTGATCTTTCTATTTAGAACTATATGAATTGCAGTTCATATCGAAGGCACATTTTAAACGATAACACATAACCAATTTAAAGGCATTCTTACCACGACCATGTTCCTTTCCTACACAAAATATGCATGATACTTACCACCTACACAAGACAATAAGTGAGCATGCAATCTATCCTATATACGGTCATTGGTGATATCGACACCATGAAGGACGATTATGTAGCCTTGCGATGCGCCCTCCAGTCCAGGTAGCGAGCCTAACAGGAGGTCTCGCAATGCCTCGCGCCGAAGCACGATTTCCATAATTTCCTCCTAGGCCGATTCGGTCCCAGGGCCCCGGGTACCGTCTCGAGGAAAGCTCACCTTGTGCACAAGTCGTCCTTGACCATGCGAATGTATGAACAGTTTAATATGTATGAAGTAAATTGCATAGTGTAACCATTATCAAATCACATAATCATTCCTACTCGTGCAAGGGTCCTTTCCCCCGAAATCGTACGTTCTGATTTAGCATCCCGTAGGCACCAAATTCTCCGAGGCATGATGTACCGCCACCAAGATTTTCATAGTTGTGTTTTACATGGCATGAAATATATTCTATCTCTTTCTTAGAACTTTATCTTTTCTCTACTTAGTGTGAACTTATAGATTCGGAGCTAACTTCTCTAGGTTGATATATTGTCCCGAGCTCTTGATCTTAGTGGCAAGCATACATCCCGTTAGCATTATCGATTTGAACGTTGAACTTTAAGAATTTAGTTGGCGGGAAGGAGTAAAAAAGAAGGGGCCGAAGAACCACCCACCTAAGGAGATTGCGCCGAGAGTAGGAGAACGCTTCGCGACGGTCAAGCGTCAGTTGCACGAACTCCTGCAATGGCACGAGCATGGAATTAAAACCCTTCCTTCAATCCTTCCTTCGAAATTCCCAAAGACGCATTCAGAAATCGACGCGAAAGCACACTATCAAATCCACGCAACAATTCGTTCAAAAAGCCAAGAAAACTAATAAAACCAACGGCAGACGGGTTGCATCGCTCTCTTTAGAGTTCCTTCGCCAAGACGCCGCCTACCGCATCTAGGACTTATTCCAACAGTAGTCAATCCATTAGTGGGAACGGTACTCATATCACTCATCCAAATCAATTTTATTGATGCCATGGTTTTTGTATACCAAACTCGTCGTCGAGTCAAACTAGCCATCTATGTTTTCGACCATGTCTAACTTGGCACGAGCCTATTACATAGTGCTTCGCCCCAACGGGAGCGGGGCACTACATAATATACCACTAAGAAAAAGTTTCGTCCCGAAACTTAAGAACAAGGGTCTGACCTTCGTCGGCGAAAAGTGAAGGGTACTTCTCCTTCATCTCCGCCTCTAGTTCCCACGTCGACTCCTCAACGGAATGGTTGCGCCAGAGTACGCGAACCTAGGACATCGATCGGCTTCGCAGGATCTTTTTTTTACGGTCCAAAATTTGCACGGGCTCCTCCGAGTATGATAGATCGGCGCGTAGCTTCTACTGATCGAAACTATCCACATGACTTGGGTCATGCACGTACTTCCAAAGTTGGGAGACATGGAAGACGTCATGCACTTCAGCCAGGACAGGAGGTAGCGCGATCCGGTAAGCAACTGTCGCCACTCTTTCGAGGATCTCGAAGGGCCCTATGAATCTCCGACTTAGCTTACCCTTTACCCCGAATCGCATGACGCCCCGCCTCGGCGTCACCTTCAGAAACACATGGTCCCTAACCAAGAACTCTAATGGTCGTCGACGAGTATCTGCATAACTCTTCTATCGACTCTGAGCAATACGGAGCCTATCTCGAATCATGTGGACCTTCTCGACGGCTTGTTCGACTAGTTCTGGCCCGAGCACCTGTCGCTCCCCGACTTCGTCCCAGCAAATCGGAGATCGGCACTTCCTCCCGTAAAGCGCCTCGTAGGGAGCCATTTGGATGCTCGATTGATAACTGTTATTGTATGCGAACTTCGCGAGGGACAAGTGCGTGTCCCAACTAATCTTCAAATCTATCGCGCACAGACGTAGCATATCCTCCAGGATCTGATTCACTCTTTCTGTCTGGCCATCGGTTTGCGGGTGGTACGCGGAGCTAAGGTTCAACTTAGTGCCCAGCGTCTCTTGTAGACTCGTCCAGAAATGTGATAAGAATCGCCCGTCTCTGTCCGAAATGATTGTGGCAGGTACCCGTGCAGTCTAACGATCTCGTCGAGATAAATCTGAGCTAACTGATCGACCCTCCATGATGCTTTAATAGCGATGAAATGAGCGGATTTGGTCAAACGATCAACAATGACCCAAATCGCATCATTCCCCCGCGACGTCTTCGGAAGACCCATGATGAAATCCATAGAGATGTCGTTCCACTTCTATACTAGAATGTCAAGGTTCTGTAGCTCCCCGCCTGGTCTTTGATGCTCGGCTTTCACCCGTTGACAGGACATGTACTGTGACACAAACGTTGCCACGTCTTTCTTCATGCCGTGCCACCAAAAGGTCGTGTGCAGGTCCTTATATATTTTGGTACTCCCGGGGTGCAACGAGTACTTCGCATAATGGGCCTCCGTCAGAATCTCCTTTCTAAGTTCAGCATGGTCCGGCACGCATATCATCCCCTTCATCCGCGTCATTCCGCCCTCGTCCACCACAAAGTCGGTCGCCTTTTCCGTCGAAATCAGCTCGTGCATCTTCTTCAGGAATGGGTCATCCTCCTGTGCAGTCTTTATTTTGTTGTGCAAGCTCGACTCAAGGTGCAATTGGGCCAATCGTGCTCCACGGTAATGGATTCGGAGTTCGATACCCATCTCTACCAAGTCTCACTGTATGTTATGATTGATAGACAAGCACCCTGCAAACATTCTACTCAGAGCGTCCGCTACGACGTTTTCCTTACCCGACGTATACTCGATAGTCAGATCATAGTCTTTAATGAGTTCGAGCCAACGCCGCTGCCGTAAGTTCAGGTCCCGTTGAGTGAAGATGTATTTGAGGCTCTTATGGTCCGTATAGGTGCTGCAAGCTACACCATAAAGATAGTGCCGCCATAGCTTCAACGCGAACACAATAGCCGCTAAATCAAGATCATGCGTAGGATAATTCTTTTAGTGTTGCTTCAATTGTTTTGAAGCAAACGAAATTACCTTATCCCTTTACATAAGTACGCATCCTAAACCCGTCCACGATGCATCGCTAAATATTTGAAACCCTTCTGGCCCATCCGGAAGTGCAAGGATCGGCGCTAAGATGAGCCGTTTCTTCAACTCTTGGAAGCTCGATTCATAGGCGTCGTTCCACTCGAATGCGACTCCCTTCTGGGTGAGGCGAGTCAGAGGCAACGTAATTTTGGCGAAATCTTTCACGAATCTACGATAGTAGCCCGCCAAGCTGAGGAAACTTCAGATGTCGTCTGCTGAGGTAGGCCGCTTCTATTCGACTATTTCTTCAATCTTTTTTGGGTCCACCGTGACGCCTTCAGCTGAGACAACGTGCCCAAGGAACGTCACGCTGTTCATCCAGAACTCGTACTTGCTTAGCTTGGCATAGAGTTGGCGTTCACGCAGAGTCTGTAGCACCGTCTTCAAGTGTTCCACGTGCTCGTCCTTGCTCTTCAAATATATATGGATGTTATCGATGAATACGACGACAAATTTGTCTATGAACGGTCGGAACACCAATTCATTAGATCCATGAACGCGGCAGGAGCGTTGGTCAAGCCGAAGGGCTTGACTAGAAATTTGTAGTGACCATATCGAGTTCGAAAGGCGGACTTCGGCACGTCCTCGGACTTGATCTTCAATTGATGGTAGCCTGAGTGAAGATCAATCTTGGAAAATACCGTCGCCCCTTGCAGCTGGTCAAACAAATCGTCTATCCTCGGTAACGAGTACTTGTTTCATACCGTGGCTTTGTTGAGTCCCCGATAATCGATGCACAGCCGCATCGATCTATCCTTCTTCCTCACAAACAACACTGGGGCACCCCACAGGGAGACACTAGGGCGAATATATTTGCGATCTAGTAACTCTTGTAGTTGTGCTTTCAGTTCCTTCAGCACTGCCGGCGCCATTCAATAAGGTGCTTTGGATATCGGTCGGGTGTCCGGAAAGGTGTCGATGCTGAATTCTATCTCTCGGTCCGGCGGCATCCCTGACAACTCGTCTGGGAACACATCAGGAAATTCTGCCACGACTTCAGTCTGGGCCGTGCTTGTAATCTTCGTTCTTGTGTCTCGAACTGATGCTAGGTACCCGCTGCACCCAGAATGTAATATACGCCTTGCCGAAATTGCCGATATCATCATTGCCGACTTTGATGCTGCTCCGCACGAATAGGAGAACTCGGTTTCGTCGGGAAGGCGGAACACAACTCTCTTCTCCGCGCACTCGATCGTTGCGTGGCATGCACCCAACCAATCCATGTCGAGGATTATATCGTACTCCTTGACGTCGAGGACGATAACTTCCAAGGATAGATTCCTTCCTCCGATGCAGATGTAACCATCCCTACAAGTTTGAGTGGCAGACATATCTACTCCCGATGGAGTGCTAACGCTAAGATTCATATCTAAAAGTTGCATAGGTAGTTCATTCTCTTTTACAAAGTCGGCAGATATGAAACTATGCGTAGCACCCGAATCGAATAATACTCTAGCAGGCATATTTTTATAGAGTAGTATACCTGTCATGACAGTGTCGGACGCATAGGCTTCGTCCCGAGTCATTGCGTAGACTCGGCCTTGTACCCCTTGGCGATTTTGTGGGTTCACGGGCACCGCATTTGCGCCATGGACGGGAGGTGCCCTGTTCTGGTTCTGGATGTCCCTTGGTGGATGTTGGTTTGCCCTTGTCACGACCCGCACTCGCTTTTTGGACGCGAGCACGTGAGCAAGCCAGCTGCGTATCGAACGGACTCCAGCCCGACTCGAATACGTAAACGCTGTCAAGGCTATAGTATACTGCCAAATCATGGCAAACAAATCTATATCTCAATCCACGATAATAATATGAAACATGAATGAACACTATAGGTCGTGGTCTGCAGCCCACTAGCATAAATATTCGATAAGACTCTAAGGAATATAACAAGAGTCTACAACTGAAACAAGGAACGGGATATCTACAAGAGTCTACAACTGAAACAAGGAACGGGATATCTCATGATAAGGAATAAAAAGCACGAGCGGATAATAAACACGATAACGATACCTGAATCCCGCAAGAACCGCAAATCCTCCGTCATCCAGAACTACTAGCTAACTCCATGCAATCGCTAAACCTGAGGAGATCATCAGGTCCTCAGAGGACATAGCAAGATACATAATATACATGCCTATCTATCAGTTTTATCATATGCAAGAAAATAAACAAGAAAGAACAAGAACAAGATAAATGACTACGAACACGAATACGAATACGAATACGAACTCTAGAACAACTACGCATAATGAACTGCCGGATGAACGAAACACGATGATCAATGGAAGAAACCAAACCCTCGTCCCGAGTGTGGACTCACTGGTTTGAACTAAATACTAACCCTCGTCCCGAGTGTGGACTCTCTGGTCAGTACTAACCCTCGTCCCGAGTGTGGACTCTCTGGTTAGTTCACGGCAAGGCACCCTCGTCCCGAGTGTGGACTCTCTGGTGCAAATACTACATCCTCGTCCAGTGTGTGGACTCTCTGATGTAAACACCCTCGTCCCGAGCGTGGACTCTCTGGTGCAAGTCAAGTCAAGTCAAGTCTACACCCTCGTCCCGAGCGTGGACTCTCTGGTGCAAATAATCGACATCCTAGTCCCTAGCGTGGACTCACGGATGTAAACAGAACAAGGAAAACACCCTCGTCCCGAGTGTGGACTCTCTGGTGCCAAGGACACAATGTCAAGGATTTAGCAGTTCACTTACACGTACTCATTCTATGACACGACTCAAGCAAGGTACTGACGAGAACTCCAAATGTGAAACACAAGGCCAAAACATGAACATGGCTATAAACAATAAAACAACTCCACAGAAAATAACACGAAAAAGCACATGTCCATAAATAATCCAAAGCTGGAAACTAAAATAAAATGCATGTAAATAAAACTGTAGAAGGAGGCAAGGTATACTTGCCTGGAGTTGTCTAAATTGTGCTGAGACTGCAGTAGTAGAGTCTATTCCGATCAAATCGCGGACAAGTCGATACCATCCTCATAGAACCTACCATAACCCAACAATCAAGATTCTCACATCGTATATATTTGCATCTACATATAGAAACGAAGTCCTTGTTATGGTTTACTTTTAAAATAGTTATAATTCACCATAGATATCTAAACTCTGCATAAACATATATATATATATATATATATATATATATATATATATATATATATATATATATATATATATATATATATATATAAAGTTTACATCTGTAATTAATATCTATACATAACTTTTACGAAGACACAACATAGGTACAATATTTATAGATTTAAATTAATTATTTTAACCCATACATAGATGTAGAAGACATAAAAAATAACAATCTATAAAATATCGTTAATATAATTATGTCTATGTAAATGCTTATGCATACATTATATAACAGATTATATAACAAAACTATCCTCTCTCTTTCTCTCTCTCTCCATGTATATATATATATATAACATGTTAGGTAATTATGAACAATGGAGGGGGCTTGGGTGGAGTGCGAGGAGACTCGCATGGCTGATGTAGAATCCGGCTGGAGAGAGTGTGTTGTGTCGAGAAAGGAGAGGAGGAACAGAGGCGGCGGCTATGGCTCGTTTGTTAGGGTTTACTCTCCTCTCTTTTTATATATATATATATATATATATATATATATATATATTCCATGAAGAGCTCGGGCTGGGGGAAATTAGGAGCTCGGGTTTGGCGGGCCTAGCTTAGTCCTGCTGCTGCTTTGTTCATTTACAGCTCTCTGTTCCCTTAGCTCTTCCACTGGTGAGGTGTCTGTACCGCAGCCATTTAGCAGCAGGGGAGAGCATATGATGGGGGTTCAATTCCACATTGCGTTGGAAAAGGCCGGCTTAAACTGGTCATTTGGTGTGTATATGGCCACACTGTTGGCTACAGAATACTGTTGGCTACAGAAAAAATAGGCTCCTTTCTATCTTGATCCTGGTGCAAATCTCTATCTTTAGGGATGGCGAGGCAGGTTTGTTTCAGCTATTTGTTAATCATTATCTCTATCATCCAAGCTTTCTTTATCTGAATTTGGTTAGCTATGGTGCATGAGTAAGCTCCACAAATGAGAGGAGGTTCAAAAAGGATGGTTGGTTAGGTTGCGACTTGCAAGGTGACAGTGCCACGTGTATATTTGGTCGGGATTTGGTTCTATTAATGCGTGCCTTGTAGTTTCCATACTTTGCGATATCGACCGATACCGTCCCAATCCGATACCAACTAATACCAGTAATGACCGTATCGACATTGGGCGTCTCTTTTGTCGTCAATTCGGCGAAGATAATTGAACGAAAAAGACCAATTAACAAAGGTGTAAAAACATAATAAGGTTATAAAGACTCGTGAAAGAAGAAAACTTATATATTGCAGGCAAGGTTGGCGAGGTTGTGAAAACGCTAGGCGCTAGTCGGACGGCCATTCGCCGCCTAGCACCGAGTCCACTTAGGCGGTTCAAAAATAAAATAAAATTCCAAAAAAAGATTTCAGAACTTCCGGGAAGAGAGGCTACAAATCTTCCCACCTTAAAATAATTTCGTCCTCGAAATTCTAATTCATAACTATTTCTTAAAATTCGAAGTCTAGTATTTCCTTAATCTCCTCAAATTCAATTCCTCAAAATATTTTATGTTCCTCTCTAGCCATTTTGTGATTACGAAATCTCGATGACTTCTACCCACCTTTGGTCACGCTACTCCTCAAAACACGGTCGCTGAAATATAATAATCTTCTAACTAGTGGCTAATAATCCAACCAAAATAACTAGGACGTATGGCATCTATAATCCTTCATATCTATAAACAACCAATTTTCAATAGTCAAACAATATTATTCTATAACTTAAGGATTTCTGATGAATCCTAGGCAACACGATCGTTCGTCCCCTCGAAATAAAGAGGAACGAGAATCAATGGTACGGAAAACAAGGAAGTATAATCGAGATCAAATATGGAGTTTTCAAGGACGTAGAGAATTTCTAGGAGAATTTTCAAGGCAGTGTGGATTGAGATTTCTAAGGTTTAGTCAGTTGCGCAGGCTCGTACCGGTACAGTTACGTAACCGATACGATATGCTCTGACCTGCATGGGCCACCAAAAAAACTTGTCACGACCCGCACCCGCTTTTCGGACGCGAGCACGTGAGCAAGCCAGCTGCGTATCGAACGGACTCCAGCCCGACTCGAATACGTAAACGCTGTCAAGGCTATGGTATACTGCCAAATCATGGCAAACAAATCTATATCTCAATCCACAATAAGAATATGAAACATGAATGAACACTATGGGTCGTGGTCTGCAGCCCACTAGCATAAATATTCGATAAGACTCTAAGGAATATAACAAGAGTCTACAACTGAAACAAGGAACATGATATCTCATGATAAGGAATAAAAAGCACGAGCGGATAATAAACACGATAATGGTACCTGAATCCCACAAGAACCGCAAATCCTCCGTCATCCAGAACTACTAGCTAACTCCATGCAATCGCTAAACCTGAGGAGATCATCAGGTCCTCAGAGGACATAGCAAGATACATAATGTACATGCCTATCTATCAGTTTTATCATGCGCAAGAAAATAAACAAGAAAGAACAAGAACAAGACAAATGACTACGAACACGAATACGAATACGAACTCTAGAACAACTACGCATAATGAACTGCCGGATGAACGAAACACGATGATCAATGGAAGAAACCAAACCCTCATCCCGAGTGTGGACTCTCTGGTTAGTACTAACCCTCGTCCCGAGTGTGGACTCTCTGGTCAGTACTAACCCTCGTCCCGAGTGTGGACTCTCTGGTTAGTTCACGGCAAGGCACCCTCGTCCCGAGTATGGACTCTCTGGTGCAAATACTACATCCTCGTCCCGTGTGTGGACTCTCTGATGTAAACACCCTCGTCCCGAGCGTGGACTCTCTGGTGCAAATAATCGACATCCTAGTTCCTAGCGTGGACTCACGGATGTAAACAGATCAAGGAAAACACCCTCGTCCCGAGTGTGGACTCTCTGGTGCCAAGGACACAATGTCAAGGATTTAGCAGTTCACTTACACGTACTCGTTCTATGACACGACTCAAGCAAGGTACTGACGAGAACTCCAAATGTGAAACACAAGGCCAAAACATGAACATGGCTATAAACAATAAAACAACTCCACAGAAAATAACACGAAAAAGCACATGTCCATAAATAATCCAAAACTGAAAACTGAAATCAAATACATGTAAATAAAACTGTAGAGGGAGGCAAGGTATACTTGCCTGGAGTTGTCTAAATTGTGCTGAGACTGCAGTAGCAGAGTCTATTCCGATCAAATCGCAGACAAGTTGATACCATCCTCATAGAATCTACCATAACCCAACAATCAAGATTCTCACATCGTATATATTTGCATCTACATATAGAAACGAAGTCCTTTTTATGGTTTACTTTTAAAATAGTTATAATTCACCATAGATATCTAAACTCTGCATAAACATATATATATATATATATATATATATATATATATATATATATATATATATATATATATATATATATATATATCTAAAGTTTATATCTGTAATTAATATCTATACATAACTTTTACGAAGACACAACATAGGTACAATATTTATAGATTTAAATTAATTATTTTAACCCATACATAGATGTAGAAGACATAAAAAATAACAATCTATAAAATATCGTTAATATAATTATGTCTATGTAAATGCTTATGCATACATTATATAACAGATTACATAACAAAACTATCCTCTCTCTTTCTCTCTCTCTCCATGTATATATATATATAACATGTTAGGTAATTATGAACAATGGAGGGGGATGTATAATATTTCACCTAAAGATTCCTTTGCCAATTCTTCCTATTACAGTGGCTTCTTCCTATTTATACTACTACATAATACCGGGAGATGCAGAGAACATAAGGACATGCAATAGCCATGTATCCATGCGGCTATTGCTACTTCTCATTCTCCTCCTTCCTACAACCTTTATGGTTATGCATATATTAAAGCTTAGCAATAGGAAAAGAAGGAAGATTACCTGGCACACGCTGCCACGCAGGCTACGCGCGGCAACCTCGACACAAAGGTGGGGATCAACCCTGTAGGAAATGGTCGAGGTTCGGACGATGGTGTAGACTGAGGGCACGGAAGGTGTGCAACGGGGCTCGGCGAGGCTGCGCTACTGACAGTTCGCGCCCGAGGCGATGGTCGAAGCCGCCTCGTCGGGGCAGGGGTGACACCGGGCGCACAGGGGACGGAGCCGTATGGGACCGGGTCGCGAGGATATTGGCGAGGTGCTATGTTGTCATCGTCGGAGATGAAGACCGCGACCACTGCAAGGGCCATGTCATGGGGGAGCGAGGCGGCATTATCGGTGGCTTGGGTGGAGTGCGAGGAGACTCGCATGGCTGATGTAGAATCCGGCAGGAGAGAGTGTGTTGTGTCGAGAAAGGAGAGGAGGAACAGAGGCGACGGCTATGGCTCGTTTGTTAGGGTTTACTCTCCTCTCTGTTTATATATATATATATATAGCTGGGTTCCATGAAGAGCTCGAGCTGGGGGAAATTAGGAGCTCGGGTTTGGCGGGCCTAGCTTGGGCCTGCTGCTGCTTTGTTCATTTAGCTTGGGCCTGCTGCTGCTTCCACTGGTGAGGTGTCTGTACCGTAGCCATTTAGCAGCAGGGGAGAGCATATGATGGGTGTTCAATTCCACATTGCGTTGGAAAAGGCAAGCTTAAACTGGTCATTTGGTGTGTATATGGCCACACTGTTGGCTACAGAAAAAATAGGCTCCTTTCTATCTTGATCCTGGTGCAAATCTCTATCTTTAGGGATGGCGAGGCAGGTTTGTTTCAGCTATTTGTTAATCATTATCTCTATCATCCAAGCTTTCTTCATCTGAATTTGGTTAGCTATGGTGCATGAGTAAGCTCCACAAATGAGAGGAGGTTCAAAAAGGATGGTTGGTTAGGTTGCAACTTGCAAGGTGACAGTGCCACGTATATATTTGGTCGGGATTTGGTTCCATTAATGCGTGCCTTGCAGTTTCCATACTTTGCGATATCGACCGATACCGTCCCAATCCGATGCCAACTAATACCAGTAATGACCGTACCGACATTGGGCGTCCCTTTTGTCGTCAATTCGGCGAAGATAATTGAACGAAAAAGACCAATTAACAAAGGTGTAAAAACATAATAAGGTTATAAAGACTCGTGAAAGAAGAAAACTTATATATTGCAGGCAAGGTTGGCGAGGTTGTGAAAACGCTAGGCGCTAGTCGGACGGCCATTCGCCGCCTAGCACCGAGTCCACTTAGGCGGTTCAAAAATAAAATAAAATTCCAAAAAAATATTTCAGAACTTCCGGGAAGAGAGGCTACAGCCCTCCCCATGCGACAATCTACTGCCTTGTGACCTAGCTGGCCACACTTGAAGCATCCCCCTCGGTAATCGACCACCAGATGTCCCATCTTGCCGCAACGATGACACCGTTCGCCTGGGTGAGGCCCCCGATACTCGGACGTGTTCTGGCGCTTTGGTGCACCAGATCCTCCCGCGTCGTGAGGACGCTTGTTGAAGTTGTTGCGGATGCTTGATCCGCCCTTCTGCGACGCTCGACCGAAGATCCGCTCACTATCAAGGGCGGTGTTATATGATTCCCTGTACGTCTAGCATCTCTGGTTCATGACGTCTCGACGCAAATCATCATTCAGGCCTTGCTGGAAGCGCTCGCACCACGCCTCCGTGTTTGGCAGAAAGGCCCCGGCAAACTTCCTAAGATTCGCGAACTTTGCATCGTAGTCTTCAACGGACAAGTTTCCTTGCTTCAAGGACATGAATTCCTCTTCCTTCTGTCGACGAAGGGTACGAGGGATGTATTGCTCGAGGAAGGCCAGTTTGAACGTCTCCCACGAGATCTTGGCATTAGGGTTGGCCTCTTTGAGTTCCTGTTTCTTCATCTCCCACCAGTCGTAGGCCCTCAAGTTGAGCTGCAACGCTGCGCTCCCGACTTTCTTGGACCCCTTGATGTTGAGGAGAGTGAACAGACTCTCAATCTTCACTAGCCACCCCATGACTTCGTCAGGCTCTACTCGACCGTTGAATTCAGGTGGGTTTATTTTTTTGAACTTGGTCATCTTGAGCAGGGAGGAGAAAGACACATGTTTTGTCTTTACGGGTTGCACTTCTTCCTCGAACATGACAGTCGTCGAGTTCTGTTGCGTCGCTATGGTGCTCACGATCCGGGTTAGGGCCTCCATTTGCTTTTGTTAGGCGCTGACTTGGGCCTGGATCTGTTCCTGCAGCTATCGTTGCTGCGTCTCTGACTGGCGTTGTTGGAGCTCCATGAGGCGTAGTAGTCGCTCCATGGCAGATTCGCTAGGCGTCGCTCCTTCGGTGCTATCCTTGCTAATCATTGTGGCGTTGACAGCAGGGACACCCAGTCCTTTCGGCATTCCTACAAAATTGAGCAAACCCGTTAGTATTCCCAAAATATCTACGAGCTTATATGTATGGAACGAATATTTCAGGACGCATATGTCGAAAAGCATAGTTTTTGAAAAATCGCAACGGCATCATCTAAAAGAAGTATTTTGAAAGGTCCGAGGTGTGAACCTAGATTTGATACCAACTTGTTACGCCCCGACTCGCCGAACCGGTCGCCATCGCCTTGACTCGATATAAATCGATCCCCATGGGTCAGGACGTGATGCCGTGCAAGTCTTTAATGGACTTGCACAAGGCAAGGATATGCAATTGAAAATTCCTTTTTGACTCGACGCGTTAAAATTAAACAGTGCAGAGAGTTGAAGACATAGCATAGGAAGAAATTTAGCTTTTCATTCATAAGCTTGCAAAGTATGTGCAAGGTCATTTTTACATTACATATGCTGTTGCGGCTACATCTTGAAACACAAAAGAAAAACTCTCGACAAGCTTTCCCTGAAATAATCCTTGTCGTTCCATACATTCACGCCCCTTTATACATTTGAACAAAGCCTTCGATCTGAGTTGGGCTTCAAAATACTTCAAAATAGGAGAGCTTCGTGCCGCCTCCCGTTCTTCAGCTTCAGGTCTAGTCTCGAGCTCCCACAGCGCGCTCATTACCTGGGGACTTGGGGGTTAGCACACTTGCTAGTGGATGGGACGAACCCACTCGTCTAAACCGACACTGCTTATTAAGGATTCTAGCATACAAAGTGATCCTTCTATTTAGAACTATATGAATTGCAGTTCATATCGAAGGCACATTTTAAACGATAACACATAACCAATTTAAAGGCATTCTTACCACGACCATGCTCCTTTCCTGCACAAAATATGCATGATACTTACCACCTGCACAAGACAATAAGTGAGCATGCAATCTATCCTATATAAGGTCATTGGTGATATCGACACCATAAAGGACGATTACGTAGCCTTGCGACGCGCCCTCCAGTCCAGGTAGCGAGCCTAACTAGAGGTCTCGCAATGCCTCGCGCCGAAGCACGATTTCCATAATTTCCTCCTAGGCCGATTCGGTCCCAGGGCCCCGGGTACCATCTCGAGGAAAGCTCACCTTGTGCACATGTCGTCCTTGACCATGCGAATGTATGAACAGTTTAATATGTATGAAGTAAATTGCATAGCGTAACCATTATCAAATCACATAATCATTCCTACTCGTGCAAGGGTCCTTTCCCCCGAAACCGTACGTTCTGATTTAGCATCCCGTAGGTACCAAATTCTCCGAGACATGATGTACCGCCACCAAGATTTTCATAGTTGTGTTTTACATGGCATGAAATATATTCTATCTCTTTCTTAGAACTTTATCTTTTCTCTACTTAGTGTGAACTTATAGATTCGGAGTTAACTTCTCCAGGTTGATATATTGTCCCGAGCTCTTGATCTTAGTGGCAAGCATACATCCCGTTAGCATCATCGATTTGAACATTGAACTTTAAGAATTTAGTTGGCGGGAAGGAGTAGAAAAGAAGGGGCCGAAGAACCACCCACCTAAGGAGATTGCGCCGAGAGTAGGAGAACGCTTCGCGACGGTCAAGCGTCAGTTATACGAACTCCTGCAATGGCACGAGCATGGAATTAAAACCCTTCCTTCAATCCTTCCTTCGAAATTCCCAAAGACGCATTCAGAAATCGACGCGAAAGCACACTATCAAATCCACGCAACAATTCGTTCAGAAAGCCAAGAAAACCAATAAAACCAACGGCAGACGGGTTGCATTGCTCTCTTTAGAGTTCCTTCGCCAAGACGCCGCCTACCGCATCTAGGACTTATTTCAACAGTAGTCAATCCATTAGTGGGAACGGTGTCACGACCCGCTCCCGAATAATCGGATACGAGTCGGACACGCCCAGCCTTCATTGTTACACACAATGAAGTAAGCTGTACCAAGCTAGGGAAACTAACCAGATAATCATGAAAGTATAGAATCACAGCAACTATATAATGTGTTCCAACCAGAAAAGAGATACAATAACTGAATTTATTACAATTCAACTATAAAAAGTCTACTAGTCTCAATACGTGGAAGATAAATGGAAACTAAATGCAGTACTAGGCCTCTGCAGCCTCTAGGTCACAAGCAGCTCCAGCTGGCTCAGGGAAGGCAGTATCCTGTCCATAGTATGTGTCACACAAAGCCTCCATCTCACCTATCATAACATATCCAGTCAGGAGCGGAGCAAGTACAATTCTAGGTAATGAACAAGACATCATGAAATGAAGGTACAAGAGAACATGGAAAGTACAGGAAAATACAGGTGAATAAGTACATGAAGAACAGTGAATAAGTACATGGAAGAACATGAATGTAAGAACATGATATGTAAGCACCTGAAAGAACATGATATCATGGAACTACAGGAAATAAGTACAAGGAAATCTCCTGAACATATGTGTAATGCATTTGAAATATAACTAAATATGTGACCGGCTAGGGTAAGAACCTGAAAGCACCTGAAAGCACATGAATGGTGACTTAGGACCCGCGTGCACGATGCGGGGTCTAAGCTAAAACACACCTGAGTTGATACTTGGGATTGGTCACATAGATAGTATATTTCCCCACCCCAAATACAAGTAATAAGAACAAGAGTACATGAGCACCAGAAAGAACATGTCGTGTTGCAATTGTGTCACTCAAGGAAGTACAGGAAAGATAATGTAAAGTACAAAACCATAGAGTGTACTTGCCTTGCTCCAGCAATATGGTAGGCAAACTAGCTGGATGTTCTCCTGTTAACAATAGTGATGTACAAGTTGGTTAATAAACTATGCTAGTTGCTTTAAGAACTAAATCTTTATCTTGATTCTTCCCAAATAAGTTAGTCTTATTTGGAGGTTCACAAGTTACATTACACTAGGTTTAACTACTAACTTCTTGTTCTCTTGGGAAAATCAAATGCTAAACACAACCCTTGGTTTTACGTGTTTAACACTAAGAGTTTCTATAAGTTTATAATTCAAAAACTCATTATATATATAGAGTTAGCATTGCCACTTTTTATATATAAAAAAAGTGGTTTGTTTTATAAACTTGGTTTATTATTAAAAAAAAGTTATTTAAGTAAAGATATTATTTATTACTAATCAGTAGTAATTAAGGAAAAGTTAACTAATTGTTTTAGTTAATAAGTTGGTTCTAAGAGGATGTTTCCATCAACTCACAATAAATGGGAAAATAACATTTATTATTTATTTGAAATAAAAGTATTACAAGAATAATCTACAGACAGTCCTGCCCAAAGGCAAAGTTCAATGGCCGGCCCACAACCACTCGGCCCACTTACCCAACGGTCTGCCACCCAGTCCAACTCAATACCAAGGATCAGTTCAGACCCGACTATCTAACCAGCCCAACTATTAACTATTACAACATATAAGCTCGGCCCAACACGGCCCAGCCAAGCCAGCCCAACAATAATTAATTACAGTCATCCAGCCCATAATTAAATAATATTACAACACATTCAGTATGGCCCAGCCCATACTAACAGCCCACATAAAAGAATATACAAATAAGCCCACTGAATAAACACCAACCGGCCCAATTAACATACAAGCCCAGTAATAGAATATACAAGCCCATATAGCAAGCCCAACTGAAAAGCCCAACAATAATTAATAGCCACAAACTGCCAAAATCCACCGCCGGTCAGGCCCACAATCCAAGGCCAGTCGCGTCAGGGTCATAAGTCACATCATCTCCTTGGTGTCCGACACGCACATCGGACACGGGAAAGAGGACACGGCTACAGCAAGGTCCATCAAAGTTCTAGCCACGAGTCCACGCCACTTCGTATCCGACACGAACATCGGATACGAACAGGTAGGTACAGCCCACAGTCCAGTCGGGACAGAGGTCCAACAGCCAGAAAATCCCCAGCAACAAATAACAGAAAGGAGAAAGAAGAAGTCATCAAATAAATATATATAATATGCATGCAGTGTCGGACACGAGAGTGTCTGACTGTGAGATCTCAGTTCAGCAAAATGGAACCAATCATCATATCCAAAATTATGGCATGCATGCAGTGTCAGACACGAGAGTGTTAGACACAAGATCTCAGTCTAAAAAGAAAGGATTCAGAACATCAGATCTTATCCAAAAATCCACACAGAATATGGATAAGGAAAACATTCCAAAAACAAACCCATCCCTGACCTAACGAACTGAGCAACCCTAGAGTCACCACTGGGTTTGTTAGGCCTAGGCCAACCGACAGCATGCAAGCAAAAGAAATAGATCCACTGGATCCTCCACAGAAACACCATCACAACCACAGAAAAGATCATCATAGCCACAGATCAACTCGATCCCGAAGAATCAACTAAAAACATCATAGATCTCACATGCAACCCAAAATAACCGCATGCAAGGGTCGATCTACAAAATCGGACCACAGAAACCCTAGATCCATCGGATCTGAACAGTTAGAACTGTTCGAAGGGAAGAGAACATCATTGATCTCACACAAACCTAGCTAAACCCTAGATCTCGTCACCGATCAAAGGATCTCAGAGTCTAGGCCATAGATCTGCCATAGATCTGACCAACAGTAGAGATTAGGGTTAGGGTTAGGGTTAGGGTTTACCCTCTGGAAGTCGAAGCCCAAAGCTCGTCGAGGAAGAAGACAGGAAGAAGACGAAGCAACAGCACGCGAAGAGAAAGGAACCCGTGCCGAGAAGAAGACGAAGAGACACCGAGCTCGAGTTACTGCCAAGCTTCCAGGGTCGCCGCCGTTAAAGCCACCATCACCGAAGCCACCACCAGCGCCATCGAGGAAGTCGCCGAGAAGAAAGGGGGTCGAGCTCTAGGAAGGAGCTCGAGGGAACGGAGAAGAGGATCGAACAGAATGTTCGAGAAACGAAGAGTCGGGGAGAGGACGGAGAGAATGGGGTTCCTCTCTCCTCACTGGTATAAGTAGCCAGTGCATATTTGCACTTAGGCCCTCCCGCTAAAAGGCAAACATGCAAAGAGCCCCCCCTCCTTTTCAGATTTGCAATGAGAAGGAGAATTCAGTTAGGATTTGTTATAAGAGTGGGGTCCACTCTTGGTTGTTACAACAATAACTTAAAATTCAAATTCCCCTCTTCCAAACTTCCCTCCAAAATAATTCAGCAATTAACTATAAGCTAATTATAAATCATAATCAGTTTTAAGAGAAGAGAAAAACTTGTTATTCTCTTTAGAAAACTTTTAAGAAAACAAAATTTAAAGAAACATGGATGGTGGAGTTACAAATTCTTCCCCCCTCAGAAAAATTTCGTCCTCGAAATTCAAAATTTACCAAGCAAAGAAAAATATGGTCTCAACTCATTTGATTTATTGATTTGAATTCCCAATGACAAGATACAATCAAGGAGTATACTCAAAAAAAGATGCAACCAAATGAAGAGGCAATCAAGTGAAGAGATAAGGATAGCGCTCTCGCATCTCGTCCTCGCGCTCCCATGTGGACTCTCCCGGAGAGTGGTGCCTCCACATGACTCTAACAAGCGGAATGGTCTGGTTCCTCAGCTGTTTCACTCTCCGGTCCAAGATCTCTACCGGCTGCTCCTCGTAAGTCAAGCTCGGGCCCACCTCCAGCTCTGAATAGTCCATCACATGACTCGGATCTGGAATGTAGCGTCGAAGCTGGGACACGTAGGAAACGTCGTGCACTCCCTCCAAGCTAGCTGGAAGCGCTAGTCAATATGCCACCTCGCCAATACGCGTCATCACGTCGAGAGGCCCGCTGAATCTCGGACTGAACTTTCTGCCTCTGCCAAAATGAATAGTGCCTCTGGTCGGCGAGATTCTTCAGGATCACTCTGCTTCTAACTGCGAACTCCGGTGACCATCTGTTGTTGTCCGTCCAATGCTTTTGTCGATCCATGACGCTCTGAGCCTTGAGTCCAAGTATACACAAGAAGTTTGGGATATCACGCTTTGACAAAGGTCAAGGATCAAATAGTCACGAAGTGGAAGGAATTTCAATTACAACTCAGAGGAGAAAAATCATGAAGACACAACTATTAAGTACGATCAAAAATTGATAGTTTTAACACAAGTGGGCTAGCACAAGATAGGAAAATCATGGTCAGACAGACATGATTTAAGATCAAAATTTAGACAAGACACAAGCGAAGTATGGAATCAAAATCTGGCAATGTATAATTTGAGGAAATCAATGATCTAATGGTACAATACTAAAAGGTAATTAGCAAGGGTTGATTTGAGGAACGTACGAAATACTCAGGAGATACAGTATCAAATCAGGGTGAACATGCAAGGATGTGTGATTCTCGAAAACCAATAATCATATGAAAAGGAATTATAGTCTCCAGAATATCCAAGAACATATTGGTATCTGAAATCACTTTGCTTAGAATCCCTACCCCGCCAGTATGTATCTGACTGCAGTGGACTTTCGGCTCCGTGACTCAAATAACAATATGTCTCCAAATACTCTATCAACCTTATCCATTTTCCAACAATCATTGACGAAACAACCCAAGAGATCAAGATATGAAGAATATGACAAGTCTCGACAATCCTCGAAAACCTATGGGTCTGAAATCACTTCAACTTAGAGTTCCTGCCTCGCCAGTGCGCTACTGGCTGCAGTGAACCCTCAGTCTCCATAATCCAGCTAATGGCTGCAGCGCGCAACTGTCATGCCACAGTAGGTCATCGAATAGCCTCTCGACTTTATCCCTAGGAATTTCAAAAGAGTTTCAAGGAATTCAAAATGAATTTCAATAGTCCAAGTCATGGAAATGGTGAAATTACCTGACTGTTAGAATACATGAGTTTATTAGGTACTAAAAATGACAAGGGATCCAATCAGTGAGTACAAAAGGGCAGCCAGGGAGATTTAAAATTCAGACAGGACAAAGTTTCAAATTATGACGGAATATCAACTGATATCGGAAATGGTAACAAGATTCCACATATGGGACGTTATCCCGAAGGGATAACAGAGTCTCGAAGGACGAACTGAAGCAAGGTATCAGATAGAAAACAAGTTTCAAAAATAAGAAATAAAATTCCGTACTGGAAACGAGTTTCAACAAAATCTCGAATAACAATGAAATCTCAAGTAAAACTTGAATAGAAAACGAAATCTCCAATAAGGTACACAGTGGAAAATAGAAAATCCAGTATCAACAAAGTTGTGAATAAGGAACAAATTCTCGAATAGAAAATCTCAATGAGGAGACAAGATTTGGAATAGGGAACACAGTCTCAACGAGTCGCGAGTAGGAACTGAAATTCAAAGTCCGGTAAATCTTGGATGGAAGGCAAAATCACGAACAAAACAAAGTCTCGAAATAGGGAATAGGATCTTAAATTCTCGAATGGAATCAAGTTACGAGTAGGAAAAAGAATCAATGGGTGAGTAAAACAATATCCATGAAACAAGCGATACTTCAAATAGGGAACAAGATCGAAGCAAGGTTGTGAACAGAATAATTTCCAAGTAGAAACAAGCCACGTAGGAAACGAATCTCACATAGGGAACAGGTCGAAACCGAAGTTTTCAAACGATGTCTTGAATGGTGAATGGAAACAAGTACTGAATAAAATCAAATTCCAACTATCCCCAAATAGAAAACTGAACTTCGGAAAGAAACAAAATTTACAAATTGTAACTAGTCCTGAATAGGAAACAAAATTCCTGAGTAGAATCTCGAAAAGAGCAAGGTTACGAAGAATGGATTGGAGGAGTACCAATCAACGAATAGGAAACAATATCTCGAGTTAAGTTTCGAATACCAACCAAGATTCCAAAATAGAAAACAAGAAGTTCCCAGAAATGGTCTAGATGCTAAAAGAAATTTAAGAAAAACTAGGCTGCTAATCAAGATACATGGTTTTTCCAACCATGCAAAAATCTTCAGTCTTTAGTCTGTCTTCAGTATTCCTCCGGAACGGAAATCTTTTTAACCTCCTTCAATTGTCCTGGCGTAGGTTGATCCCTGCGGTAGTACTCCATGTGGTTGCTGATTCTGAAAAGGTGGTTCTCTTTTGCTGTAGTCTGATGCTCCTCGCGCTTGTTCTCGGGCAATGTGATCAACGTTCTTCAGCAATCCATGATTTGGTGGGCAGTCGATCCGTAGAACAAGCATAGACTCTATCTTTTGCGGCACTCTTCATAGTGGCATCCCGAGAGGTGGCAGTAATTGTAAATGATCGTCGGCTGGATCTGAATCTGGATCTCCCGCTGAGGCTGAAGTGCAGGACTCTGGTAGGAATATATGACTGCTGGCGTGCTGGCTGCTGAGATCTGCTCCTGATGATGCGACTGGTGGTGCGATCGAAGAAACGCCGACTGAGTGTTACGATGTTTTGCGGATCCAAGCTAGTTATTGCCTTCGTCATAAGTCTTCATGTCCCTCATGTGCTTCAGCTTTCCGTCTCATTCCATTGTCTGCGCTACATTCTGAATCTCCAGGCTGGTGGCTCTAATCTTCATAGAAGTCGGATCCTCACATGCTGAGATGATCTTCAGTGGCGGCTTCAGGTTCTCGATCGGCTCTCTGGTGCAAGATATGCGCTCGGTGTCGGAAAAATCCAAGTGTCTGAGCGTCTGGAAATCAGAAGTCCTTCCTGGCTCGGAGAGTGTATCCACAAGTCTGACTTGGAAAGGGTGGCCTGCTTCTTCTGGTTGTCAAGGGACTCTTCAGACATCTCCGTCAATTACGTACTACCCATGGGGATAGTAGAGTGATAGAAGGTAGTGGAAGCTCGAAAACGTCAAGTGCAGGTGAATTGACAGTTCTGGTGTTGCATGCTTTTGAACTATCTGCAAAACAGAAAACTGTTAAAATAACCTAGACCTACATACAACAAGTGTTTATAGAATATTAAAATACCTGATACACCTGATATACCTGATATACCCTTATTTCCCGATTTTCCTATGCTGTGATCAAGTTTCCCTAGTGTAAATTAAGTCCCCCAATAGTACGCTAAGTCCTAGGTACCATTAGGATGGACCTGCATGGGCCACCACTAAAAACATGTCACGACCCGCTCCCGAATAATCGGATACGAGTCGGACACGCCCAGCCTTCATTGTTAGACACAATGAAGTAAGCTGTACCAAGCTAGGGAAACTAACCAGATAATTATGAAAGTATAGAATCACAGCAACTATATAATGTGTCCCAACCAGAAAAGAGATACAATAACTGAATTTATTACAATTCAACTATAAAAAGTCTACTAGTCTCAATACGTGGAAGATAAATGGAAACTAAATGCAGTACTAGGCCTCTGCAGCCTCTAGGTCACAAGCAGCTCCAGCTGGCTCAGGGAAGGCAGTATCCTGTCCATAGTATGTGTCACACAAAGCCTCCATCTCACCTATCATAACATATCCAGTCAGGAGCGGAGCAAGTACAATTCTAGGTAATGAACAAGACATCATGAAATGAAGGTACAAGAGAACATGGAAAGTACAGGAAAATACAGGTGAATAAGTACATGAAGAACAGTGAATAAGTACATGGAAGAACATGAATGTAAGAACATGATATGTAAGCACCTGAAAGAACATGATATCATGGAACTACAGGAAATAAGTACAAGGAAATCTCCTGAACATATGTGTAATGCATTTGAAATATAACTAAATATGTGACCGGCTAGGGTAAGAACCTGAAAGCACCTGAAAGCACATGAATGGTGACTTAGGACCCGCGTGCACGATGCGGGGCCTAAGCTAAAACACACCTGAGTTGATACTTGGGATTGGTCACATAGATAGTATATTTCCCCACCCAAAATACAAGTAATAAGAACAAGAGTACATGAGCACCAGAAAGAACATGTCGTGTTGCAATTGTGTCACTCAAGGAAGTACAGGAAAGATAATGTAAAGTACAAAACCATAGAGTGTACTTGCCTTGCTCCAGCAATATGGTAGGCAAACTAGCTGGATGTTCTCCTGTTAACAATAGTGATGTACAAGTTGGTTAATAAACTATGCTAGTTGCTTTAAGAACTAAATCTTTATCTTGATTCTTCCCAAATAAGTTAGTCTTATTTGGAGGTTCACAAGTTACATTACACTAGGTTTAACTACTAACTTCTTGTTCTCTTGGGAAAATCAAATGCTAAACACAACCCTTGGTTTTACGTATTTAACACTAAGAGTTTCTATAAGTTTATAATTCAAAAACTCATTATATATATAGAGTTAGCATTGCCACTTTTTATATATAAAAAAAGTGGTTTGTTTTATAAACTTGGTTTATTATTAAAAAAAAGTTATTTAAGTAAAGATATTATTTATTACTAATCAGTAGTAATTAAGGAAAAGTTAACTAATTGTTTTAGTTAATAAGTTGGTTCTAAGAGGATGTTTCCATCAACTCACAATAAATGGGAAAATAACATTTATTATTTATTTGAAATAAAAGTATTACAAGAATAATCTACAGACAGTCCTGTCCAAAGGCAAAGTTCAATGGCCGGCCCACAACCACTCGGCCCACTTACCCAACGGTCTGCCACCCAGTCCAACTCAATACCAAGGATCAGTTCAGACCCGACTATCTAACCAGCCCAACTATTAACTATTACAACATATAAGCTCGGCCCAACACGGCCCAGCCAAGCCAGCCCAACAATAATTAATTACAGTCATCCAGCCCATAATTAAATAATATTACAACACATTCAGTATGGCCCAGCCCATACTAACAGCCCACATAAAAGAATATACAAATAAGCCCACTGAATAAACACCAACCGGCCCAATTAACATACAAGCCCAGTAATAGAATATACAAGCCCATATAGCAAGCCCAACTGAAAAGCCCAACAATAATTAATAGCCACAAACTGCCAAAATCCACCGCCGGTCAGGCCCACAATCCAAGGCCAGTCGCGTCAGGGTCATAAGTCACATCATCTCCTTGGTGTCCGACACGCACATCGGACACGGGAAAGAGGACACGGCTACAGCAAGGTCCATCAAAGTTCTAGCCACGAGTCCACGCCACTTCGTATCCGACACGAACATCGGATACGAACAGGTAGGTACAGCCCACAGTCCAGTCGGGACAGAGGTCCAACAGCCAGAAAATCCCCAGCAACAAATAACAGAAAGGAGAAAGAAGAAGTCATCAAATAAAATATATATAATATGCATGCAGTGTCGGACACGAGAGTGTCTGACTGTGAGATCTCAGTTCAGCAAAATGGAACCAATCATCATATCCAAAATTATGGCATGCATGCAGTGTCAGACAAGAGAGTGTTAGACACAAGATCTCAGTCTAAAAAGAAAGGATTCAGAACATCAGATCTTATCCAAAAATCCACACAGAATATGGATAAGGAAAACATTCCAAAAACAAACCCATCCCTGACCTAACGAACCGAGCAACCCTAGAGTCACCACTGGGTTTGTTAGGCCTAGGCCAACCGACAGCATGCAAGCAAAAGAAATAGATCTACTGGATCCTCCACAGAAACACCATCACAACCACAGAAAAGATCATCATAGCCACAGATCAACTCGATCCCGAAGAATCAACTAAAAACATCATAGATCTCACATGCAACCCAAAATAACCGCATGCAAGGGTCGATCTACAAAATCGGACCACAGAAACCCTAGATCCATCGGATCTGAACAGTTAGAACTGTTCGAAGGGAAGAGAACATCATTGATCTCACACAAACCTAGCTAAACCCTAGATCTCGTCACCGATCAAAGGATCTCAGAGTCTAGGCCATAGATCTGCCATAGATCTGACCAACAGTAGAGATTAGGGTTAGGGTTAGGGTTAGGGTTTACCCTCTGGAAGTCGAAGCCCAAAGCTCGTCGAGGAAGAAGACAGGAAGAAGACGAAGCAACAGCACGCGAAGAGAAAGGAACCCGTGCCGAGAAGAAGACGAAGAGACACCGAGCTCGAGTTACTGCCAAGCTTCCAGGGTCGCCGCCGTTAAAGCCACCATCACCGAAGCCACCACCAGCGCCATCGAGGAAGTCGCCGAGAAGAAAGGGGGTCGAGCTCTAGGAAGGAGCTCGAGGGAACGGAGAAGAGGATCGAACAGAATGTTCGAGAAACGAAGAGTCGGGGAGAGGACGGAGAGAATGGGGTTCCTCTCTCCTCACTGGTATAAGTAGCCAGTGCATATTTGCACTTAGGCCCTCCCGCTAAAAGGCAAACATGCAAAGAGCCCCCCCTCCTTTTCAGATTTGCAATGAGAAGGAGAATTCAGTTAGGATTTGTTATAAGAGTGGGGTCCACTCTTGGTTGTTACAACAATAACTTAAAATTCAAATTCCCCTCTTCCAAACTTCCCTCCAAAATAATTCAGCAATTAACTATAAGCTAATTATAAATCATAATCAGTTTTAAGAGAAGAGAAAAACTTGTTATTCTCTTTAGAAAACTTTTAAGAAAACAAAATTTAAAGAAACATGGATGGTGGAGTTACAAACGGTACTCATATCACTCATCCAAATCGATTTTATTGATGCCATAGTTTTTGTATACCAAACTCGTCGTCGAGTCAGACTAGCCATCTATGTTCCCGACCATGTCTAACTTTGCACGAGCCTATTACATAGTGCTTCACCCCAACGGGAGCGGGACACTACAAAAGCGTTCAAGCAGGTCTCTGATCATCTCGGCCAAGTCTTCTGGGAGCAGGTGAAGGCGGTACGGCCTGAAGTTGGATATTGGAAGGAGCTGATACTTGCGGTACAGTATAGTGCTCCACCCCTGAAGATACCCGTTGAGGGGGATAGGTGAATCCCCGTTGGCCCCTGGATCAGGGCTGGTGGAGACAGGTGCCTTTGCCAGAGTGGTTCGGATGTCGAACACCACCTGGGTTAGGATCTGCATGGAAGCAGAGAGAGTTTTGAGACTCCCCTCAAGGGTGTCGATGCGCTGCACGATGTCGAACGCTGGAGCGTCTGATTCTCCTTCATCACCACCCCCTGCCATGTAAGCTGTCATGACATAGGTGGAAGTAGATGGATCGGTCGAGGCTTTGCTTTCGACCTTGCTTTCCTGTGGAGGGGCCTCTTCTTCTGAGGCCTCATGTTGGCCACCCCCAGCTACGTCAGGGTCGGTTTGTCAAAGCGTTTCTTCGTCTTTGAGGGGAGGGTTGTCAGAGGTTTGACTACCCCCGGCTGTGGCTTCTGCCAGGGCCTTGATCCTTACTCGGATGCATTCGTACACCCCGGGGGACGGTAACTAATCAAAAGTTTTTTCATGAAATATTTTTTTAAAATTCTTAAAAAAATCGATCGCAAATAATCAAAATAACAAATCCATATTACCAAAATAAATCCAAAACATGCTTATATTACCAAATTTCAATTACATAACCATTTAAATGTATAATTATTATTATTATACAAATTACAAAGACTCACATAATCACATTAATATCAAAAATTTAAGACTCATAAATTATTGTTACATACTCAAAAATAATGGTTACAAATATTCATTAATGTACAAATTACAAATACTCTTCGCATTCACTGTCTCACATAGTTACACACATAAGAGTTAAAGGTTTTCTATTACAAATAATCTCAAATCACAAATTCTCTTGATAATATTTTTCTTTCCGAGGTATAGAGTATTCCACTGAAGCTTTGTCGCAAATTACAACCTACAATATATAAACCAACGAAGAAAAAGAGGGAAACAATGCTATAATGAAAGGACAAGCGTATGATCAATCTATAATGGAAGGGCTGATACTTCATGCTTGTGAATATTCAAGCTCATAGGAAAATGATTGTAAAAGTTGCTTATATAAAATAAAAGCAAAGTGACTTTAAGAATTAGCAGAATTTTAAAGATACAACATGAAATTTTAACATGATATCTTGTTTCCTTTCATGTATGATTTGCTTTCAATAGTTTTCCTTTTCTTTTTTGGGCCATGGCCATTAACAAACGAAGCATGAGAAAAAGAAGAAGATGATATGAGATATTCCACTCACTACCAAAATTCATCGCTTTAGCGATGCTCTGTTAGCGACGGATTAAGTCCATCGCTAGTAGCGACGGACTATCGACTATATACTAACGGTTTACTGTCTAATCACAGGCAATATTTTTTTTAATTTTAAGGGTGAAAAGTTGTCGCACACCCGTCGGTAAGGCGTCGGCGAAGTAGCGACGGACAATGTATCCATTGCTAGGTAGTTACTACTTAGTCAATATTTGCGTGGGAAAATGTTAAAAAATTGCGAGAAATTAGGCAACTACGTAGTGACGGATCGTCCGTCGCCCAGCTGATGAGTTTTAGCGATGGAACCTGCAGCCGTCGCTACGTAGTCACTCAGCTGGCAGAAAATATATAAAAAAATGTGAGAAATTTACGACTACTTAGCGACGGATATATCCGTCGACAGTCCGTCGCTAAATTGCCAACCCTAACTTAAATTGAACCGACGGGAGGGAGGAATTTCATTCTAACGAAATTCATCTCTCTTCCCTATCTCTCTTGGAGCTCTCTCTCTCTCTCTCAAAGGTACTATCTCTCTCTCTCATTTGGGGGTTGTGGGCGGGGGGGGGGGGACGGAGGTAGCCGGCGGTGGGGTGGGGGCGGAGGGGAGCCGTGGTGGGGGGTGGGTGGTCGGCTGTGGTGGGAGGCCGCGGGGGGGGGGGGGGGGGGGAGGGGGGCAGATGGAGGCCGCGGGGGGTGGGGGACGGAGGTAGCTGGTGGTAAGGGCAAATGGGAGCCATGGAGGGGGGGTCGGCTGTGGTGGGAGGCTGCGTGAGGGGGAATGGAGGCCGCGGGGGTGGCGGGGGGGAGTCAGATGGAGGCCGCGGGGGTAGGGGACGGATGGGGACCGGGGGTGGGAGATGCCGCGGGGGACGGGGGGCGACGGTGTGGGGGGGAGGGGTAGTGCAGGGGATGGAGGTGATGGGAGGGGCTCGCGGGGGGGGAGGGGTAGTGCAGGGGATGGGGGCCGGGGTGGCAGAAAAGGCCGTGGGGGGGTGGCGAGGGTCGAAGGCGCCAGGGTCGACGGTGGTAGGAGTGGGGGTCACGGGGGGGTGGGGGTAGTGCATCGGATTGGGGCCGAGGGTGGGAGTTGGGGTCGACAGTAGTAGGGGTCGGAACACACACACGCATACACACACACACACGCGCGCGCACACACACACACACACACACACACACACACACACACACACACAGATATATACATATATATATATATATATATATATATATATATATATATATATATATATATATATATATATATATATATAAACTTAGTATATATATAAATTGAGAGGAGTATATATAAACTTTGGACCGAAACCGAATAATAAAATTTAGTATATTCAAAACCGAAGCCGAACCGAATTTTTTTAAAACCGAATTTTTTAAAAACCGAAAGCGAAACCGAACCGAAGTTAGTATATTCAAAACCAAAATCAAAATCAAAACCAAAACTAAAACCGAATAATCAAAACCGAAACCAATACCAAAACCAAAACCAAAACCAAACCAAAACCAAAACCAAAACCGAAACCAAAACCCAAACCGAAACCAAAACCAAAACCAAAACCAAAACCAAAACCAAAATTTAGTTAGTGGAGCGAGCCAGAATCCTTTGACGGAGATCGGTATAGTTATCGGTATCGGACTATTTCATTGAGTATCGGAATCGGTACCGGTATCAGTATCGAACTAATTATGTTTATTTTGTCTTACGATACAGATTTTTACATCCAATTTGCAATAGATCATTACTTTGTTGATCGTACATGGATGTACCAGTGGGTTAACCTCCTCGACCGTAGGTACTTATAAGTATCGACCGTATCGGTTGGTATTGGTCTTAGCGAATTGGTATCGTCCTATCCGATATGTATTGGCCGTATAGATAGGATTCGTATTGGCCTTATCGATTTGGCATCAGCCATATCAGATAGGTATCGGCGTATCGGATTAGTATCGGCAGTATCATATTAGTATGGTGGAAGGTTTAGTAACAACTATACTTGAATTTCTCTCTTCTCGAGATAGATTACGATTGCAAGAGAGTCACGGGAGCGTAAAAAATCTCCTAAATATTGATGTTTACGGGAGTGATTGGCCAGTCACTCTCTCGAGCTATGTTACTGTAACTGGCCAATCACTCTCGTAAATATCAATATTTAGGAGATTTTTTACGCTCTCGTGACTCTCTTGCAATGGCATTTTAGCTCGACAAGAGAGAAATCCAAGTACAGTTGTTACTAAACCTTCCACAATACTAATCCAATACGGTCGATACTAATCCGACATGGCCGATACCTATCGGATACGTCTATTACGAATCGATAAGGCCAATACGAATCCTAGCTCTACGACCGATACATGTACATATCGGATAGGACGATACTAATTTGTTAAAGCAAATACCAATCTGATACGGCCTATACCAAACCGATTGACCGATACTAATCTGATACGGTCGATACTAAGTACATCCGACCTATACCAGCAGATCCACCAGTTACTGCACGGTGGGCCCCGAAGTACTCCCGAACTTAGTTACATCCGGTTATTGGTGAGTACATGATTACATAGTAATTCTGTTTGTCTTACGATACAAATTTTCACATGCAATCTACGATGGATTGTTACTTCTTTGATCGTACATAGATGTATAAATGATAACACGAGAGCAGAATATGTATAAGTGACGATTTTCAGGCAGGCATGGAAGTGTTTCTTAAGTATGCCATGAGAAAAGCTCAGTATATGGACGGTAACAAAATCAAGTGTCCATGTGGTTATTGCCGCAATAGACGTTACGAAGAAGTGGTGACTGTGAGAGATCATTTGACCCGTAAGGGTTTCGTACGTGATTACTGCATGTGGTTATCGTAAGGTGAACTATATACAGAAAGACAGGTTGCGAATGCTGATACTTATACTTTTGATGAAAATGCTGCAACGGATTTTGTCATGGATGACGGATGCTCTGTTGATTATGGAGACCTACAGAATCGTGCACGAGATATGGTGTACGATACGACAGGGCCTAATTTTGATCCAGAGGATCCTAATCCCGAGGTAAAGGAGTTCTATGATATGTTTCAGGATGCAGATACTCCTCTACATCCTGATTGTGAGACTCATTCCGTACTGTCAGTGACGATGCACTTGTTGAACATAAAGTCCGAGTTTAACTTGCCACAAGCTTGCTATGATCGGATTATACAACTAGCAACGGAGATCTAATCGAAGGAATCAAAAGAGCTCCCAAAAAACTTCTACAAGTCAAAGTTGATGGTCCGACAACTAGGACTGGGGTACGAGAAGATAGATTATTGTCGCAACGGATGCATGTTGTACTACAAGGAGAAGGACGACATAGAAAGTTGTAGCTTCTGTAATACGGATCGTTACAAGCCATTAAAGGGAAAAAAGTCAACTAGAAAACGACGTCCTTACAAGTATATGCATTACTTATCGATCACGAAGCGCTTGTAGAGGATGTATATGTCTCTGAATACAGCTGAACATATGACGTGACACAACGAAGAACACACAAAGGACGATGGAGAATTGTCACATCCTTCGGACGGAGAGGCGTAGAAATATTTTGATTTGTGTCATCCAGATTTTGCTGCAGAGCCTAGAAATGTACGTCTGGCGCTATGTTCTGATGGCTTCGCCCCTTTCGGGCAGTCGAGATCTCAATAATCCTGCTGGCCGGCCATTCTTACCCCTTACAATCTGCCACCATGGATGTGTATGAAGACTCCTTATATGTTCTTGACAGCTATCATATCGGGTCCCAAAAATCCGACAAAAAATATCGATATATATTTACAGCCGTTGGTGGATGAGCTGAAACAGCTGTGGGAGATCGGCGTCGCGACCTATGATATTTCCAGGTAACAAAACCTTTAGATGAGAGCTTCATTGATGTGGACAATAAATGATTTTCTAGCATATGGTATGCTGTCGGGATGGAGTACTCACGTCACCATGTCTTGTCCGATATGCATGGAAAATAGTAAGGCATTTCGCCTTAAGCATGAAGGAAAAACTTCTTTCTTTGACTTTCACCGTTAATTTCTGCCCGTGAGTCATCCTTGGAGAAAGAACAAGGATGAGTTCAGAGCTGGAAAACAAGAATTTTCTCATCCGCCACCAAGATTGTCGGGATACGATATTTGGGAAGATGTAAAGGACTTGCCCTCCATAATTGAAAATCCATCGAACAATCATGTCGAGGGGTTCAGACAAAGCCATAACTAGACCAAACAGGGTATCGTCTGGGACTTACCTTATTAGAAAGATAATCTTATAAGGCATAACTTTGATGTCATGCATATCAAAAAGAATGTGTTCGATAATGTCTTCAATACCGTCATAGATATTAAAGGAAAGACGAAGGACAATCCAAAAGAAAGACAAGACAATGTCGAGATATGCAAGCGTCCTTATCTGAACTTAATACAAAGGGGAGCTGGTAGACAATTAACTAGGCCGGTAGCACAATACACATTGAGCAAGGAAAATAGATTAATAATCTGCAAGTTGATATCTACTTTTAGATTTTTCGATGGCTATGTGTCGAATTTCTCTAGATGCATTGATCTCAATAAACGCAAGCTAACGGGAATAAAGAGTCACGACTGCCACATGTTTATGGAAAGATTATTGTCCATTGTTTTGAGAGAGTTGTTGCCTTCTTCTGTATGGGTTCCGTTGGCCGAGCTATCTATATTCTTTAGGGATATTTGTTCAACTAAGTTGACGGTGTAGCACATGGTTGAACTTGAGGAGAAGATTATCTTAACAATTTACAAGTTAGACAAAATATTTCCTCCGAGCTTCTTCGACAGCATGGGCATCTATCGATTCACCTAGCATAGGAAGTCTGTGTCGGTGCATCTGTTCATTATCAATGGATGTACACATTTGAAAGGTACATAAAAATCGATATAATTTAAGTTGCATTTCATTATTAATTCTCAAGATAATTTGTCTCTCTAGATACCTACACCTTCTAAAGAAAAAAGTTAGCAACAAGGCTCATATAGAGGCTTCGATATGCAACGCATATCTTATCGAGGAGGTATCAAACTTCTGCTCCATTTATTTTGATACTCATGTTAAGACAAATCGAAATAGACCTCAAAGGAATGATAAGGACGTTGAGGATGGAGGTATGTTCAATGTAAGGGACAAGCCTATTAGGGCTAGTAAGAAACGGTGGTTGACTGACGACGAGTATGATGTCGCTCACTGATATGTCTTGTTAAATTGTGACATACAAGAAGTGAGAGCTTTGGGGAAGTAAGTGACTACAATTACACTCGTTATAATCTCTAATTTGGTGAAGTAGCTGACTACACTTATTCTTATTCTCTATAACAGTGTATTTAGAGATGAATTCAAAATGAGGACACCCGATATTACCGATGAAGGACTTCAAAGAGAGGTTGATTGTACCTTCCGTCCTGGTTTCACAAATACGTAAGTAACTGAGATAATAATTTATACGGCTACCATTAAAATATATGCATCTGAAATATTTAAATTATCAATATTTGTTTATAAGTTTTATTGCCTGAAATAACACTCACAAATGAGAGTATTCGTTATTTGGCATTGGGATCGAAGAAGCATGCAAAGACTTGGCCAGGCTATATCGTTAATGGTTTCAAGTTTAAGGCAACTCAGAATGCTATAAATGCTGAATATGTCAATGACGGCTTCAATACCAAGGATTATGGTATTTGCATAAGAGGCACCATCTATAACGATGAGCCGGACTTTGATTATTATGGAGTGCTTCGAGATATTATAGATTTACAATATAGTGCCCCATATGATATGTATATTATGATGTTCAAATATGAGTGGTTCGATACGACACCAAATATTGGTTGGAGAATCGATAAACAATTTGGATTCATCGATATAAATCATAGCATGAGGTATAGAGGGTCCGACACGTTTGCGATAGCAAGTCAGACTGTTTAAGTATACATACAAGCTACCCAAGGCGTCGTAGAAATCGATTTGACTGGTGGAAAGTATGCAAGATTAAATCTAGAAATACATCAACGTTGGAGACCCGGCATACCAAGAGGACAAGATCGAAAAGTCCTAATACTTGGTACAACAGTCGGATACCATGGATGTTGAAAATATTGTTAAGGAAAATTGAGGGAAGGAAGAGGTTGATACACAAGACTTAGCTGTCAACCAGGGGAAAAGAGGCGTCTTGTCCCAAATATTGTGGATGAGGAAGAAGAAGAAGAAGAAGAAGAAATAGAACTTGATGAGGATGAGGATACAGATGAAGTCAACGATGAGGATAAGGATGAGGACGAGGACAAAGACGATGATGATGATTAGATTAAATATTAGTATATATTAAAAAAAACTTTTAATTATGTGATTTTAGTTTGACCTCATAAAAGCACTTATAACTTAATGAATTTAGTTTAAACTTCTGCATATTCTTATTTCAGATGGCACTCTTAGTTATTTTCTTCGCGGCATCACTCGTCGCCCTGCTGATGGCTAGCTCTCTTCGTCGTGGTACTGGTGGTGCTGGTCATGGTGGTGGTGGTGGGCATGGTCGTAGTCGCATTCAGCCTTCCCGGGAGGCGACCCTTGCTAGCAATCCCGACCCGGAGAGTACCCCGGGTACAGACTCATCCTGCCGTCGATCTACCACGGGGATATCGACACCTTCGTCGAGGGCGTCTCTACCCTCTAGCGGATCTATTCTGCCTTGGATCCACTAGTGGTACCACCAGTCACTGCACAATGGGCCCTGGAGTACCCCCGGATTTAGTTATACCCGGTTACTGGCGAGTATATGCGCGGAGCCGCGGATCCTCCGACGCCACCAGAGAGGCCGATAGGCGAGTTCCGACGAAAGCTTTGGCCAGCGGATGAAATGTAAGTAAATTTAAGTTAATTTAATAAATTTGTTTCATTTATTCAAGTTAATAATCTAGTCGTTGCTTTTTTGTAGGTTTTTTCATGGGATGCTACCAGGCTTCTAGGGCAGATTATTCGAGCTGACTACCATAGCCCCTATCTCATTTTTTCTGAGGTGCCCCTAGACTTGCAGTACCGCTGGCTTGACGAGATGAGGGTATATATATATATATATATATATATATATATATATATATATATAATATATATATATATATATATATATATATATATATATATATATATATATTGTGATTAATTATTAATTACTCTTTAATCAACTATTTTTTAATATTGTGATAATTGAATTTGTATGTCAGAGGACCTTCTGGTGGCCCCCCATCGCGAGGAGGTGATCCGCAGGACCTATAGAAGAGCCACCGAGAAGAAGATTCGGGATGTGGTTTATGTCCTTTGAACGACGCATTCTAGTATACCCACAAGAGGCGGAAGGACGGGAGCTTCGTCGACGAGAGGGCCAAGGAGGCGGATGTAAGTACTTATGTTTATGAGACTTATGTTAGAATTATAAGTATTCAAACTACAACTTAGGTAAACTTAGGATTCAGACTATAACTTAGGTAAACTTAGGATTCAGACTATAACTTAGGGAGACATAGGATTTAGATTATAACTTAGGTAAACTTATAGTATAAATAAATTCATTTGATAGGCTGCGTATCGTGAGGCCCTTAGTCAGTTTCAGCCATATGCTTCCGAGGATGTCGACAAAATGACGTCCATCGAGATGCCCACTTCTACGGTCGCTCGCTACGATGACATGTTCGTAGATACCGTCGACAGCTTTAAGAAAGGATGCCTGTACGGAGTCGGCTCCCTGGTGCCGTTACATGCGGCGATTTTGAGATTTCCACCTCCTCCGCCTCCTCATGCGGTCCCGACAAACGATGATGTGAGGTCCCAGTTTGCGCATCTGAACGAGGCGGTGTCGGACTTGCGGGCGTAGTTGTCTACGTACTTTCTGTGTCCTTCAACTTCTTCCAGTCCGTCTACTCCCGGTCCGTCTACTGGTGCTACCGGTCCTTCTTTCACCGGGCGTCTGACTTTTAGCCCTACTGCCCCTAACGTACCGCCTCCTACTGTGACAGCCCTTCTTGACCTGATGTCGCCATAGCAGCTATGCCAACTTTCATACCATGTCTTAGAGGGATTACCGCCACACCTAGTGGAAGTGTACATGCGTCGGGCGCAGCAGGGAGTACCAGCACCATCAGATGATCCAACTCCTCCTCCTCCTTGATGTTTGTATTCGAATATTTTGAAACTGTTTAAATATTGAATATTTGTGTGGACAGTTTGAAATATTGGATAATGTTGACTGTTCAAATGATTGGTGTATTATTTATGTTGGTTTGTGTTGGTGGATGTTTGGGAATGATCTGTTTTATTTATGTTGGTGGATGTTTGGGATGTTGAATGTTTGAATATTTGGATAATTTTTGTTATTTATGTTGGTGGATGTTGTGTGAACAGGGAATGCTCTGTTTTATGCAAAAATTCAAAAAATTCCCAGTTAGCGACGGACCCATGACTACTAACCGACGGAATATCCGTCGCTAACTGGGACTATTCCAAGTTAGCGATGGATGACGACTAGTCACCGACGGACGATCCATCGGCAAGGTTCTGGAAATATGAAAAAATCACAGAATCGGATCGACGGATATTCCGTCGGTAGACCGTCGCTAGTAGTCGATAAAAGTTTGGCGACGAATAATCCATCACAAAATCCACGACTGGTCGGCGACGGAGTAGCGACCAATCCCGACGGAATAGCGGCAGAATATACGTCACCACGGTTCTGGAATTATGAAAGATTCACAGAACCGGGTCGACGGATGTACCGTCGCTATTCCGTTGTTACGCCATCGAATATCAACGACTACAAGTGACGAGTTAGCGACGGAGATTGCGTATCAGACACTCTCTGATACGCGTGTATCGACCATTTAGCGATGGATTAGCGACGTATATTGCGTATCAGATACTCTCTTATACGCAATTTCTAACTATTTTTGCAACGGATACGGCCGTTGCTAAGGCGATGTGTCATTAACTTTCTAATACGTGCTTTGACGGAAATCCGTCGGCCATTCGTCGCGAGATGTATGAGTATGGTTGACGAAAATCCGTCGCAAAATCGTCGCTGGACGACAACTTGGCGACGGATTATTTTTAGCGACGAGGCTTTTCCTGACGGTCGTTTTTGACCAAAATTCATCGACCATCCGTCGGTATTACCATTTACCGACGGCCAGGCGACGGATACGGCCGTCGCTAAATTGATGAATTTTGGTAGTGACTTCATGGTTCCTTCTTGATGATAAAATTAAAATGTGCCCCCTCAGTTGAGAAGAACAAAGCCCAAATAACATGAGGTTGTTTTTAGAGCAAAATTACAAATAAAGAGAACTTTTCTTTGCCATGGTGGTGGAAGCACACATTGTGATATACCAAAGTTAAATCCCAATGAAGCAAGTGCAAATGAATAGCTATCAAACAAAAGAAGACAAACCGAGACAAAACTGAAATATTTTCACTCGTGGATATTAGAATTAGTTTTCTACTGAAAGGTTGTTTAACTTGAGTGACTCTTGTGGTTAGGAGAGACATAAGACCCTAAATGGGTGGCAAAAGAGGTTAGTGGATCGAGCCACGACGGCTTATTATTCCTTCTATTTAAAATGATGGGAGTGGAGGACTGTGGGCCCAAAAGGCATGCAATGCCGCATAAAAAAAGTCCCGTGCGTAAAATTGAACATATTAAAAAAGCAAATTATTTGATACACTAAGCTAGAGATTGATTTGTTTGTTACTGAAATATAGAAAAAAAATAGTAACTATTGAGCAATTATCAAACTTGAACCTGCACAATTGACCGAATTAATATTTAAAATATTTCTTAGGGTTTGGTTGGATTGAGGATTAAAAGAGTTAAGTGTGGGGAAGTTAAGTGAGAAAAACTAATAACCATGCTTGGTTTGAGGGTGGGGGTTTAGGAGAGGAGGTTATAGAGGGTTAAGTGAGGATTTGCTTAACCTTTTTTTCTTCTATTTTTACCCCCAAATCGGAAGGTTAACAATGGGGATTGAGGGATTTTGTTAAAAAAAAGTCTTAAATACTCCATATTTGACCTATAAAATATCATGACTTTTTTATCCTTTTTTCTGCTTTCAACATGCTACTCCGTAGCTTTCTTATTTGTGAAGATATTTTGACAAATTCTAACTAAAATTTTAATCAAATTTAATTTTATAACATATGTAACAATGATATCTTGGTAATTATATTATAATTTTGTTAACCCTCCTCTCACTCAAAACCTCCAATCTAAGGAAGAGTTATTAAACACACCTCACTTAAGTCTTCCTACAATCCAAGCAAGGTTATATGTGTTGACTCTACTCTAACTTTCCTTCACTTAACTCTGCTTATTTTTCTCCGATCAAGCAAACCATTAAGTTTCCAGATTAACAACCAACATGAAATGCATTCATAATAACACTAACATTAGATTAAATATTTTTACCTTTAGAAAAATTAAGAGTGAAAGTAGGTTAATATGCACCAAGATATAGTTTATATGAAAATGAGTTCATCTGGCAAATTACCTTTGCTCTCCAAACAATCCAACCAACACAAGCATAAACAATACCATACTTTTTGTTGTTGGGCGCGCGAAAGCATTTGCCAACCTACCTGATCAAAACCAACCCCCGTCTAATGGACACCAAGCACATATAAAGACAAATATATGGCTGTGACTATGTCACCTGGACAAATTCTAACCTTTATAACTCAGATAAAATTACAAGATTGACAGAACTAACGTTGAACCCTTTGGCCTAATAGGTTCAACCCTCTCACCACTCTCAAAAAGAAAAATAGAAGATAACAATTGAATCACTCTTCAACCCGTAGAAATCTCCCTAACCAAAGTTGATGACTCCTTAATTAGATCTCTTTTCTCCTTATGCCTTGGATGACAAAGTCCAAAGAGCAAAGCATGAGCTTTCTCTTAGATTTTCTGTGGACGAGTGTTTGCCATCAAAAATGTGACAAGGTTTTGTTGATTAAAACTTTGGTATTTCAATTACAAACAGAACAGTATACAATGTAGGACTTAGACGTAGTCCTAGGAGTACACTTTTATCTTTATCTGAAAACAATATCGGTGGAGCGAGTGGTAATGCGTTGACTCCGTTGACGATCTGACGACGATCTTGAACTCTTTGAAGGTCTGGGTTGCTCTGGATACCGGAGCATAACATGGAGAAACGGACATTAAGTGTCTCTTCTGGCCTCTATATGTGTATATATTCGTCCTTCTGTGTGTGTCTAGTGAAGGAATGATCCATCTATTTATAGATAGCAGGCTGACTGCTCATGCGCGCATATGTCGGATGTGCCTGGACATGGGAATGCCACGTGGCTGATGCTGGCGGGGGCGCATGGTTGATGCATCCTGGATTGAAACTGAATCTGCTGGACTGCTGTACTGGGCTGCGATAGAGTTGACACGTGGCAGTCACGGCAACACATTCCAAGAGTCGTCCAATCAACTGTGTAGAAAACGAAGCACCGCTGATGTCAGCACCATCATTACACCGTGGGTCGACAACAACTGCCACACGGCAAAACGATCATTCGTATGCGCCTCGTGGCCATACGCCTAGAAGACTACATACGCCCATGTGGTTATGCGCCCCCCGGCTTACTTATGATCACAAGCAACAGAAGTCAAATCTCTGCATGTGCCTCAAAAGCCATGCGCCTGAACTTGCTCATGGTTCCTAAAGATCATGAGACCAAGTCGCCTCCTCTGCATCTGATTCTAGGCGCACCTTGATGCGAAGCTCTGCATGCGCCTCAAAAGCCATGCGCCCAGACTCGTCAATGATGCCTAAAACTCATAGACTAAGTCGCCTCAATGCACCCGATCCTCGGTGCACCCCGACAGATCACTCTTTTCCAAAATTGAGATCTTTGAGCCACATGCATATGCCACGCGTCCCTTGACTAAGTTCTATTCAAAGAATGGGTGCTAACCACCGAAGATCTCTGCAAAAACCAAATCTTTTTGCCATTCATCATTAAATGTTTGATGGAGAGGGTTGCATTGGTTAGTGCCAATCTGGGCGCATGGCTATGGCCCGCAGGGCGAATCCACGAGGAGCACATGATATTGACGGCACATCTGCCAATGTGTTGCATCCTCTTAGGCCCGCCTGTTGGGTTCTTCGAGGTGTTTAATGGTTGCCTTGACTTAGTCGAATACGAGGCGACGGATGCATTTGCTATTTAATGTAAATTTATTGCATAAAATTTTGAATGTTGGCCATTTGGCATTCGGGTGTAGGCTGCCCGTGCTTATAAATAACCGCATGAGGGAAAGCTTTGCTTTCATTCTTCATTTTGATGTAAAGATGAACTTGGCTGGAGCTTTGCCTTGGCAAACTGTCGAACTTGAGATATTCTCGAGGGTGAAGATGCGTTTCTTCAGTCTTCATGTCGCTCTGAGCTTCTGTGATAGTGTCTGTTACATCCAAATATCAGGATCATCGAGTCACGACACAGGCCGATGGTGCCTGCTGCATCCAAAGATCGGGCACCCGCGCTCCATCTTTCGTTATGCTGGCAGAGCCATAGGCTTCCGAGTATGCCTATTGCTTCCGAAGATCGCAACATCGTGCCACGATCTTAGTCGAGCTAGGAGAGCTCCTCCTTCTCCTGCTACACAAGGGCTGATTGGTGCTGACGAGAGAGTGTGATTTGCTCTGACTATGCATGGACATGCGCATACGTTGAGATGCTGGAATGATGTGCCTAGATGAGACATCAGAGTGATGTACCTGACGGATGATGCGACTGGCATGGGGCGCATGGCAGTTGTTGTGCCTGGCTGTAGCTTTAGGATCTTTCTTTTTATAGAAGTTCTCCTTTGTAAAGTCTTTCTTTAGACATGTAATAAACTTTTATATAAAATAAAAGCCTTTTTTTAATGTCTAAAAACTTGTGCTTTTCTTTGTTGTGCAAAGTATCTGTTTGAGCTTCCTGGCATATTTGAGTTGGTCGCATGGTTGGTTTGAGCGCATAGAAATTCTGGCGTATAGATGCGCCTGAAATTCCATGCTTCTACAACGAGCACCCTGAATCACGACCAAAATATCTCATATTGGCGACGAAATTAGCGAATCAGGATAAATACGTCTCTATTTTTGTGTCTTTAGCGACGTATCACAGTGCCGTCGCTGAACGTCACTATCAGCGACGTTTAGAGACTGTTAGCGACTAGCATTATGGTTTAGAAAGAAGATATCGCGGTTTAGTCGTAGAACGTCGTTAATTTATTTTATTTAGCGACGTCTTACGATGCCTACTCCAGAACATCGTCGATTTATTAGTGAACAGCAACATTTAGCGACGTCTTCTTTCGACGTCGCTAAAATGTTTCATATAGGGTTTGCTGGCCCGATCGATTTCATTTTTTTACCCAAAATTTCATTCTCCCGCTCGAGAGCCCCAAATCTTTCTCCCTTTCCCTCTCTCGTCTTCGACGACCCCCTCTTTTCGGCGACCCCTCCCCTCCGACGACCCCTCCCCCCGGCGACCCCTCCCTCCGGCGACACCCCTCCCCCTCATTTCCTGTCCCGGTGACCCCCCTCGCCCGCTGGTATCCTCGTTGTCGCTCCTCCACCACTGACCCCCCTTGTCCTCTGCTCCGACGACCCTGACACAACCCCATACAGGTATAACTAACCCTAACCGATATGATATGACACGATACAGACACGCTGACACACACACTAACACGATATAGACACACTGAAATGATACATGCACATATAAACCCCCCTCTTGCTGCAGATTTGGGTTTTGAGAGTTCATAGTTTACTAAGATTGTATATATATGTAGGACCGTTGAGCACCTCTAGAGGGGGGTAAATAGAGTAAGTGCATGTGTAGCAAAAAATAATCACCAATTAAAAATATTAAGCAGTTATATATTATGGCAGATAAAAGATGGTAAATAAAATACGGTAAAGTAAGAGACAAGAGTTCAAACGCAGTGAACACCACGATGTATACTGGTTTCCCTCTGAGAGGACTAGTCCAGTCGCGAGTACTCTTGCTCGCTGTTAATCAACTACAGCACAAGCTTTAACTGAGTGCTTGCAACTCTTACAACACCGTGCTTGGTGACAAGTGCACGACCGATTTCACAACACTGTGCTTGGTGACGAGCGCACGACCGGCTCCACAACAGAGATAATTGTTGTACTTTGAACAACCTCTTTACAACTCTTAAGAACCAAAAGACTCTAGATCAAACAGAAACTGTACTAGCTTGGCTAAGAGTCGTAATGGTTTAGATATGAAAGTAAAAGCTCATAACACTTTAGATAAAGAAGAGAGGAGAAGAAATTGGATGATTTGGAAATATAAAAGTTCTTCTCTATTTATAGTGTTTTTGCTGACCGAATTCGGGCAGAGTTCGGACATAGTTCGGATGCTAGGATTTCACATACGAACGTTGTAGACAGATTTTGTGGGAACTGTATTTCGAATTTACCCCGGCCGAACTCGGACCGAACTCGGGCTGAGTTCTGACTGAGTTCGGGCAAAGTTCTGCCAGAACTGTTTTGGCCAGTTTGACGGGTTTTTGGCCATTTTGGTATATGGACTTTTGGATAGATTTTTGTGGATAGGTAGGCTATATTTGGTGGACTGAAAATAGCTAAGCCAGTATCGATCCGATCAATCTCATATTTTTCCTAGACTCAATAAAAATAAATATAAAAACCAATAGCCCTTTGATGACGCCTTTCTCCAGACAATTGAGCAGACTTGAAGACGCCTTTTTCCTTGACGGCAGTCGTCCAAAGATAAACAGAACTAGAAATCTGAATACCTTTCAAGGGCTTCGCCCTCGAACCCTCATGGGGGGCGCTGCCCGGACAGCGGAACCCCCGATGCGAGACCCCAGATAGGTCGTTAGGAGGTTCAGAGAAATCTTCTTGTATTTTGCCGTCTTTGGTCCATCAATAATTCTTCGTTACATATGTCCTGGTTTGATCATGCTTACTGCTTGTCTACAAGTACAAAATAATATGATGCAGTATGATACAAGCATAGCAATATGATATAGACCATTTAGGACAATGATAAGTTTAAGTAGCAACATGATAGTGATTACATGAATGTGACATCAATAGTTAAACTTAATTGATTAACCATATTAAAAAACATGATATAATCATTGGGCTAACATATATATATATATATATATATATATATATATATATATATATATATATATATATATCTGTGTGTGTGTGTGTGTGTGTGATAGGAGTATTTATAGATATCTGAGGTTATGTGAGTTTGTATATATATATATATATATATATATATAATATCTGATAAATAGATATATGATGTATGTTTATGAGAGTATAGCCATGTGGGGTTGTATATGTGAGGGTTGCCAGGTTCCTGCTATCTGTGAGTTTTTCTGAGATGGAGGTGAAGTTCTGTTTAGATTAGGTAGGTTACATTATAGGTTATAAGTTATTCATAGGTTACCAGTTATGTATATGTTATATATATGCGTATGATTAATTGAGTTAGATGCAACTCAGTTTTTAGAGGTACACATATGGGTTAAAGGCTGTATAGTTTGGGGGTTCAGTTTTGCTGAGATTTACATATATATATGTGTGAGTATAGGTTGTGCCAGTACCTAGAGTGTATAGAGTATCCTAGTACCCAGAGTGTATAAAGTATCCTAAGAAGTGTATAGAGTATCCTAGTACCTAGAGTGTATAGAGTATCCTAGTACCTATAGAGTATCCTCTAGAGTGTATAGAGTATCCTAGTACCTAGAGTGTATAGAGTATCCTAAGATATTAGGGATTACCTACTCTGAGAACCTTACTAAGAAGTATCCTAGTACCTACAGTGTATAGAGTATCCTAGAAGTGTAGGTATGATTTGTACAGTATTTTGAGCCCTTCTATAGAAATTAAATTTACTTATGCCAAGCCTTTTGGGCCTATCAGTGTTATAGATTTTTTTTGGAAATCTAGTATAACGCTGATTGCCTCAAAAGGCTTACATAAGTAATTAGAGTGTATAGAGTGAGTGTACTAGTAGTATATCGTAGTATCCTAGAGTATATAGAGTGAGCTTTCCTACTTCCTTGCTTCTCATTCGGGTCATTGAGCAGACTATTTCACATCATAGGATATCTACCTCAACCTCATCCTAGAGAAGTGTGGAAATATTAATATCCACACCGACTGCCATGGCTCCACTGCCCCCTCTTCCTCCTACTGATGGGTCGTCATCGGTGATGCTGACCCCGGAGCGGTATAGGTTCATGGTGTCCCAGGTGCAGGCACTCCTACTCCTTCTCCTCCTCCTCATCCTGACCAGACGTAGTCTTTTATTGGACTTGTTTTCATTTGTTGTGTTGGTAACCCATTGTTGGGTTTTTATGTATTTGTTGGTTTATGTATTTATTTTATCCCGGGTATGACTATTTGTGTTATGTTATGTTGAATATTATCGGACACACTTTTATCACCATTTAGTAGTGGATTTGTATCCACCCGGCTATTTTTTGTCTTTCTGATCGTTCGATTCTATTTATTTGATTATTGGTATTGCATTATTATTATTTGTCTCTATATTGGTTTACCGGTGTTAAATGTTCCACCGAGGGGGTCGGCAAACCCAGAAAATTCTACGGAGGGTTGCTCCGAGTCTATTATTTGTAAACTGAAACTCTAAACGCAGGTACAATGTTTTTAATATAACTGTTATTTATGTAAAATGCAAAATGTCTGCTGTTTCTTTTACAATTTTTTTGGAGTTAGCGACGTTCAGCGACGGTCAGCGACGCACACTTATGTCGCTAGAACGTCGTAAACTTGAGAACCAAACGTCGTTAATCATCGCAGAATGTCGCAGATGCGTTGACGTGGCAAACTGTACAGTTCAGCTAATCTAGTATTTGGACGTCGGTATTCAAGTATCGTAACGTCACTAAACGTCGCTAAAATGATGACATGGCAACAAAAAAAATTCTCATATATGGAGTCGGACAATGTCGCTAATCACTAATTTAACGTTGCTAAAATCTGAACAGAGAACGACAATCAGCAACGAAAGGTTACGTCGCTAATTAGCAACGTTGTTGTCGGTAAAAGTCACTAATACTAGCGACGTAGTGCGTCGCCGATCTACGTTGCTATGGCGACGAATAGCGACGTTTTCCCTAATAGCGACCATGAATAACGTGACATGCCCGAAACGTCGCTAAATACGTTGTTGTTTTCAGTTAGCGACGTTTTGTGGCCGTTTGGCGACGTCGTTTGGCGTCACTAATATGAGATATTTTGGTAGTGAATCTCCACTTTGTGTTGTGTTTTGTGCCCATACCCTCACCCTATATATAGGATAAGAAAATCATATTCTAGTCATAATTGGATTTCCTAAATAGAAATAAAATAGGAATCCTATTATACTTAAAATATTCCATCAACATTCTATTTTAGATCATAACATGATTTTCTAAAATAAGAATTCTGTTATATCTAAAATAGCACAACAATAATTTTGGATATCCAAATCTAATCAAATCAAATATTTAACTAGATTTGGATTTCACAAGTATGTTATTACCAAATCCATACTATAATTCCAGGATTCAAGCCCCTTATCGTGGTGTTAGGTACCATCAATCTCAAACTAGAGGTTGTACACCCCGAAATGCAAAATAGATATTCAACGAAAGGTATTCAAAACTACATAGTAAAATTGAATGTGCATTTGGTACACTTAAGAATCGTTTTTGCATCCTCAGGGAAAATAAATTCCACTTTTTCTCAAAACAAGTTGACATTGTCTTAGCTTGCTGTATTTTACATAATTTTATCCTTAGGGTCGACCCTCACGATGGCTTTGTTGTTGACAAAGTTAACAAAGGGCCTGCAAAAGATATCGAGGATGACATTATGTACCTGTATGACCAATTTACGAAAACTGCTTCCCAAAGTCGACAAAGAGCTATGAAGCATGCTTGGGAAGAGTATTGTGACAATATGGCGGCTCAAATGTAGCATGACTATCGTAGCGGAATTGGTAGCTAATCAAGTCCCCCCTCTTTGAAGATCATTTTGTAGTTGAAATCTTTTGTTTAAATGTCACTAATTATTTTGTACAAGTAATAGAAGGTGTGTACTATGTTTTATTAGCTAAAGTCGTAAGATTTTGTTTTTTAAATATGACAATTAAGCATTGATTTTATTATTTCTAACAGGTGAAATATCGGATAATTTTCAAAACTACCGTAATTATGGCAGTCATGATATGCGCCTATTTTCCCCTCCATGACTGAGGGATTCTCTTGGAAAAGAACCTATAAGCCAAAGCCCCTCCCACCCATCTTGCGCGTATGCATCTGCAAACTCGCTACCTGACCAAAATTGTGGAGGCACTTTGGCCCGTAATATGGATTCCTATTCCTATGTCCAAAGTGCAGGTTCTTTGCCTGAAGGGGGTCATAATGAATTTGTTGTTACTTCCCCCAACAAGCCTGATAAGAGGATGAAAGGAGAGATGGGTAGGGAGGGGGGGCAAAGCCACAAACGTTGGGTACAAGCACATACATACTTGATGCTTAAAGTACTTTGTGAAGAGGTCCACAATTTGGGTAAGCCTGATAAGAGTTTCAAACCTTCATCCTTACAAAAAGCAGGTATCCAAGTGAATATGTTTTTTGGAGAGAAATACACACCTGAGAACGTCCATAATCGCCTTAAAGGTCAAAAGAAGAAATGGTTGGAAATCTTGATGGTTAAGGATCTTTCGGGGGCTGGGTAGGACGAGGAAACAAAAACTGTGATTTTGGACGATGCAGCATACAATGATCTTGAGACGGTATATTGGATTTATAGCACATAAACGGTTGTACAAATGATTTGTGTATACTTAATTATAATGTAGGCTAAATCTAAGATGTTCGTGTATAATAATAATGAAGCACTTTAAGTATTAAGTAGCTAAAAGTTTTACTTTTAAATATGAAATACAAATATTGTGTATACTTTCTTATAATGTAGGCTAAATCAAAGATGTGTCAATATATCAACAAAACAATAAAGAACTATGATTTGTTGAAGGTGGTTTGTGGAGACGATCATGCAACCGGTAGTCATACAAGAACTTATGATATGTATACTGGAATCAACAAGGATTTTGTTAATTTGGATGACGATACTCAACTTCCAAATATGCAAACCCCTAAGATAAATATTAGATCACAAGGCTCCCAATCATTGGGTAGTAAGCGTCGTAGATATTCTATAGGGGAATACATTTCTGATTTGGTAGCCTCCCTGAAAATGATTGGGGAGGCATTAGATACTGGGTTTGGGGGGGCACATAGAGAAGTTGGGTAGTAAAGTGTGGGAACTCGTTGACTATTTTGGTGATGATATTTTGGATGCTGCTTTGGATGAATAGATTAATGACTATGTAGTTGGAAAGAGATTTGTTGCCTTGCCTAGTGCCCAACGCATCAAATGGGTATAGAATGAAAAAACGTGTAGGCAACTCTAGAGGGGGGTAAATAGAGTTTGTGTCAATAATCACCAAAAAAAAATTAACTCTATATCACCTCCACAAAAACAACTATCAAGATAGTAAATAAATCAGAAATAAATGCGGAAGTAAATAAAGATCAGAAGAGCATTCGCAGACACAGCAGTTTTAACCTGGTTTCCCTCGTGGAGGACTAGTCCAGGCCTGAGAACTCTAGCTCAGGATTAAATACACTATTTGTGAAATAGTAGTTTACAACCCGTGCCTTTTCTTCAGAAGAGCACGTCAACTTCTTACAGAGGATCGCAGTGGCGATTTGCTTGGAATTTTCCAAGCGACTTGGAATTGTCCAAATGACTTTTCTTTTCAACTCTTGCACAAAAACTTCTAGCTGAATCGCACTTGAGCACCTTGGGGCTTAGGAAGTTTTATGGCTAGTAGATTGGAAGAGTAAGGCTCTTGACTATATAGGCTATGTAAGAGAAGAAGAAAAGAAGAGTGGATGGTTTCAAATGAGAGAAACCAAGGCCTATTTATAGGATTCGGGACATGCAGAATTCGGCCAGAATTCGGTATAAATAATTCAAATTTTTGGCCGTTGGACAGCTTGTAGCAAGCAGGCCCTAAAAATCAGGGTGCTGGAAATCAGGAGACAGAGTTCGGCCCGAACTTTATGTGGAGGCAGAGTTCGGCCCGAACTCTGTCTCCAGAAGACAGAATTGGTCTATTGGGCTTTTGGGCTTTGTGGAGCTTGGGCTTGGTTCAGGAATTGGTCTGTTTGTATGGTAGAGTTTGGAGAGATATGTCTAGGGGTTGAGATGACTCAGTACGACTCAACGTACACATTCTCCTAGACTCAATAAATTGAAGATTACAGACTTGGAACAAGTAGGAAAACTAAGAGCCCTTTGATGATGCCTTTCTTCTGATATTTGAGCAGCCCTGAAGACGTCTTTTTCCTTGACAGCAGTCGTCCGAAGATAAACAGATCTAGAAATCTCTTTGTACGAGGCCCCGGATAGGTCGCTAGGCGGTTCGAAGAAGTCTCTTTGTATGACGCCGTCTTTGGTCCATCATTAATTCTTCATTGTCTATGTCCTGGTTTGATCAAGTGAGATCATGCTTACTACATGTCTACAAATACATGTTAGGCCAGCAAAATATGGTACAGTACGAAACAAGCATAGCAATATGATATAGGACAATTAGGACAATGCTAAGCAAAATATGTTGCAGTACGATACAAGCATAGCAATATAATATAGGACAATTAGGACAATGCTAAGTTTAAGTAGCAACATGATAGTGAGTATATGAATATTAGTGACATCATTTTGTTAAACTTAACTGATTAGCCATATTCAAAAACACGATGTAATCATTGGGCCAACATGAAATTTTTAGGCAAAAAGTGCTTCCACCAACAAATCTAGATTAGTATTTAAACCATTAAGAGTTATTAATCTCTTGTGTAATATGTTTTAAACAAGTTGTACACTACTAGTGCAGTTTATCCAAATAGTACAATGCTGTTGTAATATTTAGGGATACTAATTAATTTATGAATTCATCAGTACAATGATACTACAATTTTAGGGGGCTATATATCTAGTTGTACATTGTTATATGCTAAAAAAAAATTGTGATTTGCTGGTGTTTTCTTTTGGCTATAATGAGGTGGGTTTATAAAGGTCTTTGAATCAATGGTAGTGAGTGAGTTTGCATTCCTTATCAATATTGATGGGTTGAAGAGGTATTGACTTTTAGTATTACTCAAGTGGGTGAAGATACAAATTATTGATGCATTCCTCGTTATATTTTGATGGTTGAAGTAGCAACTAACTACAATGTCCATGATATTGTTATTCATCATTCTGAGCCAAAACGTTTTGTTTATTCACAGTGATATTACAGTTTATCCATCTTCTGCTGCTCAACTTACTACTACTATTGTTATTTGTTGATGTTATCTACTATTTTGTTTAAGTTATCTGCTCACAGTGATACTACGGTTTATCCAAAATTGTCTGCTTGCTGCACAGCTTCTTGGTCAATTCACTGATACATCACTTCTTTAGTTTTCTTAGTCTTCGTTCTTGTACCTGGGATTATTTTTATCATTTTGTACCTGACATTATTCTTCTACATGGAAGTCCCTTATCACTACAATGTTGAGAAAAATATTGGTGGCCTAACATTTTTCTCATTTTGTACAATGTTGACATTATTTTCTCATTTAGTACCTGACATTAATTTTCTCATTTCATCATTTTATACCTGACTTCTTGGTGGAGAAGTATGCATGGGATCAAATATATTGTCTATATTACTTATTTGGCTCTTTTTTTCATTTGAATTGAGAGTTATTATATGGGTTCATGTTCACTCATGTATATTAAATTTGCGTTCATTTTTACCTTCAGTCTATGTTTACAAAATCATTTTCTGGATTGAGTTCAACATATATGCTCCAGTTGGACTATTAAGTTGTATTGTCTAGGTTTACCATAATTGCAAATCTGTATCTATTATTTGATGGATTTATGTTTTTCTTCTGCTCAATTGGTTGCTTTATTTTCATGTATTAATTTTTTTTTACTTATCTATTGGCAATCACATTCTTCAATTTGTTTTTGTAGTTTGTTTCAACAGTTTTCTAGTATCAAATTACTTTTGGATTCTTGGTTCGATTGCAAAGTCTGCAGAAAAATTATTTGTGAAGGATAATTGGCTTCACTATTTGTGTTGTGGGCAGTATACATTTGTGAAGGATAATTGTTGAGAATCAATATGGTATATTTGTGAAGAGGCAATATGGTATGTATATACAAATGATGTAATTTTCTATTTATTCAAATATGAAGTGTAAGAATTCTGAACTGTAGGATATGAAACTTCATAATCTGAATGTGAATGTATGTTAAATTGGGCTAGATTTTGGGCAGTATGTATGGTAAAATCTTGGTAATGTTAGGCTAGTACCATGTATGTTAAATCCTGGCTATAGTAAAATATGAAGGATGCTTTTATAATTTGTAATCATTTTTTTATGTGTAATTTGTAGGCTGGTAGCATTTATGTTGAATTTGGCTATGGCAAAAAAACTTGGCTATGGTAGGCTGGTAGCCTTTTTTTGTTGGAGTCTAATTTTTTGTATTCTAAGTAATGGTTAGATTACCACTTTTAAATGTGGTAATCCTATCCAGTATCCAATTGGCAAGCAAACAATGAATCTGGAGAAAGTTCAAATCTTTCAAAAAATATTTTCCTATCCAAATAATGGATTTGGATTATAACCAAATCCAATACCAAAATCCTAAGTTACCAAACAAGGATTGGGATTTAAAAATTCTGGATTTGGATCAAAATTCAAATTTGGATTTTCAAATCCAAATCCAAATCTACTTTCTGGTTACCAAACTAGCCCTAAAGGTACTAGTTGTCTTTTGTGGAATGTCTATTGTACAATATGCTAGACCAATAGCGATAGAATGATGCTGCAGTAGTGCGTTAATGTCTTAACTCATTAGTTACTTAAACTATGAGTCAAGTGGACATATATTAGTAATGAACATATTGTTGACAGTACAGGAATTATGTCACATAAGCTTAGATTATTTGTCTTAATTGCCTCATCTTCTAGTAGTTAGTCCTAATCATCTTGGTTTAAGCATAGAACGTCTATGTTTGACCTACATTTGATGACTTTTTTGTCTGTTTTATAAACTATGCTATTTTAACTTGTGAACCTTTAATTATTGGTACTTAAGTTGATGTCAACCCTAGCCTCATTTGGTTACGGAAAGGAAAAGAACAGAAATCAATTCTTTGTTTTTTTTTTCCTTTGAAAAATTACAATTCTCATTCATTTTTTTAATGTTGTTTGGTAAGGCCAGGAAAATTGGAAGAAAAATTAAATAATTGGGGATGGAAAAATGAATCCATGGAGCGAGTGGGGAGCCATTTTTCTCTATTTTCCTTTTTATTGGGAATTAATTTCCTTTTCTACTAATTTTCTTGGCATTCAAATATAGAAAATAAATGACTTTCATTCCCAAGGTCTTGATTCCACGAACCAAATGTTCTGGATTGGAATTTGTGCTCAATTGAGACTTGTGAAGATCTCAAAAAGTAGATCATGAACCAATTCTACCCAGAGAATATTGTTGAGTTCGTTGTGATGAGGAACTTGTGACAACTCAGGCACACTGGATCAATCAAGAATTAGGTTGTGGTCAAGGTGTGATCCGGTCCGGTTCACCCGCGGACCGGCCCGAGCCCGCAACCCCAAAGCCCGGCCCGGCCCGCCATTGAGCCCGGCCTGGCCAAACCCGTTGCACTACCGGTCCGGGCTAGGTTGACTAAACCGAGCCCAGGCTAGGCCTGGACCGGCCTGCTTTTTTTTTAAAGTCAAACGGTCGACCCGCTATGGCCCGGCCCGTTCAGGCCCGCCCGAGCACGGCCCGGGTGAACCGGATTTGTGTGTTTTTTTAATTTTTTTGAATATTTGGCCCCACATTTACCAAAATACCCCCACTATTTGACCGTTTAAGGGTTATTTTGGTCATTTTTCCAAAATGACCAAAAATCCTTTACAACAACTCTATTTGGAGGTTAGGGGGGACATTTGGCTTCAAAAAAATCCTATAAATATGTCATGAATCATATTTTTTCAAACACAAACAATTCATTCTATCAAAAAAAAATTCAAGATCACAAGAAGGTTTCAAGAAATTTGTCCAAGCAATTCCGGCGATCTACGACTTCCTCTTTCTAATTTTTTTTTTACATTTACAAAATATTTTTCTTTCCTCCATCTCTCTTTTTTTGAGAAAGAATAATTTTCGATTAATTTATTTTTCGGTATCCCCATCTTTCTAATTGTTTCTCTATTTTTTTTTGTCTTTTTAAAATGGCCGGACAAGGTTCAAACCAACCTAATGATGCTTTCAAAATTTATTACTTTTCTTTACCAAAATCTTATTTCTGATGATTTAGTTGGTTCACCTCCTGAAGTTGCTAGCAATACCCGAAATGTTGTAAAGAGAAAGCAAAAATCAAAAGAATTTTGTTATTCTTTGTGAGACTAAACCTGGTGGCTCACTTATTTTAGATCAGAAAGGTGAAGAAGTTCCGTACGCGGCACAATGCAAGAAATGTTTCCATATACACAAATGGAAGAGGGGAGGTGGCACGGGCATAATGTCAAGACACTACGATACCTGCTACGCACCGAGCTCAATTCCGGCGACACAAACTCAGATAAGTTTTGGAGGCACCGCGAGTACTTCAATGAGTACGTTTTCTTATTCAGCTGCCCGTCATAAAACTGAATTTACTAAATATATTATTGCTGATGAACTTCCATTCACTTCGGGTGAAAGTGAATCTTTATATGATTATGCCACAATTTCTTTAAATCCTAGTTTTAGTAAAGTTACTAGAGGCGTTGCTAGAAAAGAGGCTAAGAGACTCTTTAAAGAAATGAGAGTTGCTTTAAAACAAACATTTTTGCATGTTAGTAAAATATCTATTACTTCTGATATTTGGACAAGTAAACAAAATTATGCTTATATTTGTATCAAGGCACACTACATAGATTTACAATGGATGTTGCAAAAGTGCATCGTCTGTTTAAAAAGTTTGAAATTTCCACACACGGGCTATGCAATTGCAACTTCTATTTCAAAACACCTGCGTAACTTTGATATTCACAATAAAATATTATCTGTATCTTTTGATAATGCTAGTAATAATACTTTTGCTATAAATTCATTACAGTTACTCTTTCAGCCTATTTTGGAAGGTAGATTATTGCATGTTAGGCGTGTTTGCCAAATTATTAACTTAGTTGTAAAATAATATCTTGAATTTTTTAGTACACATTTAGAGACTCTTAGAAATTGTTAAGGATGTACCACATAGATGGAATTCGACATATTTAATCTTGAAATCAGTAATTCTCTTTAAGGAAGCTATTACATATTTTTGTAATATGGATCATAATTTTGAATATCAAGTAACTGAAGATGATTGGATAGTTGCTTCTTCTATATGTGAATTTTTAGAAACTTTTACAAAGCTACATGTACTCTTTTTGGTGTTTATTATCATATTTCTTGATTAGCTTACTTGAACTTTGTAACATGTCTTACTTGTTTTCTAAATATAGAAATGTTTAAAAGTTTGACTATGTTGTAAAGAGAATGGAAGCTAAATTCACTAAAAATTGGGGTAATATACCTCTTTTATATTGTTTGTCTTCCATTTTTGATCCTACGATCAAATTAGAGGGTGTAGAAGCTCTGTTAGATGACTATGCAGAAAATATGGAACTTAATCTTATGGACGTGAAAATAGAACTAAAGGTAGTGTTTGAAAGATTAGTAATACTTTATGAAGAAAATGTTGTGTCGACCCGACCAACTCAAGCAAGTACTAGTAGTAGTTTAGGCTTAGCCGACCACGCCAGTCGTACACTAAAAGGGAAGAAACAAAGACACTCTTTCCAACCCACTCAAGAGTTGTCTTTATATTTAAGTTCTTATGAAGGAAGAAGAAGAATCTTCAAATCACTTCACCATTTTAGAATGGTGAGTACGACAAAAGATTGCTTGTGCTTTCTACAATAGCACGTGATCTACTAATGGTCCCGGTGTCCACGGTAGCATCGGAGTATTGTTTTAGTACAGGATCAAGGATTTTGAATGTAAAGAGGAGCCGCTTGAAGCCAGATATCTTGGAAGCTTGTATATGTGTTCAAGATTGAATTTTAGCAGATAAAAGAATCCAATACAAGAGAGATGAAGCTGCTGACATCAACGAGTTGAACTTCGAATCACTTACAATGGGTGAAGCTTCTGGAACCGAGGAGGAGGAAGAAGAATGACTCAAAGGTATGAACAAAAAAACCAAAAAAACTTTAAAACTAAATTAAAAAAAAACATGGGAAAATAACTTTAAAACGAGAAACAGGAAAAAAACAAAAATAAAAAACAAAAGAAAGAAAGAAAACTTGAAAAACACAAAATTACTAAAAAAACAAAAATGAACAAATAAAACTTAGAACAAAAAAAAACTTAAAATATAGAAACTAATTAATCAAAAAATAACAAAAACCCTAAACTTAAAAAAATTTTTTTTTTAACTCTGCCTATGACAAGCAAAGCTTGCATTGCCAGTCCCAAATCCGGATAAAAGAGGAGGCGAAAAAATTAAAAGAAAACTTAAATAAAATAACAAAGTAAACTTAAAATTTAAAAGAACATAAAAATTAAAAAAGAAAACTGAAAATCATTAAAAAAACTAAAAAAAATTGACTGGACCGGTCCGCTGGACCGGCCTAAACCAGGCCCGCCCGAACCCGCAACCCAGTCCGCCCGAACCCGCAACCCAGCCCGCCCGCGAACCAGACCGGCTTGGCCCAGCCCTACCGAAGCCGGGTCACTGGGTCGGGCTGGGCTCAGATCCTTCGAACCGGGCCAGGCCAGATCCAGCCCGCTGCTGCCACCGGTTCGGGCTGGGCCTGGTTTTTCTTGGGGCGGTCCGGACCGGCCCGGGTCACACCTTGGGGTTGTGGAGTTCACTCAACTCATGCTTGCCATCACTAATATGGGCTAAGAAGACCGCATATTCTTCTTCCTTGGCGAGTTACGACTGTGGGCAGCACAAGAGTTATAGAGGCACGTGTTCAAGACTTGAAAACTATCGTCTCAGTACCCAATCAGCTTATTGAGTATCGACAGAGCGATACGTCCAAATCCAAGCCAAAGATCACCACCACCCAGGCCAATGGTGGGGAGAGAAAAATGGAAACAACTAAAAAGAGTTCCCAATTGAAGGACAAGCAGCATGCAAAGTCCCATACGGAGCACAAAGTGGAGTGCTTTGTGTCCGGAGGTAATTACTTTGCATGGGACTACAAAAATAAAGACAAGAATGTGAACGCAGTCCAAGAAAAGGAGGCCAAGGACGAAGAGCCATGAATGGGGCCCATATTAGATCCCTACACTTGATTAATGTCTTGATGAGCAAGCCTGCTGCGGCCAAGGCCCCGAGTTGAGAACTCATCTATGTGAATGTTAAAAGAGGAGGATATAGATCGTTTAAGAAGCAGGAATGAGTTAGATCTTTAGTTATCAATGCTTATTTGAGAATGATGATCATATGGACATTAACTGGGTGACTAAGTGTTAGTTGTTGGGTCGTGTTTGTATGTTGCATCACTTGATTAACTACTTGTTCATGTTTTCTTCTTCTTTTTTCATGATGTCCGGCGTAACACTCGAGATTTTTTTGCACGCTGCATTGTATGTTTTCGGGGCCAACTGTCATCCAACTCCCACCATAAATGAAAGTAATAATACGCTCCCATGACTTCATACTGATCTTCTCCCATCCAACCAGAACTTTTATACCTATTCTCATTGACCACAAGGGTCACTCGGTATCGGCTTGTTCATGTTGTTATATTAATCTGTTCTTTGTTTTCACCGATCACATGCTTCTTCTAGTATGTACTTGTATATGATCTGGGTTAGTTTTCCTCATGCGAACAAATGCAAACAAATTTATTTTTATGCCAACTGCTGAAGGCTTAGGTTCATTAATGTCTTGACTCATTAGTTAAACTATTCATCAAGTGGACATATATGAGTAATGAACATATTGTGATAATATGACTACAGGAATTATGTCACATAAGCTTAGATTATTTGGATTAATTGCATTATCTTCTAGAAGTTAGTCCTAATCATCTTGATTTAAGCATCGAAAGTCTAAGTTTGACCAACTTCTGATGACTTTATGTCTGTTTTATAAACTATATATATATATATATATATATATATATATATATATATATATATATATATATCTGCTTTTTTAATTTGAACCTTCAATTATTGATAATCAAGTTGAACCCTAAGGCTTCTTTCGGTTCGCAGAAAGGAAAGAAAAGGAAATCAGTTAAGCCTGAAAAATTGCAATTCTTATTATTTTTTCTTGTTGGTGTTTGAAAAGGCCATAAATATAGTCAGAATACATCTTTGAGCATATATAGTTTAGCCCTAATTTTTTGTAATAAATGGAGAAAATTGGTAGGAAAAGTGAATCCTTGAGGAGGGTGGGAGACCATTTCCCCCTATATTCTTTCATTTGGGAACCATTTTTTTCTTTCATGCCCTTTTTCTTTGGCATCCAAATACAGGAAATGAATGACTTTAATTTCCCACGGTCCCGAATTTGCGAACCAAACGTGGTATAAAGGAAATTGTGCTAGATACACTTAAGAAGGCCATTTTTTTTAAACTAGTTGTTTGGCGACAACCCGTAAATACCTCTAGAGTATTGTGCAGTATTCTTGAACTCGCATGAGACTTTCTTAATCTTCTCGAAGTTCTAGAATTTTCCATGTAAAATATATTAGAACTATAAGTTTATTGTAAAGAACTAAAAGTTTCTTGTAAGGTCCTTGAAAGCCTATAAATAGGATGCGTGTTTCATTTGCTCCTCACCACCAAATCCTGTAAGCTTCTTTCAATATAGTGAAGTCTTTCAACTTCCCTCTTGCTCCACTATTCTCTTCTCTTCTTAGCACGCTAGTTTAATTAGTTTGTTCGAAGAAGGCTTGGACGAATCTTCGAGGAGGAAATTCGTGCGTCGTCCGAAGTAAAGTGCAGACAAAAAAATACTAAGTCCGTGACAAATGGTATCAAAGTGAAGGTCAATCGTCGCCATGTCGACACACTACAAAAATATTGCAAAATTGCGACGGAAGTTCCAGTCGCTATTTTGACATATTCCGCCTTTCAACTTCCACTCTTGCTCCAGATATTCCGTCTGTTTTATAAACTATCCTTTGTTAACTTGTGAGGACCTTCAATTATTGGTACTTAAGTCGATGTCAACCCTAAATGAAATTGTGCTAGATACACTCAAGAAGGCCAGAATTTTTTTTAAACCAGTTGTTTGCCTGCAACCAGTAAGGATCTTTGACTTGATAAAACCTAAGTGGAGGAAGAAGGCAACAATATGCAAACTGCTCGATCGGATCAAACTATAATAAGTAGAAGATAAGCTCCAAAAATGGGTGAAGGAAATGAAGAATTTTTTGTAGTATGCAATGGAAGCAGAGCATAGAGCATGGGTAGATGGGGATTGCTTGTTCTTTGGCCAGCCACTCATGGCTGTTTCAGTTCCTAGATTCCTTAGCTTTTGCTAAGGGCCTGTTTGGTTGGCTCCAACTGAGCTGAAAGTGGAGACTTTTGTGGGATTTCACCGGATCTGAAGGGAGTTTCATTGTTTGGTTCGGTCAAGTAAATGGACTTGAAGTCCATTGATTGGACTGTGGAGCAGTCCTTGTCTCCTCCGAAAACTCTCATTTGAGTTCCGCCCCATTTTTGCTTGAAGTCCATGAAAGTGGAGGAGAGAGAAAATTTTTTTTGTTTATTTATGAGAAAAAAAATAAATTAATTTAATTTGTCTATCATAATTAATTTAATTCGTTTTACATTACTAATTATATGTTAACTAAATAAAAAAATTAATTACAGTTTAATCTATTCAATCATAATATTTAACTTAATTATTATAAATAATTTAATTTGTCTTTAATATATGTTTTGTTTATTTATGAGATTTATCATAATTAATTTAATTCGTTTTATCGTAATTAACTTAGTTATCATAATTAATTTAATTTGTCTATCAGATTTTTTTCGTATGAGAAAAAAACGAATTAATTTAATTTGTCTATCATAATTAATTTAATTCGTTTTACATTACTAATTATATGTTAACTAAATAAAAAAATTAATTACAGTTTAATCTGTTTAATCATAATAATTAACTTAATTATCATAAATAATTTAATTTGTCTTTAATATATGTTTTGTTTATTTATGAGATTTTTATTTATTTTAGAAAATTTATATTCATTAATTATTTTACCATATCTCCAATCAACCTCCACTTTCAACAACCATCCAAACAACCAAACTCATTTTTTTTTCCACTTTCAAAACCATCCAAACAAACTATATTGTAAGTGTCCACTTGCGGGGGGACAAAAACTTTGCCAACCAAACACTTTTTGGAAGGTGGAGTGTATTGTAACTCAAATGAGTTACATGCACATGAAACTCCCACTTTCACACTTTCATGCACCTACATCCAACCAAGGGTTCTATGATGGGATCTTAGAGAAATGTTCAATTGTGTGGTATCTTTCTTAGAATTTTGACATATTACTGAGCCTGGATGCTTTTAGTAAAGGAGCCGAGTATTTCCTTATGTGCTGAAATGTTTCACCTTGCATTATCTGACCTAAAAATGCTGTGAAAGCATGTGTTTGTGAGGACTCCTGTTGGAGGCTTCTGGGTCTTATGATGCTGATCACTACAAAATTTTAGGGACTCGAGAACTCGAATCAGCATTTGGTGCCGACATACGGCGGTGATGGCGCACATGTGTGGTCCAGAGGCCTACGAACACAAGACTTCAATGAAACAAAAACGAGTAAAGGGATATATGCACTATTCACACAAATTCACAACCGATGTGGGACTATTCATAGGAAGGTTGGTTTTTTGAAAGTGAGAGCAGGAGCAACAACAGACAGTAAGTATGTTAGTTGTCAAAATGCCTCGGACGAAGACCACAATCATCTGATTTTGCATGGTGAAGCCGCTACATACATCTTCATTTTATGGACTATTTGGATCTTCTGCAACGAAAGGATCCATGACGATGCCTCTATTCAGATTCATGAGCTCCTTCCATTTTGCAACAACCTTATTCAAGATAGTACGTGACTGGCGCTTGTTCGTCATCGAGTTGCAAAGAACTCGGCTCACGTTTCTCGATGAGGTCGACCAGAACTTTTACGTCGGATAGGTAGAGGAAAGTTTTAGTCGACGAAGAGTGGCCAGTTGGCGTATCAGGCCAGGTACGGGGTGACAAAGGGGGTGAAGGAGAACTCAGTGCTGTCGCCCGGGCACGGGGGCGGCGAAGACAAGCCTAAAATTAATATGAGGCCCATAAGACAGTTGTCAAATGCCCATATTTTTTAGGACCCCTATTTTCGGCCCTCTAAAAATCAAGTTTGGGCCTTGATCTTTGGGCCAAAAATTAAATTGCTCGCTAAAATCTTTGGATTGTTGCCTTTATTCAGAATTTTGTTAAAAAAATATGCTTCCGCTAGGAATACTTTTAAAAAAATAATAATCAAGTCCTGGCCTTGATAGTCAATTTGTTGCATGGCTAAAATCAAATTACCACGGGAATACTTTTTGCCGCCGTCGGAATAGATAGTTCTGTTGACACAAAAAAGATTTAGAACAGACAATTTTTTAAAAGAATTTTGTTGCCGTGGAAAGAAAGAGTTTTGCTGCCACAGAAAGGTTTAAAACTGATATTTTTTAAGAGAGAGTGAAGTTGCAGCCGGAATCAAAGACTTTTTCCCCCCTAAAAGAGCTAATGGAATCAGCCCCTCCCTTTCCAGGTGAGACTATGTTTAAATTTCTTTTATGTTAATTTATTGAAGAAAAATCTTCTTACCCTATGGTTATTCCTAAAGAGTCGATTTAGTGGTCGAAATCGACAACTACGAGCGAGTTTTGTTCCTCAACTACCTACTTGAAACAATCCATTTCCATTAGGTGATATTTGTAGTTTATTAATATATTTTTCTATGAATTGTTGTTGATTATCTTTATTTTTTGTTGACTAATTTATTAAAAAAAATATGTTCTTGTCATCTGATTCATATTATTTCTATTGAGATTAACAGAGAAACTTAGAAAGAAAATATTTATATATTTGTTGTTGGTTGTTTATTTGTCGTTCATTATTATTATTTGTTTGAAAATTGTGATAATGTCAATTGATTACATAGTGTTTGCATCTAGATTATCCATTTGAATATTATATTTGATTGTATAGTGACTAGCCAGTCCTCTTTTTTAGACATATATTCTTTTGGATATTATATTTTGTTTATTCTTTTATTTCTTGAAATTTAGGTTGATATTGTATCATTGTCGATGGAAAAAAAAGTTATAATATGCTCGGAGAAACCAAAATCAACTCTCGACTGGGAAGATCTAGTTATACTAGATTGAGGGGACGTTAAACCTCACAACATAAATTACAGAATTTACATACATGTAACGTGTGTGTCTTATAGTTATGGAATGATGGTGTTTGAAATGGCTTGGGGGAAGAAAGAACATACACATGAATATGTTCAAGGGCATACTACATGAAAAAGATGAAAACTGTCTAGGGCTAAGCTAGTGTTCCGGAGAAGAAATAATGCGAACTTTCTCATTTAACATGAAAAAGATGAAATTATTGATCACATATTTCAAATGACTTATTCCGTCATCATTCAACAACTCATTGTTCTACAAGCAGGAAATAAACAAAGAGATGAGATGAATCAAGGCTTAAGCTGTTGGAGCCTCAACAATAGCCTCCACCAACTTTTCCACTTCTTCTTTAAGAGTTGGAGGTTCTGCAAACCACCATTTGGCGAGTTGTCGAAATAGATTGGACAACTCTTCTTCCTCTTCGACCGACGCGCTGGGCTCGAGGCCTAATTCTGGGTTGTACTCAATCGTCTCGAGTAAATCCCTTACCGATGGTGGAAAAGCATGATCAAAATCATTTTTCAATCGATCACGCACAAGTTGTACATCGGGAGGTAGACGAGTAGTGTGGCCGAAGGAGGCTATTGCAACTAGGAGAAGGCCCACAATCAAGAGACGAGTCATATTGAGATTTGAATATTCACTAAAAATGGCACTTTCTTTATGTGGACACTTGCAAGAATGTAGAAACTTGGTACATATATAAGACAAGGGACCTTATAGGATTATTTAATTCCATGAGTTGCATGAAACTTAGTGAGTTACTGTGCATTCAGTTTCTTAGATGGACTGTTAGTGTTATTTATTAAATTTTAGTAGAGTTCAAAAGAAGGTTTCTAATACTATTCTTTATAGTCATATTAAAATTATCACATTTAAGAAGATGTGATTCGGCTCTAATTAACTACTCAAACTTACAGAATATGTATCTTGAATCTACTAGTAACTAAACAAACAAAAAAACTCACTTAGCAAAAAGTATCTATTCACGAAAATAAATATATTGAAACACTTCATGAGGCCTTTAGTTGTAGCCACATGGATGGTTCTATAAAAAATTAATTATTGAAGAACAAAATAAAGTTGCCTCAAACCTAATATTTTGATTATTATAGAATTTTGCATTTGATATTTGAGAGGCCCTTTTTTCTTATCCAAACTCCGTGTCTACTTACAAAAAAGAGCAAAAGGGTGTAGTTAGACGATTAAATTTCGAAGTAAAGTAAAATAATAGCTAATATGTAATAAAAAACTAAAAGAACATTTTGTCTAACATTAACTTTAGTTACAGTAAAAATAACCTTTAAATTTATTGGGAAATTGTCTTAGTTGTAGCTCAAGTGCTCCAAAGATATGTTTCAATAGATTTTTCTATGATTGACATGCGAGAATGAAAATGACATATTAAATATTAATACTAAAACATGAATAAAATTAAATTACTCTTTCCCCTACAACCTATTCTCGAAAACAAAATTAATTAATGAAGGTCAAAATAAACTTGCATCAAACATGATATTTTAATGATTATGGAATTTTGGATTCTTGACTGTGAAGTAATAAAATAATTTGTCATTTTAATCAAATTTCAACCTGACATATACTGTACCGCCGGTATATTGTTAGACCCAAGTTTAGCCAAAACTATATCCAGAGAGTTTGTATTCAACCTTACATACGTCATCGTTATCTATAAAATATAACTTTTATCGTGAAAAAATAATGACAGCTCAACACACATCATTATTATTTACAAATAATGACTTATATACGTCATTGTTATTTACAAAAGATGACTTATGTGCGTCATCTATGTATACAAAAGATGACTTTTAACATTGAAAAACAATGACAGCTCAACACACATCATTATTACAAAAAAAAAGACTTTTATCGAGGGTACAATAATGACGGCTCAAAATAATGAAATGTAGATACAATATCCAATTGAAGAAATCAAAGAAGAAGAGAACTAATATGTAACACCAACAAAATATATTTCATTTCATAATTGTTCAAAGTCATGACATTGAACTAAACGATATCCTTCGTTCTCACGTACTTCAAAACATAAATTAACAATACTTCCAAAATTTTCTTAATACATATTGACTTCATTAACAATATCCATGGTAAATTTGGCCAGCTCTCCTCCCATTTAGTCAATTTCTTTGATGGAGTAATCCTTTCTCCCAGCAAACTACAAAAAAATAAACACAATCAACTATTACGTTAATGATCTCATGTTATACCAATATTACATTAATAACATTATCTTAACATCTAACTTACCATTTTATACATACTGATTCCAGAAGAACGCTCTAGCAGCTGCATTAGTCTGTTTCTCCTCAACATCAGAGCTAGCTGCAGTATCTGGATGACATGCCAACCATTCAATAAAGACCATGATGGTTGGTAAAAGAAAGCTTAATACAAATTAGTTCAATTAGAGAAAATAAACAACACTGTGAAAATCCTGCCCAGTGATGATGACCAACTGAACTCTAAGCTTAATACAAATTAGTTCAATTCATCACTTTTCCATTGTCTAGCAAATAAAGACCCTGCCACAAGGTCGGCACAGGCACCATTGAGAAACAAGTGCAATTATAAAGCACACAAAAATATAGTAGGACATTGGAGTTACAAGTTACAACTTGAATGGTTCAGCTTTCCAAACATACATCATACCATGCATTATGTTTTAAGCAACTTGATATGTGTGGAAATAATGAAGATAACAGGCAAATAGCATTGTAGGATCGTGATAGAGAAGAGAACAAGTAATAGGACTGTAGGATTGTGTTCATGCCAAGCATAATTGAGATATGAGAAAATAACATTTTCTTGTAAAAAATCCTTTCTAGTACTTTAACCACTTTTTAAAACCTAGTTACTGCCCAAAACAAGATCTAATGTATTGCATATATTCTCATGTGTATATGTAACCGTATTCATATATGTATCCTAAATTTTCTAAGAAAGAAGTAAACGGATCTATATTGTGTCCACATTGGAATCCAATTCCGTGTCTCTAAAAGATAGTCTTATATTGTTGACCGAGATTCTGGAACTGAGGTTTAATTGATACCAGTCATCTCTTGTTGACACAAACTCGAGGTCCCCTCCAATCACCCTCCCATCACAACTACATTAAGCCTGAGACTTAATTACTATCTTTTAATCCCTTCATGGTTGCGAAGTGAAAATGCCAAATAAAAAATTCATAATTGAAGTCCAAGGTCCGCAATGTCAGTTTTGGACCCTTCTTATTACTATAAAAGTTTGCAAGTTTTTACTAAATCAACAATATTTCAAAATGAAACCAATTTTAAGACATATTGGACCATCCTTACAGGAATTGATCTGAAAAGACTAAAACTGGTACATTTTGGTCAGATACATGATACCGTGCTGAAGCCTAGTTTAAAATTATAAAAGCAAGCATTCATGGAAGCCTAATGTAGATCTTATATGGCTATATATTATCACTTTGATATTTATTCTTTAGGGCAAGAAAAATCCTACAGTCATTTTACTCTTTGTTTGTTTGTTCCAGAAACTAATTATCAAACAAGTATTAGAAGACATTATGGGTACTGACTTAATCTCTATAATAAAGAATCATTATATATTAGAAACAAGGTTCGCAGCATTAGGCTGGGTCGTACCGATACATATCGGCCGCATAGTATCGGTTTTGGCATGTCTGATCAGATACTGACCGATAGCATAATTGGGGCTATTTTTCCCAGTATTTTTCCACTATGCCTTCATCATGTATCCTGTCAGGAGTAGTCATCCCTTTGAGCTGGAACAGGATGATTGAACAAGTCATTATCATAGTTTAAGAACCTAACTGCATATGCCTGATTGGCAGGCTGAAGAGAATGTTTTTTTCCTTCCATATGTTTGTTATCCTGCAAGAAACCCAGGTCATTTCAGCTAAAGTTCATATGTGCTTATGAAAGGATAAGAGAGCTTTGGATCCAAATACTACAAGTACATCCTTACTCTAAGAAAATATGAAACAAAGGCTTCCTGAGATGCAACATAATTGGATGGACCGGAGAAGCATAAAACACCAATTCAACAAGCGAGTTAAACATTCCTACCATATTATGTTCTCAAATTAAGATACATATCATGTGTTCTTCCAGGTATTGTGAATCAAATATATATCGTTAATCATAAGATTAGTTGTTCTGTTTGCGGATTGGAACAAAATAAGTATTTACTCACAACACAAATACATACTAACAAAGTATTGAAAAAATTTAGAATTCACTCGTAGCTCAAAAACAATAAAAGTGAAACAAATAGTGTAAGTGCTCAATTAGCTCAAAATTTATTTCACAAACTTGGTCTCTTTCTTCTTCTGTCCCATTAACTTTACATGATTTAAAGATATCCGAAGTGCGCTCTTCTTTTGTGCCACTAGATGCGTCCATGTTAGTTCGAGATAAATCAGCAGAATGCAGAAATTCATGACAGATATCACAAGAGTTTTGGCTATATTTTGTTGCTTTTGACAAATAATCTTCTGCTCGAACTTTCTTTGACTAGCAGAAGCTACTTGATGGCATATATGTACTGCAATTGACATTTTCCAGAGACGCTCCTAATTACCATAGGTTGAATAAAATAAATAAAAATGAATAACAAAGTAATTAATCAAGTTGCAATCATATATTCTATTAGGCAACTATTAAATCAAAGCAAATTGGTCCGACCGAGTATAATGTGCATGCACATATCATCAAAAAAGTACATACTGAGTAGATAAAGGATCCTCGCAAACAACGGCGCTTGCTACAGTTTTCTAGTGAAACTGTGGAAAAAAAAAATTAAAGAACTAAATCGCATATGACTTGTCGAAGCAACAAACTGTTAGGAAGTTAATTAGTTAATCTGTTAGGAGGTTAATCTAGCTTATCTCCTAAAGGTGTGAGGATTTGTACATATCAGTTTTATTTTTATATCTTCCCTTCTTATCCCTTGATTGTAGCACATATCCTTTAGCTGTTACATATTCTGTTAACAGAATACTCCTTGTATATATACAGAGCAGCATATCAATAATAATGACATTCGGCCATTGAGTTTTCTTTCATGGTATCAGAGCAGGTTTTCTCAATTTCTCGTATATGAACAAGGTCGATGGTTAGGCCGGAGATTTGTATTACATATACGTGATTGGGATCCTGTTCCTCTTGTCTCTTCTCACTTCTCAGGTTTTAAAATCCTGATTCCATAGCCGCCACACTCTTCATTCTCGTGTAGCAGTTTCACCATGGCCGATGAAGAGATCTCTTCCGCTTCAGACGCATCCAAGGTTGATCTCTCCAATCCCTATTTCACTCATCATTCAGATCATCCAGGTTTGGTTTTGATTTCAAAACTTTTGAATGGAGATAATTATTCAGCTTGGCGCAGAGCCATGACACTTGCCTTGAATGCCAAAAACAAGTTAGGCTTTGTCAATGGCTCCATCAACGCGCCTTCAGAAGAGACTGATCCTGCCAATTTTGCTACTTGGTCGCGCTGCAATGATATGGTCCATTCATGGATCATCAACACTCTTAGCCCGGAGATTTCAGATAGTGTGATCTATTACACTACCGCTCGGGAAGTCTGGGAAGACCTTCGTGAGCGATTTTCTCAAAGCAATGCGCCTCGCATCTTTGAAATCAAACGAGAAATTTCAAATCACCGGCAAGAACAACTCTCTGTTTCCGCCTATTATACCAAACTAAAGAGCTTGTGGGATGAGTTGGCCTCTTACACTGATGCATCTTCCTGTTCATACGGAGCACATCAAGATCAACAAAACCTCATGCAATTTCTAATGGGATTGAATGAGTCTTATAGTGCTGCTCGTGGACAAATACTCTTGACGAATCCTCTTCCTTCTGTTCGTTAAGCATATTCTTCTGTCTGTCAACAAGAAAAACAAAGGCATCTCAGTGTTACACACACAACCACAGAATCAAGTTCGAGTGCTGCTATGGCTATAAGGGGTAGCAGATCAAACCAGTCCATTGGAGCCGGAAGAACAGAACGACCTGATCGTCCTTATAACAGTCCACAAGATGGGCGACGTTTTGATCAAGACAAGCGATGTTCAGGATCTTTCAAAGGGCGTCCTCAATGCGTCTATTGCGGGAACATGGGACACTTGGTTGAAAAATGTTATCAACTACACGGGTATCCATCAGGCCATCCAAAAGCCAGATCCAACTCGAACCACTTGAAAAATGCTCCTGCAGCCAACCAAGTCTCTGAAGGACCTACCAAAGAGGAAGGAAATTCAATGATAACTGGAATTTCTGAAGTGCAACTTCAACAAATTTTGTCTCTTCTAAAAAATAAAGATGGAGGTTCTAATTCTCAAGCAAATACGACAGCAATCAAACCAGGTTTGTCTAAAATCTCTTCTCGTCGCTGGATCATTGACAGTGGCGCCACAGATCATATTTCTTCAAAAAAACTCTTGCATGGAGATAAGAATTGTTCATTGCCTCCGGTACTGTTACCTAGTGGAGAAAGGGCCAATATTGCTGCAAAAGGATCCTTGTCTCTGAACTCTATATATTGTTTGCACGATGTGCTATTTGTGCCTACATTCAATGTTGATTTAATGTCCGTTAGTCGCTTGACACAAAGCCTGAATTGTTCAGTGACATTTTTTCCTTATTGGTGTGTTTTGCAGGATCTGGCTACGAGGAGGATGATTGGTTTTGGTAAACAACGTGATGGACTATACTACTTGGAGGCATTGGCAACGAAGAAAAACATAACCAAACCTTCTACAAAAGGCCAACCAACCTGCAACCTCACCACCTCATCTAGTTATCTCTGGCATAGTCGTTTAGGCCATGTTTCCCATTCTCGTTTAGCTTTTATTGCCAAATTTTTTTTGAATTTTTCTGTTCAATCTAATAATGCTTGCTCTATATGTCCTTTGGCCAAGCAAAATCGTTTACTTTTTTGTACTAGTACAATTTCGTCCAACAAACCATTTGATCTTATTCATTGTGACATTTGGGGTCGTTATAAACATCCCTCTCTTTCTGGTGCTCATTATTTTCTTACTATTGTTGATGATTACACACGCTTCACTTGGATATTTTTGATGGGACACAAAGATGAAGCACAATCTCTTTTAAAGCGCTTCTTTAGTTACGTTTTTACTCAATTTGAGTCTCACATTAAAACCTTTCGAAGTGACAACGGTGGAGAATTCCTTTCACTCCAATCTTTTTTTAATGATAATGGTGTAAATTTTCAGCATTCTTGCGTTTACACACCCCAACAGAATGGGGTTGTAGAACGTAAACATCGTCACATTTTGCAAGTAGCACGAGCTTTAAAATTTCATGCTCAACTCCCTGTCAAATTTTGGGGCGAATGTGCACTCACTGCTGTGCACATTATCAATAGATTACCTTCACCCGTTCTTTCTTTCCAAACTCCATTTGAACGTCTTTTCATGAAACCACCTTCTTTTTCTCATCTTCGTGTATTCGGTTGCTTGGCTTTTGCTACCAACGTCCATATTACTCACAAATTTGATCATCGTGCTATGGCATGTGTTTTCATTGGCTATCCTATTGGTCAAAAGGCTTACAAATTATTTGATCTATCCACCAGAAAAATATTCACTAGCAGGGATGTAGTCTTTCATGAAAACATTTTTCCTTATGCTTCTATCGAGTCTATTCCTGTTGTCCCTACAGCGGCACGCTCTACCGGTCCAATCCCTTATCCAATACATGACCATGACCCAATTCTTCATCCTCATATTTCTTCTCCACCTACTCCAAATACAACCGATCCACCAACGCTACCCCATCATCCTCCGCCTTCATCCTCCACCACCCCATCATCACCAGTGCAACTATCCGACCTGCCATCAACACCAGCGACTCCCTCTCCAACGCCTCCATCCGACTTGCCACCATCACCAGCGCCACCATTTGTCCTCGACCCGCAAACTACCTCATCCGACCCATCACCGGTACCTCCACCCGAGCCTCTTCGTCGCTCTAGCCGCTGCACTGGTCCTCCAATCCGGCTCCAAGATTATGTATGCTCTCACATCACACATACTCCCTATGACCAATCATCATCCTTGCTTCCAGGTCCGACTAAAGGCACCCGCTATCCTCTGGCTAACTACGTCTCCTATCATCGGTACAAGGCTGCGCATCAATCTGTCATCGCACAGATAAGTCAAGCCTCAGAACCTCGTTCTTATTCAGAAGCCGTCGCTCATCCTAAATGGCAAGAGGCGATGAGATCCGAATTAGAGGCTCTTCAAGCCAATGGCACCTGGACTCTCACATCTCTTCCTACAGGCAAGACACCGATAGGTTGTCGTTGGGTTTATAAGATCAAGCACCGTTCTGATGGCTCAATTGAGAGGTACAAAGCACGATTAGTGGCGAAAGGATTCACACAATTGGAGGGTGTTGATTATCATGACACCTTTTCTCCTACTGCAAAAATTATTTCTGTTCGTTGTTTACTTGCCTTGGCCGCAGCTTCTGGATGGTCGCTTCATCAATTGGATGTCAATAACGCCTTCCTTCACGGCGATTTACATGAAGAAATTTACATGTCTCCACCGCCAGGTCTTCAGAGACAGGGGGAGGAACACTTGGTTTGTCGTCTTCATAAATCACTATATGGCTTGAAACAGGCATCTCGTCAGTGGTTCGCAAAATTCTCAGAAGCTATTCGTTCCGCTGGATATGAATAATCCAGAGCTGATTACTCTCTATTCACCAGAACGCAAGGCAAATCCTTCACTGCTCTCTTGATATATGTTGATGACATTTTAATTACCGGAAATGATTCTGTAAGTATTGATGCAATCAAGAAATTCTTGCATAATCATTTTCGGCTTAAAGATCTTGGTGACTTGAAATATTTTCTTGGCATTGAGGTTTCTTCTTCTAGAAATGGGATTTTTATTTCTCAACGTAAGTATGCATTAGAGATCATTAAAGATGCAGGGTTGTTAGGTGCAGCCCCTATTGATACTCCTATGGAGCAAGGATTAAAATTAACTGAAAAGAGCGACTTGCTCAAGGATCCGGGTCGTTACAGAAGATTGGTTGGAAGATTAATATATCTTACTGTTTCAAGACCGGATATCACATATTCTGTTCATGTATTAAGCAGGTTCATGCATCAGCCTCGAAAACTTCACATGGAAGCAGCACTTCGTGTCGTGCGCTATCTCAAAAATGCACCTGGCCAAGGACTGTTCTTCTCTTCAAAGAGTGACTTCAAATTACGAGCTTATTGCGATTCAGATTGGGCAGGCTGCCCAATTACTAGAAGATCCACCACAGGCTATTGTGTTTTCCTTGGACCTTCGTTGATTTCATGGAGATCGAAACGCCAGAAAACAGTGTCACTTTCTTCAGCCGAAGCAGAGTATCGTGCCATGACAGGAGCTTGTTGTGAATTAACTTGGTTACGATATTTACTCAGTGATTTGGGAGTACTGCATCATGAACCTGCCATATTATACTGTGACAATAAAGCTGCTCTGCATATTGCGGCAAATCCTGTATTTCATGAACGAACCAGACATATTGAAATGGATTGCCACTATATTAGAGATAAAATCCAAGATGGATCCATTTCTACAAGGTTTGTGAGTTCCACAAATCAATTGGCTGATATATTGACTAAAGCTTTGGGAAAGGAAATCTTTACTCCTATGATTCGTAAGTTGGGAGTACAAGATATTCACTCTCCAACTTAAGGGGGAGTGTTAGGAAGTTAATTAGTTAATCTGTTAGGAGGTTAATCTAGCTTATCTCCTAAAGGTGTGAGGATTTGTACATATCAGTTTTATTGTTATATCTTCCCTTCTTATCCCTTGATTGTAGCACATATCCTTTAGCTGTTACATATTCTGTTAACAGAATACTCCTTGTATATATACAGAGCAGCATATCAATAATAATGACATTCGGCCATTGAGTTTTCTTTCACAAACCACTGACATCACACTTGCTACAACGACGCTTGCTAGAACGGCATGTATGATCCAAGTACATTTTATTGAAAAGCTATCTTTTTGACTGGTATTTCTTCGTCAAAACTGAATTTATCATGTTCTCTTTCCATATTTGACAATTTTTCACAGTATTTCAAGCTATTTACTGCAGGAAATTCGCAGCGGTACGCAGATAACAATCTAGTTGGTTCTTACTGTTTGCAATTATCAGCAAACTTGCCTTTATTTGCCAAAGCCAAGGGACATTTCAATACCATTTTGTTTCTTTCATGATTTCAGCAACCGCCACTTTTTTGCCAGTGCCCAGTAGCACCTACTTTTTTTAACTGGTCTGGGGAGCTTGTAGGTGTACTCTTATGTGGGATTTCAGGGGCAGGTAGACCAATGTAATCGTTGTTGAAATTTCTGTGAAACCCTTTTTATTACTAGATGTATAATATACCTTTTTATTACTAGATGTATATTATGTATATAATTATAGTAACTGGGCTCATCACACCAGTCTGTGATGTTTGTATTCAGTTTCCTTTATGCTACACAGAAATATCAGGTTTCATGGTGGTGATGTCTGAACTAGAAATTTGGTGGTTTATGGTGTGAAGAACAGGTAGGTTGACAGTGAGACTTGGTAGTAAAATATTGATGCTTCTGAAGGGGGAAAATAGATAGATTACTTGCTGCAATCTATTAAGTAAATATTTAAAGTAGTCCTGAATTACTATGGTGAGCAATGTAGGGAGCGAAAAAAGCAACATTTTGCAAAGAAAAGCGTGCAACAAGAATTTTTGGTCAAAATGTAGATATCAAGTTGTGTCAGGTGCCGAACTTGAGTGATCCTTGTGGTTACCGGAGAGAGGCATAAGACCCTGGCTGGATGACGGAATATCATTGGATCGAGCCAGCCAGCGTGTTATTTAGTTCATTTATAAAAAAATGGTAAAACTTGAAGGCAGACAGTGGGGGCCCAAAAGGCATGCAATGCAGTGTGTATAAAGTCTCGCATAACACCAGGCGTAGAAATGTAGTAGTTTGAGGCTGTAAAGATGATGGTATAAAATTGTAATGTAGCTTGACCCTCTCCAACTCGAACAATTGTAATGCTGCTTTCTTCTCTGTTCTGTATTAGAATCAGAATGTGCATCTTACAAAACATCTAGGCATTGCACCAACAGAGTAGTTTCCTTGCCATGTGTGAAAAGCAGGCATTGTGCCAACAGAGTTGTTTCCTTGCCATGTGTGAAAAGCAATGCTCTTTAAAAAGGCTTAAACCTTTTGGAAAAGTTCAAAGTACTAAATAAGTTTTATAGGGGAAAAAATGATCAAGCAAGATGCCCTAAAATTTATTCATCTGGATCAAGATAGCTAATTAGCAAAGATTAGACACAAAAGTACAGTCTGAATCCTTAAGCAGCTTAAGCTATCATGTACCAGTTAGTTACCTGCACATTGCTTCCACCTGTTTGCTAGTCTATGCAACCTTGCTTTCATAAGTGCTAGCTGATCCTGTAACATTTTTTTATCCATCCACAAGAATATATCTGCTTATGAATTTTTTTACAAAGAAAAAAAATGTATTAGCTGACTGGCATCTACAATATACATTTATCACTTCCAACCCACTCTGCTTAAAACAGATCAAGAAAAAAAAAACTGTAGCAAGTGCCGTTGTTTGCGAGGATCACTGACATCACACTATCTAGTGAAGCAGGTGTTAGATCCATTATTTTGTTGTCTAAGTGTCACCCAGACCACTGACATCACACTTTCAGAAATATTGAACTTTCGATAACTTGCGTAGTACTACTTCAAATCAACAAATTATTACAACTATTTTCTCCTAATATTGGAGCTCCAACAAGAAGAATCTAATTCATTACAGGTAAAGTTCTACAGAAATATAGCATCCTATGAAGTAATTAGTTAACAGATAAATCATTACAAGCATAAAAGTATAGCTTGCATTAAAATTTATATGACACTGCTCTTTGTCAGGTTTTCTAGAACTCTTATTGATTTTAAATGCCTAAGTATCTTCTAAATTACACAAAAATAAACAAATAGTACCAAGTATAATCAATAAACAATAGGAAAATAGAGGAGACCTGGTTAAAATGAGCCAGAACCACATGCAGTTAAGATGTCGAGCTTCAGGAGCGGATTCATCTACTCGTCATCATCCGTAAAACCAGCGGAGCCCGACGCCTCGGATGTTGACGCCACTCGAGATGCCGACGCCTCGAATGTATCGACTTCAACCAGCAGAGACCGATGCCACTCGAGATGTCGATGCCTCGGATGTATCGACTCCGACTAGCGGAGCTTGATGATCATCATCCTTGAAACCCTCTCTCCTCGGCGACGCCATCAATGGTGGTCTCGGGTTCGGGATAAAGAAGGAGCTCCACCATGGAGTGTACGAAGTGGCTGGAGGTGAAGGTGTTGGTGGGTCGAGAAGAAGGAGCGGATCTGTAGAGGAAAATTTTTTGGTGGCTCTTGAAAGAAAATGGAGTAAAATAGAAAAATTTGGGCGACACCGGCATCAGGCTTTAATTTCCTGGACGACGAGGATTAAGAAAGAGAGAACCCAAATGTCTCTCTTAGAGTTTTGTGTGTTTTGTATTGAAATTTATTTATATTGTTATTTAGATTAAAAATTTAGAAATATATTTTTCAACGCAGGAAGGAATAACAAAAGGATGAATTGGTATACGGGAGAGTAAATATTGGAACACGAGAGTAAGAGAAGAGAAACCTAAATAATTGGTAGACTGGATTGATATTTGGTTTTCCTCTAGTAAAATTTGGGTTAATTCTGCGACATACAAAAACTCATATCGCCAAAAAAAAAATCTTTTGGAGACATAAAAGACCCTATGTCGCTAAAATATGTTGCTAAAAATGTAATTTCTTGTAGTGATTGGATCTAAGGTTAGGATATTAATATGGCCCTTTGGACCTCGATTCAAGGGTCAAGGATGGATGTAGTAGGATTAACAAGTATGAAGTTTATTCCCCTTAGTCTCCGTCATTGTCATTGCCATTGTTTAAACTAGATATTGTCCTTAATATCATTGAATTATTGTTAGTCTTACTTTTTATTAAGATAATAACCAAAAATATTGATTTACTTCTTTGCCACAAATTATTTTGTAAAATAACCAATCAACGCTATAATATATTTCCTTCATCCAATCGCCATAAAATTCAATCCGATAGTATGTAAATTTTTAAATTAATATTTTATGACACACAATATGTCTCTGTTATTATTTAAACTAAATATGACTCTTAATATCATTGTGCGTGTAATTGTTAGTTCCACATCTTTTTTTTATACACAAAAGATGACATCCATAAAGTTTTTCATGACCATTATTTTTTTAATTGTCGTCTTAGATTACTTACCATGACATTGTTATTTTCTAATGTCATTGATAAAGTTATTAATGACGATCATCTAATGAGATGACACTAAAAGTATTATTAATGACATTTTGAGACGAGTGTCGTCTATAAAGTGTCATTGTTAACCATTTTTGTAGTAGTCTAGCCGTATACTATAGATATACTAAAAGTTTTCTATCAGTATATTAATGTTAGACCCAAATTTGATTCTAGAAAATCTATGTTATACCAAACGATATATATTTTTATCTTGACATTATACCGACGGTATTTCGATCGTGTATTTTTGTGTGGGATAGATATATATTCTCATCATTGAATGTTGTAAAGGCTATTTTTATGGCCGTTACTGTGCTGACAGTATACCATCGGTATATTGGATGTACAGTAATGACTGTATTATATTGAGTTGTTTTGGCCTCATATAAAAGCAAGTTTTTGCCTCATTTATTACCACTTCTTAAACCTAAAATTTTGACCTATCTACTAAACCTTTGTGAGTATAAATTCTTAGACCAAACACTTGAAAACAACATACTCCAAACCTCTCCTTATTCGAGATATTTCATTTGCCAAAATATATTTGAGATAGAGTGTAGATTGAGTTATAAATTGGAATCTTCAAATTTTTGTAGAAGATCTTCATATTTCTTTTAAGTTGTTGAAGTATGTAAGCCTCCGTATCAAAGCTTTGGTGCTTGTCGACACGCGCCCTTCAAATCAAAATCCGTGGGTATGAAGTTAGTGAGTCCTTAGGATCAAAGCTTGATAGAGTGTAGATTGAGTTGTAAATTGTGATCTTCAAATTGTTGTAGACGATAATCTTTCATGTATGATTTTGAAGTCTAAAAGCTTTCAGATCAAAGCTTGTGCAGAAGTCGGCAACCCCTTTAAATCAATATCCGTGTGTATGAAGTTAGCGAGGTCTTAGGACCAAAGTTTGCAGGTATAACATTTTTTTATAATAGTGGATTAAAGTAGGAGAGAATTTCTGGACTTGAGTGTCTCACGAAGGATACCCGAATACATCCTGTGTTTTTGTTATAGTCTTATTTTTAGCACCTTTTTTTAAAAAATTTCTATTAGTGTTATTTAACTGTGCACAGTTTTTTGTTACACCCTATTCCCCTCCAACCGCCACCACCACCACTAGGGGTGAGCATTCGGTCAAATCGGACCGATTTTGAAAATCGAACATGTTTTAAAATCACCCGAACCGAACTCATATTTCATACTAACCGGACTGATTTTTTAATAGAATTTTGGTTTGTTTATTTCGGTTGGGCAAGGCTTCTCTTGATGGGGCGGACTTTCATGAAATATTTCTTTAAATTTCTTAAACAAGTACCATGGCACCTAATCAAAATACCAATCCATATTACCAAAATAAATCCAAAACATGCTTATATTACCAAATTTCAATCACATAATCATTAAAATGTATAATAATTATTATTATACAAATTATAAAGACTCGCATAATCACATTAGTATCAAGATTTTAAAGACTCATAAATAATTGTTACATACTCAGAAATAATGGTTACATATATTCATTAATATACAAATTACAATACTCTTCACATTCACTATCTCACATAGTTACACATAGTTTACACACATAAGAGTTAAAAGTTTTTTCATGAAATATTTCTTTAAAATTCTTAAAAAAAAAATCCTTTGCAACTAATCAAAATAACAAATCCATATTACCAAAAATATATCCAAAACATGCTTATATTACCAAATTTTAATCACATAACCATTTAAATGGATCGGTCGAGGCTTCGCTTTCAACCTTGCTTTCCTGTTGAGGGGCCTCTTCTTCTAAGGCCTCGTGTTGGCCACCCCCAGCTACGTCAGGGTCGGTTTGTCGAAGCATTTCTTCGTCTTCGAGGGGAGGGTTGTCAGAGGTTTGACTACCCCCGGCTGTGGCTTCTGCCAGGGCCTTGATCCTTGCTCGGGTGAGTTCGTACACCCCTGGGGATGGTAACTAATCAAAAAAAAAATTCATGAAATATTTTTTAAAAAAAATCCATCGCAACTGATCAAAATAACAAATCCATATTACCAAAAATAAATCCAAAACATGCTTATATTACCAAATTTCATACATAACCATTTAAATGTATAATAATTATTATTGTACAAATTACAAAGACTCACATAATCATATTAATATCAAAAAATTTAAGACTCATAAATAATTGTTACATACTCAGAATTAATGGTTACAAATATTCATTAATGTACAAATTACAAATACTCTTCACATTCACTGTCTCACATGGTTACACACATAAGAATTAAAGGTTTTCTATTACAAATAATCTCAAATCACAAATTTCCTTGTTAGATTATATTTGTAAATGTAAATATGGCCCATAAGCCCAAATGTAGACACTATATATATTGTAACAAACCCTAGCAATGAGAACAAGGCATTATTATTTCCTACATGGTATCAGAGCCTCCAGAAAAACCCTAGCCATCATATTCACCATCCCCTACGCACACGCCGTGCCGATCCGTCGACCCGATCCCGAGGCGCTGACCTCGCCGATCCCGAGGCGCCGACAGTGCCGATCCCGACACGACCGCAGATCCCGACGCACCGACAGCGCCGATCCCAACGTGCCAACTCCGCGCCAGATCTTTCCCGTCCGCGCCTGACCTTGCGGCCCGATCCCGACGTACTGACCCCGTCGATCCCGAGGAGTCGACCCCGCCGATCCCGATGCGCCGACAATGCCGATTCCGACGTGCCAACTCCGTGTCGGATCTTCCCCGTCCTTGCCTAACCGCGTGGCACACCCCGTCCGCGCTAGATCACCATCTGCGTCTGACCCCTGTCCACGCCGGATCTTCCCCTTCCAGTGCCTGAACGTGGACGATTCGTCGGAGTTGTACAAACTTTTGTACGCCCGACATCCGCTCACCCCTACGCGCCAGATTCGGTCCCCCTGATCGCGGCCGATTCGCCGTCGATCCCGTCCACCAGCGGCCGATTCGTCGGAGTTGTACAAAATTTTATACACCTGAAATCCGCGATGGCAGATGATGCTGCGTCCAGCTACTCCGTCGCGACTGGCGGTGGCGGTGCACACAACCCAAATTATCCTAATTCGAAGGATCCATATTTTCTGAGTTCTGCTGATCAACCAAGAAATATCATTACTCCTATTATTTTTCGTGGATCGAACTATGCTGAGTGGTCTCGGTCGATACGTCTCTCCCTGATCTCTAGGCAAAAGATCACTTTTCTGGAAGGTACTTAAATCAAACATGTTAATGATGTTAATAAATTGCTTGATTGGAGATGTGTGCAAGCGTTATTGGTTCAATGGGTTCTTAATACCGTTGATCCATCTCTGAAGAAATCTTTGCCATACTTTGAGGAGGTATATCTATTATGGAGCTTATTGGAGAAAAGATTTGTTGTTAGCAATGGTACTCAGAAGCAATAAATTAAGGTGGCTTTGGCTGAGTGTAAACAAACGGTTTCGATGTCTGTGGAAACCTACTTTGGAAATTTACAGTCTTTATGGGATGAACACGCTGCTTATTTTCTATTGGCTACTTGTACCTGTGGTGAACTCTGCAAAGCTACAGGCTATGAGGGATAAAGACGACTTTCAAGACTTTATGTATGGGTTGAATGCTGAGTTGTATGGTCATACCCGATCTAATCTTCTGGCTCAGGATCCTCAGCCAAGTTTAGATCGGGCATACCAGGCAGTCCGTGAGGAGGAAGATATGCAAAAATCTCAGGTCCAATCCGCTGCGGAGGAGGTGTTGGTGCTGACGATCAAGACTTCACCTCGTCTCCCTACTACTTCTAATAGTAGAACCTCAGATTCTAGGGACAAATCAGGTATGATCTGTACACATTGCAAGAAAATAGGTCATGATGTTGCAATTTGCTTTGCCAAGATTGGCTATCCAGAGTGGTGGAAGACACGTCCTTGGCGTGAGGGCGGACGTGGTGCTGGTGGTGGCAGAGGCCCGACACCACAACAGAGACGTAATAGAGGACGCGGTGCTGATGGCACAGGGGTTGTTCATCATGTCGCCGCTGTGGGTCATGGTGTCCCTGCTGGTCTTGCTGGAAGTTCGACGGATATGATGCATGAAGGGTATCATTTACCACTCTCAGGTGAACAAGGCAGAAACTGATGAGCTTGCTGGGTAACGACAATCCTTCCAACCCTGGTTCTTCAAACTCTGATCGTCTGTTGGGTAAGAATTCTTGTCCCTTAGATATTCAATACTGGGGCTACTCTTCATGCGACAGGTTCTCGTGACTGTTTAGTTAATTTCTTTGAAGGCCCTGTCTGTCCTGTGATTTTGCCTGATGGGACTGTTGAGGCTGTTCTGAGAGGCAAAGTATTTTTGACTGCTTCATTGGTATTGACGGATGTTCTTTATGTTCCGACATTGACTTACAATTTGATCTCTGTCTCACAATTGATTGTTGCCAAAAATTATGATATGTTATTTACTCATGATTTGTGTTTTGTTCAGGACCGAAGTACAAGGATGGTGATTGGAGCTGGTGAACAAAGGGGTAGACTTTACTTCTTGGGGGAGGTTCCAACTTCTTTGGCTTGATCCTGGCATGCAGAGAGAGTGATTTCGAGGTTTGGTATAGTAGACTTGGGCATCCTTCAGATAAAGTAATACAGACTTTAACTTTTTTCTCTGGTAGTGGTGTATTTCTCATAAGGTTTGTGATATTTGTCATCAAGCTAAACAGACTCGTGATGCTTTTCCTGGTAGTAGTAGTCGTGCTTTGAGATGCTTTGACCCTATACATTGTGATCTGTGGGGACCATATCGTGTTCCGTCATCTAATGGGGCACGATATTTTTTGACTTTGGTAGATGATTTTTCTAGAGCTGTTTGGGTTATTTTATTGAAGGATAAGTGTGATGTTTATTCTATGTTTCTTAAATTTATTGCTATAGTGAAGCGTCAGTTTGGGGCTAATATACGTCATATACGGAGTGACAATGGCACTGAATTTAATTGTTTACGAGATTATTTTTTATCTTAAGGTATATTGTTCCAAACATCCTGTGTTGGGACACCTCAACAGAATGGAAGGATGGAAAGAAAATATCGACATATTTTAAATGTAGCCAGGGCATTGAGATTTTAGGGTTCTCTTTTCGTAGATTTTTGGGGGGGATGTATTTTGGGTGCATGTTATTTGATAAATCGAACCCCTTCTAGTATCTTGCATTTTAAGTCTCCTTATGAAGTTTTATATGGTTCGGCTCCTTCGTATGATCATCTACGTATTTTTGGTTGTCTGTGCTATACGTATGATTTGAAATCCCAACATGATAAATTTGCTAGCAGGAGCAGAAAATGTATCTTTGTTGGGTATCCACTTGATAAAAAGGGATAGAAACTGTATGATTTGGAGACTGGTGAATTTTTTGTGTCCCGTGATGTTACTTTTTATGAAAAAAGAATTTTCTGGGTGTGGCTCCGCTAGCGAGATGTCTTCTGCGACACGCGATACATCTGTTGCGGTGTCGGAAGACGATATAGAGGCTTTTGGGATGGTGCCGGCTATGATTGCTAAGGCCGGAGTGGTTGCTGGTGGCTCGGTACCGAGTGACGAGGATGTACAGCTAGATGCAGAAGTATTGACAGGAGAGTCCGCTGGGGGTGATGCGGATACTAATCCAGATACAAGGGATACAATTTTGCCAGAGGTGCCCGACGAGGTAGTATTGGGAAGAGGAATGAGAAAGAAATCACAGCCAGTGCGATTACAGGATTTTGTGACAAATGCTGTTCGAAGTAAAAGTCCTCCTTCACCACAGTTTATCTGTTCCCGTCACTTCCTCAGGTACTTCGCATCCTCTAACACAATTTCTAAGTTATGACATATTTACTGCTAGACACAGAGATTTTCTTGCAGCTATCACTGCAGGTGTTGAGCCTACTTCATATCGCCAGGCCTCGTGAGATTCAGGCTGGCACACAGCTATGCAAACTGAAATATAGGCTCGAGAAGATAATGAGACATGGAGTCTTGTCGATTTGCCTCATGGAAAGAACGCATTAGAAAGTATATGGGTGTACAAAATAAAGTACAAATCCGACGGCAGTGTTGAGCGCTTAAAGGCACGGCTAGTTGTGTTCGGTAATCATCAGGTTGAGGGGATCGATTATTCAGAGACATTTGCCCCGGTAGCTAAGATGCCTACAGTTCGGGCGTTCTTGGCTGTTGTAGCGGTGAGAGGATGGACTTTGCACCAGATGGATGTGCACAACGCTTTTCTTCGTGGAGATCTGACAGAAGAAGTGTATATGAAGTTACCGCCAGATTTTTCGCATAGTAAACCCAACAAAGTGTGTCGCCTGCATAAGTCTCTATATAGATTGAAACAGGCACCACGTTGTTGTTTTGCTAAGCTTGCTGCTTCTCTGATATCCTATGGATTTATTCAATCTCATTCCGATTATTCCCTTTTCTCTCTTTTTAAAGAGAAGGTAGAGTTGCATGTTTTGATCTACGTGGATGATATGATTGTGTCTGGTAATTACACAGGTGCTTTAGATGCTTTGAAAAAGTACCTTAGTTCTTGTTTTCACATGAAGGACCTTGGTGTGTTGAATTACTTTCTTGGTATAGAGGTGGCTCGGAGTGCAGAAGGAATTTTCTTGTGTCAAAGGAAGTATGCTTTGGACATCATTTCAGAATGCGGCTTGATGGGGTCTCGACCTGCTGGCTTTCCCATGGAGCCCAATCACAAGCTGGCAGAATCGACTTGTCCAAAGATGGCAGATGCATAGTCTTATCAGAGGCTGGTTGGGATGTTGATTTATCTATCGTTTACTCGCCCTGACTTAGCCTATGTTGTGCATATCTTGTCTCAATTCTTACAGGAGCCTCGACAAGATCATTGGCATGCTGCTTTGAGAGTTGTTAGATATCTCAAATATGTACCGGGACAGGGTATTCTTTTGAAAGCTGATTGTGATCTTCATCTTTCTGGTTGGTGTGATTCCAACTAGGCCAGTTGTCCCTTGACTCGCCGTTCTGTTACAGGCTGGTTGGTATTTTTGGGGGGTCTCCTATTTCTTGGAAGACCAAGAAGCAATCAACTGATTTTCGATCTTTCGCTGAAGCTGAATACTGATCTCTTACTGCGGTTATTTATGAGTTGAAATGGTTGAAGGAGTTATTGGTGTGTTTGGGCGTTCTCCAGGAGTCTGCTATGTCGGTGTATTGTGATAGTCAGTCTGCCCTGCACCTGGCTCAGAACCCGGTATTTCATGAGCGCAGTAAGCATATTGAGGTGGATTTACATTTTGTTCACGATGCTATTCGAGATGGCACCGTAATAGCCTCGCATGTTCCTACTTCTTTTCAACTGGCTGACATCTTCGCCAAGCCCCTTGGAAAGCATGTGTTTGATTCTTTCCTTCCCAAGTTGGGCATTTGTGACTTGCATGCTCCAACTTGAGGGGGGTGTTTGATTATATTTGTAAATATAAATATGGCCCATAAGCCCAAATATAGACAATATATATTGTAACAAACCCTAGCAATGAGAACAAGACATTATTATTTCCTACATCTCTTAATAATATTTTTTCTTTTCGAAGTATAGAGTATTCCACTGAAGCTTTGTCGCAAATTACAACCTACAATATATAAACAAACGAACAAAAAGAGGGAAACAATGTTATAATAAAAGGACAAGCGTATGATCAATCTATAATGGAAGGGTTGTTGCTTCATGCTTGTGAATATTCAAACTCATAAGCAAATGGTTGTGAAAGTTGCTTATACAAAATAAAAGCAAAGTGACTTTAAGAATTAGCAGAATTTTAAAGATACGACATGAAATTTTAACATGATATCTTGTTTCCTTTCATATATGATTTGCTTTCAATAGTTTTTCTTTTCTTTTTTTGGGCCATGGCCATTAACAAACGAAGCATGAGAAAAAGAAGAAGATGATATGAGATATTCCATACTTCATGGTTCCTTCTTGATGATAAAATTAAAATGTGCCCCCTCAGTTGAGAAGAACAAAGTCCAAATGACATGAGGTTCTTTTTAGAGCAAAATTACTAATAAAAAGAACTTTTCTTTGCCATGGTGGTGGAAGCACACATTGTGATATATCAAAGTTAAATCCCAATGAAGCAGGTGCAAATGAATAGCTATCAAACAAAAAAAGACAAACCAAGACAAAACTGAAATATTTTCACTTGTGGATATTACAATTAGTTTTCTACTGAAAGGTTGTTTAACTTGAGTGACTCTTGTGGTTACCTGGGAGAGACATAAGACCCTGAATGGGTGGCGGAAGAGATTAGTGGATCGAGTCACGACGGCTTATTATTTCTTCTATTTAAAATAATGGGAGTGGAGGACTGTGGGCCCAAAAGGCATGCAATACCGCATACACAAAGTCCCGTACGTAAAAACGAACATCTTAAAAAAGCAAATTATTTGAGACTCTAAGCTAGAGATTGATTTGTTTGATACTAAAATATAGAAAAAATAGTAACTATTGAACAATTATCAAACTTGAACCTGCATAATTTACCGAATTAATATTTAAAATATTTCTTAGGGCTTGCTTGGATTGAGGGTTAAAAGAATTAACTGAGGGGAAGTTAAGTGAGAAAAGCTAATAACCATACTTGGTTTGAGAGTGGGGGTTTAGGATAGGAGGTTATAGAGGGTTAAGTGAGGATTTGTTTAACCTTTTTTTTTTATTTTTTACCCCCAAATCGGAAGGTTAACGATGGGGATTGAGGGTTTTGTCAAAAAAGTCTTAAATACCCCTTATTTGACCCATAAAATGTCATAACTTTTTTATCCTTTTTTTTTGCTTTCAACATGCTGCTCGGTAGCTTTCTTATTTGTGAAGATATTTTGACAAATTATAATTAAAATTTTAATTAAATTTAATTTTATAACATATGTAACAATGATATTTTGGTAATTATAATTTTGTTTAACCCTCCTCTCACTCAAAACCTCCAATCCAAGGAAGAGTTATTAAACACACCTCACTTAAGTCTCCCTACAATCCAAGCATGGTTATATGTGTTGACTCTACTCTAACTTTCCTTCACTTAACTCTGCTTATTTTTTCCCAATCAAGCAAACCATTAAGTTTCCAGATTAACAACCAACATGAAATGCATTCATAATAACACTAACATTAGATTAAATATTTTTACCTTTAGAAAAATGAAGAGTGAAAGTAGGTTAATCTGCACTAAGATATAGTTTATATGAAAATGAGTTCCTCTGGCAAATTACCTTTGCTCTCCAAACAATCCAACCAACACAAGCATAAACAAGACCATACTTGTTGTTGGGTGCACAAAAGCATTTGCCAACCTACCTGATCAAAACAACCGCCGTCTAATGGACACCAAGCACATATACTATGTTACCTGGACAAATTTCAACCTTTATAACTCAGATGAAATTACGAGATTGACAGAACTAATATTGAACCCTTTGCCCTAATAGGTTCAACCCTCTTACCACACTCAAAAACAAAAACAGAAGATTATAATTGAATCACTCACCAACCCGTAGTAATATCCCTAACAAAAATTGATGACTCCTTAATTAGATTTCTTTCCTCCTTCTGTCTTGGATGATGAAGTCCTAATAGCAAAGCATGAGCTTTCTCTTAGATTTCCTGTGGATGAGTGTTTGTCATCGAAAATGCGACAAGGTTTTATTGATTAAAACTTCGGTATTTCAATTACAAATAGAATAATATACAATATCGGACTTAGACGTAGTCCTAGGAGTACGCTTTTGTTTTTATCTGGAAACTGTATCGGTGGCATGAGTGGTAATGCGTTGACTCCGTTGACTATCTGACGACGATCTTGAACTCTCTGAAGGTCTGGATTGCTCTGGATGACAGAGCATTACGAGGAGAAGCGGACTTAAGTGTCTCTTCTGGCCTCTGTATGTATATATATCCGTCCTTCTGTGTGTGTCTAGTGAAGGAATGGTCCTTCTATTTATAGATAGCAGGTTGGCTGCTAATGTGCGCATATGTCGGATGTACCTGGACGTAGTAATGCCACGTTGATGATGCTGACAGGGGTGCATGGTTGATGTGCCTCGGATTGAAGTTGAATCTGCTGGACTGCTGCGCTGGGCTGCGATAGAGCTGACACGTGGCAGTCATGAAGGTTTGATTGTTGCTGAGATCTTAAGTGGTTAGCACCAATTCTTTGAATAGAACTGAGTCAAGGGACACGTGGCATATACCTGTGGCTCAAAGATCTCGATTTTGGAAGAGAGTGATCTGTCGGGGTGCGCCTAGGATCGGGCGCATGGAGGCGACTTAGTCTATGAGTTTTAGGCATCATAGACGAGTCTGAACGCATGGATTTTAAGGTGCATACAGAGCTTCGCATCAGGGTGCATCTAAAATTAGGTGCAGGGGAGACGACTTGGTCTCATGATCTTTAGGAGCCATGAGCAAGTCCAGGCGTATGGCTTTTGAGGCGCATACAGAGCTTTGTCTTCTGTTGCTTGGGATCAGAAGTAAGCAGGGGGGCGCATGACCACTAGGGTGTATACAGTCTTCTGGGCATATGGCCACGAAGTGCATACGAATGATCGATCTGCCACGTGGCAATTATTACTGACCCAAGGTGTAATGATGGTGTTGACATCAACGGTGCTTTATTTTCTGCACAGCTGATTGGATGGCTCTTGGTATGCGTTGTCGCCTTTTGTCATTCAGTATTAAATGTTTGATGGAGAGGGTTGCATTGGTTAGTGCCAATCTGGGCGCATGGCTATGGCCCGCTGGCCGCATCCGTAGAGAGCGCATGATATTGACGGCGCATCTGCCAATGTGTCGCATCCTCTTTGGCCCGCCTATTGGGTTCTTCGAGGTGTTTAATGGTTGTCTTGACTTAGCCGAATACGAGGCGACGGATGCATTTGCTATTTAATACAAATTCATTGCATCGAATTTGGAATGCTGGCCTTTTGGCATTCGGGTGTAGGCTGCCCGTTCTTATAAATAGCCGTATGAGGGAAAGCTTTGCTTTTATTCTTTATTTTGATGTAAAGATGAACTTGGCCGGATCTTTGCCTTGGCGAACTGCCAAACTCGAGCTCTTTCCGATGGTGAAGATACGTTGCTTCAGTCTTTCCGTCTCTCTGAGCTTCTGTGATAGTATCTGTTGCATCCAAATATCGGGATCGTCAGGTCCCGATACAGGCTGATGGTGCCTGTTGCATCCAAAGATCGGAGCGACCGCGCTCCATCTTTCGTTATGCTGGCAAAGCCACAGGCTGCCGAGTGTGCTTGTTGCTTCTGAAGATCGGGGCATCGTGCCGTGATCTTTGTCGAGCTAGGAGATCTCTTCCTCTTGCTACACAAGGGCTGATTGGTGCTGACGAGAGAGAGTGATTCTCTCTGACTATGCACGGAGATGCGTATACGTTGAGATGCTGGAATGATGTGCCTGGACGAGACATCGAAGTGATGTGCCTGACGGATGATGTGCCTGGCATGGGGTGCATGGCAGTTGCTGCGCCTGGCTGTAGCTTTAGGATCTTCCTTTTTGTAGAAGTTCTCCTTTGTAAAGCCTTTCTTTAGACATGTAATAAACTTTCATATGGAATAAAAGCCTTCTTTTTAATGTCTAAAACCTTGTACTTTTCTTTGTTGTGTCGAGTATATGTTTAAGCTTCCTGGCGCATTTGAGTTGGTCGAATGGTTGGTTTGAGCGCATAGGAATTCTGGCCTATAGATGCGCCTGAAATTCTATGCTTCTTTAATACCCCCTTCAAAGTTTTTAAAACTTTTTGGGCAAGTTTTGGAATACTTTGAATAAGAAGCATGGGGATTAACGACTCTGGACGCATGCCCTTCGCCTAGGCGCATGGCTCGTTTTGGCGTATAGTCGTTCTACGCATCGCTGTGGGGAATGCTTGTTGCTTAGGCGCATACTGCTAGGGCGCATGCTTCTTCTGAAGAGAGAACGCCTCGATCTTAGGAAAGATTAATGATGATCTTTTGAAGAAAAGCTGTCGTCGATTTCTCGAGACCCGAAGCGACTGATTGCTGATGTCACGCCTCATCGGTTTACACACGAGGCCAAGCCTATAAATAGGCGGCTTGTGAGGAGAGAGAGTCTTCTACTTTCTGCAAAAGCTTTCTTCTTCCTCAGAGCTCTTCTTTTTTTTTCTTCGTTAGAGAGATGGCTCCCAAGATTCCTCGAGGCGGTGCTGCTAGCTAAGGAAGGGGCCGAGGTAAGGAACCCTTGCAGGTCGACGTGGAGGAAGTCTCCTTCGTTATGGCGACCCACGCTGACGTTTGCTCGAAAGTGCTCGGTGGGTATTCTCTTGCCTTGGTTTTTGCTGCAGTGATGTTAGGGTGACCCAACTGTAGATGAGCCACCTCATGTAGATGTGCTTAGGCTGACGCACATAGACTTTTGTCCTGATGATGCGCCAAAGCCCTTTCAGCTGACGTGTATGGACTTAAGTCCCGATGATGCGCCATTGATGAGGTTATATATGTGTGCATGGGTTTCGACCCAGTTTGACGCGCCAGATTTGTCGATGAGCCTCAGATACTTGTTTTGAGCTTTTAAATCTTTTTGCTAACTTTTCTTTGACTCTGTTGTAGTATCCACGCCGAAGAAGGAGGCTTTCGTGAAGGAAGAGATACCGCCTCCTCTCGTCAAACAAGAGCCGGTGACCGTTAAAGAGGAGGCGTCACCAAAGGTCGAGGTCAAGGAAGAACCGATGAACCTCAAGGAAGAGACTGCTCCCAAGGTTGATGTTAAGAAGAAGCCACCATCAGAGAGTAGTAGCATCAGGACTGACCCTCCTGTCCCTACAGAAGGCCTCAACCAGATTGAGCCTTCATATGCAAAGTGGCTGAGAGAGTGGTACATGCCTCAACGCAACTATAGTCCCTGGTTGTGAGGATTCGTAGGTTGCTTTACGATCGTCATTTTTGGGAATATGAATAAAGTCAATGTCCCTATTTTGTCTTAGTGTTTCTGAGATCTGAAGAAACCTGAAGATGTATTTTCGATATCGATGTAATCTTTCATTTTTTTTGTTTTGCTGAAGAAAATGAAAGAATTTTCTGCTCTGTTCATTTCCTGTGATGTTTGTGGACCCATTATCTATTGTACACCTTGGTTTCTGGGTGCAGATAATAAGTTACTTACGGAGGAAACCGACACATTCACTCAGATATAATATGGACGTGGTGAATATGGGATAATTTTTGTGTAGACTTATCACCTTTGGCGTACCTTGGTGTTAGGTACGGATAATAAGTTGAGCGAGAGGACCGACATATTTACTCAGAGGTAATGTGTACATAGTAAATATGGGCTAACTGGTAGAGCTTTCCTACTCAGAAGTAATGTGGACATGGTAGGAGTGAACTCTGTAGGTATTTATAGAACAACTGAGATATGATATAGACGTGGATGTTCTATGGTGCAACAACATGGATTGTTGTATGGAATGTTTACTCAGAGGTGATGTGGACGTGGTAAACATTACCTTAAGCATGATCTTATATGGTACAGGATCTTGTTTGATGAGGTGTAGAGAAGTAACTCAGAGGTAATATGGACGTGGTTGTTCCTCTACTGGGGATAGAATGCAACGAAAAAGCTGGGTTCCAGAAGCATATGATTTGTCAAAAGAACGGGTGTGAACTTGGTTTCGTCAAGTTCACCAGTCCTCTCTCTGGAGAGAGGCAGTACGTTCTCGACGGAGGTCAAGAATAGTACTTTTTTAGGAACTTGTCGTTTATGGGTATTATGAACAAGTCCCTATTATTTTGAGCGAGACGATAAGCACCGTTTGAGTATACCGTTTCTATGATGAAGGGTCCTTCCCATTTGGGTTTGAACTTTTTTGATTTTGTGTGTCATCACCATCGGTCTCCTGACTGCCAGAACCAGGTCGCCCACTTGGAAAGTCCTTTGTCAGACTCTTTTGTTGAAAGTCTGCGATATATGGGCTTGATAAGTTCGATGCGCTGTTGAGCCAAGAGCATTTTTCGTCCAAAGCTTCCAACTCTTGCAGATGGCGACGTTGATTGTCCTCTTTCGTCAACTGATTTGTGATCTCCACTCAGAATGAGGGGATTTGGATCTCCTGTGGTAGCACTGCTTCGCTCCCGTAAACCATGAAGAATGGTGTGTTGTCCGTCGAGGTCTGTACCGTTGTACGATAGGCCCAAAGGCATTCGTCGAGTTTTTGTCCCAATCGCGCTTATTAGATGACACGACCTTTTTGAGTAGCTTGACGATGGTCTTATTAAAAGCTTCAGACAATCCGTTTGCTGTCGGATTGTAAGCGTTTGATGCCACATTCTGAATACGGTTCTTGTCACAGAATCTACTGAACGCATGGCCGATGAATTGTGGGCCATTTTTGTAGATAATCCTTTGAGGTAACCCGAAACGGTGGATGACATGATGTTTGATAAAGCTGATCACTCTTGAGCTTTTCACCTCTGTAAGAGGTACTACTTCCGCCCATTTAGAGAAATAGTCGGTGATTGCCAGGATAAAGCGGTGTCCCCTTGATAAAGGAGAAGTGATAGGCCCTACCATATCCATGCCCCAGGATTCAAATGGCCATGAGGCAACCGTCGGGTATAAAGGCTCTGACGGTCTATGGATGAAGCCGGCGTGCAGCTGACAGGTACGTTACTTCTTTGCATATTCGACAGCGTCGGCCATCATGGTGGGCCAGTAATAGCTCATGCGTCGAAGTTGGTCCTGTAGCTTATGACCTGGTTGATGAGCTCTGCACGTTCCATCATGAGCTTCTCGAAGAGCTTCGGCGGCTTGTTCGTTAGATAGACATCGGAGGAGAAATCGTAGGAGCACCGGTACATTATTTTGGAGGCTGTATCGTAATATAAGCGGAGGAAGCGCCTTCTGACTGAGACTGCCTCCTTCGGGTCTTCCGAGAGGATTCCGTAGATAGCAAAGTCGATCAATAGGAACCTCCAGTCTCTGACATTGACGCCAAGGCCTGCGGCCATAGAATGAGTTGTCCGCATGCATAGATTATTTCTGGGGCAAGCCAAGTCTCGACCCGTTACTGTAACGAAGTGTGAGTCCCGACGGGCGCAGCCAATGAGGCTGTGAGGCCGGCCAGAGCATCAGCTACCAAGTTTTACAGTCGAGGCACATGCCCTATAAAGAATTCTACGAAGGTTGAGATAATGTCCAACGCTGCTTTGTGATGGAGGATGGGGTCTTTACGGCGGACCTCATATTATCCCCGAATTTGATTGATGACGAGCTTTGAATCGTCATAAGATTCAAGGTAGTCCACCCCCCAGCTGTCCTGTTAACTGAAGCCCCATGATGAAGGCATTGTACTCCGGAACATTATTGGAGCACAGCTCTGAAAAAGAATAAGCACGTTGGATGACCAGTTTGTCGGGAGAGATTAAGACCACCCCCACTCCCGCGATAATTTGGCCTTTGGGGCCTGTTCTGGAAGCACCGTCGAAGAACATCCGTCAGACTGGGCTTTCTTCGATAATTTTTGCTTCTTGTACCTCAATGGGGATACCTTCGTAGAGCCTGGATGATTTTGGGATTGGGTGCAAGACCAGAAAGTCGGCCAATGCTTGGCCCTTGACAGCCTTTTATGGTACGAATACCATGTCATATGGTGTCAATAATATCACACACGTAGCCAACCGAGAGTTTAGCGCTCCTGGTTTTGTCATGAGAATTCTGAGTGGAGTGACTCGGGAGATGGCATGGATTGTTTGTCCCGAAACATAGTGGCGAGTCTTCTGGATGGCGAACACCAAGGCTAGACACTCTTTTTCCACAGGATTGTACCGGTGTTCGGCTCCAACCATCATCCTGCTGAGGTAGTAGATGGCCTGCTCATAGCCTGCTTTGTTGTTCTGGGCCAACAAAGTGCCAAGAGAATGGTCCATTGCACGTACATAAAGCAAGAATGGTTTGCCTGCTACGAGTGCCACCAGGATTGGAGGACTTGTCAGATAAGTTTTGATATCGTCAAAAACTTTCTGACATTCTTTCGTCCAAACGTAGGAGACTCCCTTTTTCATGAGCTTGGTGAAGGGTTGACATTTTCCAGAAAAGTTCGCGATAAACCTTCGGATGTAGGCGAGTCGTCCTTGTAGGCCTCGAAGTTCTTTGAGGTTCTTCAGAGGGTCCATGTCAAGGATGGCTTTAGTCTTCTCGGGGTCGACATGAATGCCTTTCGTAGTGATGATGAAGCCCAAGAACTTTCCACTAGAAACCCCAAGGAAGGCTTTAGCGGGGTTCATTTTAAGCTGATGCACCCACATGAGGTCGAAGAATGTCTTCAGGTCTCGTAGGTAATCACCCCTAAGACGGCTCTTGACGGCGATGTCGCCAACTTAGCACTCGACTGTCTTACGAAGGTGTTGACTGAAGATGGTGCTCATAGCTCGTTGGTATGTGGCACCTACATTCTTCAAGCCAAAGGGCATTACTCTGTAGCAGTAAACCCCCTTTGGAGTTCTGAACGACGTGTGTTTCCCGTTATCTGGGAACATCTTGATCTGATTGTAGCCTAAGTAGCCGTCCATGAAGGACATACGCTCGAAGCTATATGTGTTTTCGATCATTACGTCAGTGATCGAGTGTAGGAACTTATCCTTTGGGCATACAGAGTTGAGATCCCGGAAATCGATGCAGACTCGGATCTTCCCGTTCTTCTTGGTGACGAGGACGATGTTGGCTACCCAGTCGGGGTGTTTCTCTTTACGAATGAACCCTCTATCCAAGAGCTTGTCAATCTCTTTGTCAATAGCGTCCACAATGTTAGGACGGAAGCACCGTTGTTACTGCTTAACGGGCTTAGCGTCAGGCAAGATGTTAAGTTTGTGCATTACGACTTATGGGTCGAGTCCCGACATGTCTTCGTAGCTCCATGCGAAGACGTCGATATATTCTTTGACCAGGTGGATCAAAGATTCTCGGTCCTCCCCCACCAAACTCTTGCTGATGAAGATGGGTTTGGATGAAGATCCATCCCCAAGGTCGATCTGTTCGACTTCATCTTCGGTAGGGGGTTCGCACAATTCAAAGCGAGACTCCCATTGTGTGTCTAGACGTTGAGCCCAGGGTTTTTCTTTGAAGAACTCTCCTATTTGATCGTCGTCTATATTTTTTCAAGGATGTACGGATGTCATGTTGGCTGATGGCACCTTCCTGAAGACTGAGCCGACGCTGATGTCCGAGTCCCAAGTTGAAGTTTTAGATGAGTGGGAATGTATAACATCCTCTGCTTCCGATTCTTCTGGAGTTGTTGGAGGCGTGATGTAGCCTACCCCCCGTCGGGTACGGTAATAGTAGTCTTGCGGCTTCCCTTTTGGCATTGGAAGTCGTAAGGAAGGCGTCGACCTTTGCCATAGTTCAGACCTTGGCTGCTCTTCAGGTTGTAACCCATCTTTTGGATGAGATACTTGGCTCGATCGTTGTACCGGTAGGTTTGTATTCTGTCGGTATCAAGTTCTAGCTCTATTGGTGAGAGGTCTTGGTGACACTCGACTTTGCCAAAGATAATGGGCTTTTCGTCCTTATTCCGAGGTGAGACTATGTAAGAAACTCCTTGGTACAGGACGATTCGATTTGTATGACTCACAGTCGTTATTTGTGTTTACAACGACTGTAGAACATTATCTAGAGTTTATATGTCATTCCAATATGGAAGACTAGAATAATTGAAAGATACTCTATTATTGATCAAATACGGGATCTTGTCCCGAGGGATTACATCATCGAGGGATGGAGCATCGATATTGGCTGATATGTACTCACCAAGTTCTTCATCAGTGAGAACTGGAGCAGCCTTTGAAGGTTCAAGAGAGTTTTTCGAGTGATTGCCTCGTGCTAGCTCCTGGGACTGTGCTGAGAAGGACGTCGAGGTCTTCTCTTGTGGCCTGACGGGTTTCGATAACTGAGGAGGTCTGCCTTTGAGTCGCACCTTGAGGGGAACCTCTGTTGGTGTGCCGGAAGCTAGAGCCTTTCCCCGTAGCTTGGCTACGAAAGGAGCCGCCACTTGAGGGGCTTGCCTTTAAGACATATCTTCAATGGAGCTTCATTGGGTATAGTGCCCGGAGAAGTTGGCACCTTCCTGCAGAGTTTGACTACCATAGGAGCCGGTGTTTGAGGCGGTTCCCTTTGAGTCACACTTTCAAGGGAGCATTAATTATCATGTCTGCCTCTGAGTCAGCTTCGACCTCAGCTTCTGCCTCATTATCAGCGTCATTGGCTTCATCTTTGAGATGAATTGATTTGTACAGATCGGCGTCAGTGAAGAAGGCTTCAATCCCTCTGAAGGGATCGACATCAGCAAACTCTGTTCGGATGACGCCGCTGGTGGATACGTATTTCATACATTGATGAAGAGTGGATGGCACTACCATGTATTTATGTATCCATGGCCGTCTTAACAGGATGTTGTAGTTGGCGTCTGCATCCACAACATAACAAGTCACCTAGGTTTGGGGATTGCCGATGTGACACTTCAAGCGAATCTTCCCTAGCGCCTCACTCTTAATGGCGTTGAAGCCACTTATGGTAGTGTAAGACGCTGTCAGGCGATGCATTGGGATCCCCAATGTCTGAAGTAGAGTTCGGGGGATGATGCTAAGAGAAGACCCAGGGTCGATCTACATTCGATCTACCTTGATGGCACCGACATACTTGTGTAATACAAGGGTCTGTTGTGCATATTGTTCTTGAGCAGCATATCCTGTTGAGTGAATGTGATGTTGAAGATGATCTCCCCCACATTATGGCAGTACGGACATGCTGTAGGATCATTATCGGGCTTCTTAACCTGACTGATGAAAGACTCGGTGTCCTTCAAGACTTCGCAGAGAGATTCTCGAGTATCTTTGGATAGACAGAAGAGCTCAAATAGGGAGAGCCGTGCTGGAGTACTGGCCAGTTGTGCCAGTATGTCAAAGTTGTGGGGCTTGGCTAACCCCGGAGTGTTGTCTTTACGAAGAGGCCTGTCAAAGCGGGCCTCCTTCTTCTTTTGTTTATCAGGTGCAGGAGGTTGGGATGAACCTTCTCCTTGGAGAGCTATGGTGATGATATAAGGTATCAATTCGGACGGAGCCTCGTCTAACTGGGCGTTCTGCTGTGATCGTGTTTGTACGGGCAGTGCTTCCTCAAGGGAGGAAGTCACCATTCGGCAAGACTTGGTCTTCTTATCTTTCCTTTTGGAGGTAGAGGTTACTTCCGGTTGAGTCAGCTCTAGAACGAGATCCGGGTGAACCCACATAGTCTCTCCCTCGGATATTGTGAGTGGTGTGAGCCCACGCACGTTGTCATGGCTTGATAGAAGGTTGACTACTTCCATTGTTGCCTTTGGGATAGGGATGACGCCATCTTGAGCTGTTGTAGGAGGTAAGGTGCCGAACTGGAGCGACACCATGTTGGTCGAGACTGTCTTCTCCTTGTAATCAACTGAAATGACGTCCGTATTGATCATGCACTGTATGTAGTCTTTGCGGATGTAGCAGTCTTTAGTTAGATGTCCATTGAACCGATGGTAGTGACAATACCTCGGATCACCGACTCTGCCTACTTCGTCAGGATACTTGGGATCAGGCAATTTGATTTTGTCGCCTTGCTTCAACATCTCGAAGAGCTGTAAGGTATCCTCATCGTAGAAGGAGTAGACCATCTTCGGTCATAGTGCGATTTGAGGTTTCTGGGCAGGACCTTGTGTGCTGTCAGACGCATTGACAGTCAACGCCTGCTTCCCTTTCGCTTCACGGCTGCTACTGCTCGTCGAAGGCCGTTTCCCTCTGTCGTCAAAGATAGGAAAGTTAACCCCTAGAAGATGAGCATTATGCGCCTTCTTTCCAGCAGCGACGTCTTCAATGATCAACGAACTCCAATCGGACGGGGGAGTGGAGTTGAGCCAGAGCTTGATCGCGGGGATCATGTTCATGCTGTAGGAGCCGATGAGTGCATGTTTCGGCATGCCTGGAGGCAACCTTAGGCATGCTTGTCTGAAACATTCGATAAATTTTCGAGCGGTCTTCTTCTCGGTCTGCCGCACTTCTATTAGAGACGACATGGTCATGTCTCTCCCTCTGTCGTAGAACCGATCGAGGAAGAGGCGTGTCAAATCATCGAAGGATGATATGGAGTTATCAGGGAGGCTGCAGTACCAGTCGTAGGTGACTCCCTTCAGATCCACGACAAACAGGCTCGTAAGCAAGGTGTCTTCCTTCGGGAGATGTCCCGTTTAAGCCTGGAAGTTGGTCAAGTACCGACGAGGAGAGTCCTTTCCGTCGTATGGCATCAGTGTATGTGGTTTATACATGGGAGGATAAACCACCTTGTTCCACTCAAAAGGGTAGGGTTGAGGAAGCCCCAAATTCTGAAGTTCTTCTTGCCTGTTTCGGGCCTCAAAGCTGTTACGCCCTGACTTGCCGAATCGGTCGCCATCGCCTTGACTCGATATAAATCGATCCCCACGGGTCAGGACGTGATGCCGTGCAAGTCTTTAATGGACTTGCACAAGGCAAGGATGTGCAATTGGAAATTTTTTTTAACTCGACGGGATGAAATTAAACAGTGCAGAGAGTTGAAGACATAGCATAGGAAGAAATTTAGCTTTTCATTCATAAGCTTGTAAAGTATGTGCAAGGTCATTTTTACATTACATATGTCGTTGCGGCTACATCTTGAAACACAAAAGAAAAACTCTCAACAAGCTTGCCCTGAAATAATCCTTGTCGTTCCATACATTCACGCCCCTTTATACATTTGAACAAAGCCTTCGATCTGAGTTGGGCTTCAAAATAATTCAAAATAAGAGAGCTTCGTGCCACCTCCCGTTCTTCAGCTTCAGGTCTAGTCTCGAGCTCCCGCAGCGCGCTCGTTACCTGGGGTTGGGGGTTAGCACACTTGCTAGTGGATGGGACAAACCCACTCGTCTAAACTGATACTGCTTATGAAGGATTCTAGCATACGAAGTGATCTTTCTATTTAGAACTATATGAATTGCAGTTCATATCGAAGGCACATTTTAAACGATAACACATAACCAATTTAAAGGTATGCTTACCACGACCGTGCTCCTTTCCTGCACAAAATATGCATGATACTTACCACCTACACAAGACAATAAGTGAGCATGCAATCTATCCTATATGCGATCATTGGTAATAACGACACCATGAAGGACGATTACGTAGCCTTGCGACGTGCCCTCCAGTCCAGGTAGCGAGCCTAACTGGAGGTCTCATAATGCCTCGTGCCGAAGCACGATTTCCATAATTTTCTCCTAGGCCGATTCGGTCCCAGGGCCCCGGGTACCATCTCGAGGAAAGCTCACCTTGTGCACAAGTCGTCCATGACCATGCGAATGTACGAACAGTTTAATATGTATGAAGTAAATTGCATTGCGTAACCATTATCAAATCACATAATCATTCCTACTCGTGCAAGGGTCCTTTCTTCCGAAATCGTACGTTCTGATTTAGCATCCCGTAGGCACCAAATTCTTCGAGGCATGATGTACCGCCACCAAGGTTTTCATCGTCGTGTTTTGCATGGCATGAAATATATTCTATCTCTTTCTTAGAACTTTATCTTTTCTCTACTTAGTGTGAACTTATAGATTCGGAGTTAACTTCTCTAGGTTGATATATTATCCCGAGCTCTTGATCTTAGTGACAAGCATACATCCCGTTAGCATCATCGATTTGAACGTTGAACTTTAAGAATTTAGTTGGCGGAAAGGAGTTGAAAAGAAGGCGCCGAAGAACCACCCACCTAAGGAGATTGTGCCGAGAGTAGGAGAATGCTTCATGATGGTCAAGCGTCAGTTACACGAACTCCTACAATGGCACGAGCATCGAATTAAAACCCTTCCTTCAATCCTTCCTTCGAAATTTCCAAAGACGCATTCAGAAATCGACGCGAAAGCACACTATCAAATCCACGCAACAATTCGTTCAGAAAGCCAAGAAAACCAATAAAATCAAAGGCAGACGGGTTGTGTCGCTCCTTTTAGAGTTCTTTCGCCAAGACGCCGCCTACCGCATCTAGGACTTATTCCAATAGTAGTCGATCCATTAGTTGGAACGGTACTCATATCACTCATCCAAATCGATTTTATTGATGCCATGGTTTTTGTATACCAAACTCGTCGCCGAGTCAGACTAGCCATCTATGTTCTCGACCATGTCTAACTTGGCACGAGCCTATTACATAGTGCTTCGCCCCAACGGGAGAGGGGCACTACATAGTATACCACAAAGAAAAAGTTTCGTCCCGAAACTTAAGAACAAGGGTCTGACCTTCGTCGGCGAAAAGTGAAGGGTACTTCTCTTTCATCTCCGCCTCTAGTTCCCACGTCGACTGCTCAACGGAATGGTTGCGCCAGAGTATGCAAACCAAGGACATCGATCGGCTTCGTAGGATCTTTTCTTTACGGTCCAAAATTTGCACGGGCTCCTCCGAGTATGATAGATCGGCGCGTAGCTCCAACTGATCGAAACTAACCACATGACTTGGGTCATGCACGTACTTCCAAAGTTGGGAGACATGGAAGACGTCATACACTTCGGCCAGGACAGGAGGTAGCGCGATCCGGTAAGCAACGGTCGCCACTCTTTCGAGGATCTCGAAGGGCCCTACGAATCTCGGACTCAGCTTGCCCTTTCCCCGAATCGCATGATGCCCCGCATCGGCGTCACCTTCAGAAACACATGGTCCCCAACCAAGAACTCTAACAGTCGTCGACGAGTATCTGCATAACTCTTCTGTCGACTCTGAGCAATGCGGGGCCTATCTCGAATCATGCGGACCTTCTCGACGGCTTGTTCGACTAGTTCTTGCCCGAGCACCTGTCGCTCCCCGACTTCGTTCCAGCAAATCGGTGATCGGCACTTCCTCCCGTAAAGTGCCTCGTAGGGATCCATTTGGATGCTCGATTGATAAATGTTGTTGTATACGAACTCTGCGAGCGGCAAGTGCGTGTCCTAACTAGTCTTCAAACCTATCGCGCACAGACGTAGCATATCCTCTAGGATCTGATTCACCCTTTCTGTCTGGCCATCGGTTTGCGGGTGGTACGCGGAGCTAAGGTTCAACTTAGTGCCCAGCATCGCTTGTAGACTCATCCAGAAACGTGATAAGAATCGCCCATCTCTGTCCGAAATGATTGTGGCAGGTACCCCTGTAGAAGCATTGAAAATATCAGAATAATGATCTATGCGGCTCAGAGCAGGAGAACCCCATACGGCTCATACAGGAGTGGTCCCATGCGGTTTAGAGAGACCCTTAGTCTCATGCGGCACATACAAGAGTGGTCCCATGCGGTTCAGAGAGACTCTTAGTTTCATGCGGCTCGTTGCAGGAGAGTCCATGCAGCTTACATAGGGACAGTCCTATACGGTTCAAAGAGCCCCCAAGCCGTACGCAGTTCAGAGGTACATGCGGCTCACATACGACCAACAGAGATATGCGGCTCGATCAACGCCACGTGTCCCCATAGGACCCCTTCACACAGCTGGCCATCGAGTAATGGCCCTATTTAATGCTCTGCTATGATTTAACAGCTGACGGCTCTGACATGAAGTGTCATAATGGCCCTGTCATAAAGACAGACTCTTTGGGAACAGGAGAAAATCTCTGACACGATCCGAAATTGCCATGTGGCTACTCCCAAGCGGCTCAATTGGAGACAACTCCATGCGGCTGGCAAGAATCATCTTCCTGCGGCTCACCAAGAAGCCATCCCATGCGGCTCGCGAGTACTACACCTATGCGGCTCACCAAGAAGTCATCCCATGCGGCTGGCAAGAATCATCTTCCTGCGGTTCACCAAGAAGCCATCCCATGCGGCTCGAGAGTACTGTATCTATGCGGCCCACCAAGAAGCCATCCCATGCGGCTCGTGAGTACTATACTTATGCGGCTCACTGAGACGCTGTCTCATGCGGTTCATGAATATCATGCGGTTCTGACAGGATCCACCATTAAGACACGTGGCAGAGATTCAATGGTCCCCACGACTTAACAGCTGGTAGCAAGGGTGATTATGGGATACAGAGCAATCAGAGATTTACCAGATTCCAATGACCATATTTAACGTTATCCTCATAATTAATGAGATCAGGTCATATCATTCATGATCGAGCCAATGGGACACGTGGTGAGAGATCCAAGCTTGACACAGCCAATCATGAAGATTTAAAGCAATCAGCATTAATCATTCACAGGATTCAATACTATCCCCATTTATGGCCCAGATCCTTCATACCCTAAATGAATGGTCCAGATTGATTATACATAAGGCCGCCGGCACTTTGAAAATGGGTAATCATCCAAACCCTAATGATGCCCCCACTATTATAAATAGCAAGGTGCCATTCCCTTGTAGGATATACACGAGCAGAAGGAGATAGACAAAAAGAGAGCTTCCCCCCAATAATCAGAGAGAAAATACGCAGAGAAAGAGAGAAGTCAGAAGAGCAATACGAGGAGAGCAAGAAGTGCATTTCTTCATCAACGCCAACTATTCTGTCACAGGAGTCAAGGCTGCATACCGATCGTCAAAGGAGTAAGGCAAGGCTGCCGTCGCCTTCCCGAGCTTCTATCGTCACCCCCCAGAATCTAAAATAAACAATTGTACTTAGATTGCTGTACCTAGGTTTTTGTCCCTAGGCTTTCTTTGTACGAGCGAGTTTGTAACGTGAAGTAAAAGTTCGGTCCTCCGATAATTGTTTTGTTCTTTTATATTTCATGGCAAACACGATGGCGACTCTGCTGGGGACAAACTTTTCCACGGCTGAGGAGTTGGTGACGCAGTTGGATGCAGCCAAACTTGTCTCCACACAACAAAAGATGGTCGTCCGCTTCGACCAACAGGCGTTTGAAGAGATGCTCTCCGAAGGAAGCGCTGGCCCGGTCCAGAAGCGCACCCGCACAACGAAAGCTCGTAGAGAGTGGAGGCCAAAATCATTTGCTCCTCTCCAAGCCCTCGACGGGATACCCTCTGTTGCTCAAGACGGCGAGAAGGACTCTTCTGCGACCCTACTTCAGACCGTAGACAACTCTGCTGTCCCCAAGTCCGGCAGAAGAAAACTCTATGATGCTGAACTTGCAGGGGCAAAGAGGAACTCTACGCGATCCGAGCCGCATAGGGGTGCTAGCCGTATGAAAAAAGCTCATGCGGCCACATCCGCTAGCCGCATGAAGAAAAATCATGCGGTCACATCTGTCAGCCGCATAGCTTATGCGGCTACAGTTGCCAACCACATGGATGAAACTCATGCGGCTATGGAAGTCAATCGCTTGCAGAAAACCCACGCGGCTACAATGGCCAACCGCATGCGGCCAGCCTGCACGGTCACGACTTCTAGCCGCACAAAAACAACTCATCCAACAGGAGAAGACAACCGCATGCAGACAGCCTGCACGGTACTCAATTCTAGCCGCATAGCGTCCATTCCACGCTCCTCTCGATCAGTCTTCGATCATCTCTCGTACGGTCCTGACTCTGATGGTTATCTGGATGATAAGCCAGACTCTGTGGTATTCAACTTGGACTCCTCCTATTACGCACCCGCAAGTGCTAAAAGGAGAAAGTCTAGGGCAGCGCGGGCTCACCAAGCCCAGTCAGCTGCCCCAACCTCTGATCATCGGGGCGTCTGTAGGATGTGGAAAATTATGACACACTGTCATTTTAATCCATACGCTCATCTACAGGCCATACGCTCAGTGAATATTTTATTATTTTTTGGGATGACAGTACGGCATATATTTAATAAAGGATGAATCTGACACGTCGTCTTTCGTGCAAGGACAGCTGTCCAATAGAGACTAGCCGTCGTATAGGTTTTCAAAGAGCCGGTTTTGTTTTTTGCGAGGACAGCTCAGCAGATCATTAATGCAAAGCCATCATTACTGTCAGTTTTGACAGTCTGTCAGCCGTCATATCTGCAGTCACGACGCTCGAGAAAATCTTTTGACAGTTATTTGAAGATATGGCATATCAGAGAAGATTGATGATGGCCACGTGGCCATTTCTTCAGTGAGCGTATGAAGTCTATACGACTCCTTTCTTCTTCATTGAGCGTATGAAGTCTATACGACTCCTTCCTTCTTCAGTGAGCGTATGAAGTCTATACGACTCCTTCCTTCTTCAGTGAGCGTATGAAGTCTATACGACTCCTTCCTCATCAAGTGAGCGTATGACTCCTTTCTTCTCCAGTAAGCATATCAGCTTTATTTTTTCTACATCATCCAAGTCAACGTATAACTCTCCTTCAACGAGGCAGCGTATTACAGCAACCATATCCAGGATTACAGTCAACACACGTTCTCACGTGTCCTGTACCAGTTATCCACTTCTCTAGAAGTTATGCAACGTGGCATCCAGGCCATCAATCTCTCCTGAACATGCTCCACTACTTTCAACCGCACGCTAATGTGTCTCCATCAGAATTAGCCACGCGTCCCTGCTGTTATGCACACGTCAAGTAACTACCTGAGCGCATGCTTAAGGACAGTTATCCTGAACTCTATAAAAAAGAGTTTCTTCATCTTCATCAGAGACTACAGTCAATTTCAGAGAGAACAGAGAGATTGCCCAGTTGCTGTCCAAGTTCTTCAAAGTTCGAGTTTTCTTCATCGCATCGTCCAAGGGATAAAGTAATCGTCTTCTAGATTAGATTCCTACAGTTGTAATTTTCTCAGATACAAAATAAATAAAGTGAATTTATTTATGGAAAACAAATTGGCGACTCTGCTGGGAAAAGCTGTCTCCTCCAACGAGATAGCAACAACTCAATGCGATACTTCGTCGATTGGCTTGACGAAGAAGACGATGGTTGTACAATTCGACCAATCGGCTTATGAAGAAATGCTCAAGGCGAAGGAGGGCCGCACTGCTTCCTCCGCTCTTCCTGCTGCCAAGAAGAAGGGACGCTCCGTCTATGTCCCTAAGTCTTCTGCAGCAGTCTGAGACGCTTCTGTCACTTCTCATGCTGACAAGAACACGTCTTCAACTTCCATGAAGCACAATTCGGCTTCTCGGAACACGGCAACAGTGGCTTCTCCTAGTCATACTGACAAAGTTGGTTCTTTAACCAAGTCAGCGTGTACAAGGAAAACCATCTCTGGACATGTCAAGGTACCTTCTCCCTCTATTCTTACGACAGCAGTCGGCTCTTTAGCCATTGATGACTCTGAGCGTATGGCATTCAAAGGGCAGCGAACGGCAAAGGCAGCGTACAAAAGCCAACATCAGGCAGCGTACGCTAAGCCAAAGCCAGCGTATGCTAATAAAAAGGCAGCGTATGACCAGAAGTCCAAACTGAAGTCAGCGTATGCTAACAAATACAGTCCTTTGACTGTTTCTCAAAATTAGGCTGGGGGTTCTCTTCCACAGAACATACAAATGATTCCCCCTCAACTTGCACATCTTGTGCCAACCAAGGAGAAAGACTCTTTAGTCAACTCCTCTACTCCTAAGGTCTTTACCTCTGGAGTTAATTTGACTAGTACTCTTACTAAATCAAACAATAGAAAACGCCTTTTGGCTAATTCCTCCAAAGATGGATTATTATCGACTCCTAGTCGGAATAATACTCATCTTCCTTCTCTCAAAATTTTTCGGTCTGAGAAAGGCAAATTACAAGTATCCAAGACTGATATCAAAGTCAAATCTCCTACGGATCTTCGTAACAAGCTTAATCAGAATCGACTCGGTTCCACTGAGACAAGTATATTAGACCCTGATGCAGAATATGCCAAGAACTATGTGGCTCAAATTAATCAGTCTTTATACACTCAGGAACCAAGAAGACAGAAGAACAAAAGACAAGTTTCTACACAGAAACTATCTTCAAATACTTCCCAATCTGTTCCTACAGATCTCCGGGAATATTTGCAAAATAAACAGAGAATTGACACTCCATCAGGCTATGATATTGCTCATATTTGCCATGAAAAGCATGGTTGCAACTTTCAACCTCGAGTTGTAATTCAATGTTGTTGTTCACCAAAAAGACAATCTGTTTTCGAACGGATTCAATATGAACCAATGTTGGATGAAGATGAACCTCTTTATGCTTCTGTCAACATGACCTCCAGAAATATTGGGGGTAGCATACGGTCTGATGCTATATCAGACTCTGAAGATGGTATTTATCTCGGCACCCGATCCAGGACCGGAGCCTTGACCAGAGCCTCTTCTTCTTCTCATCCAAGTGGTAATCCGGAGATCACAGAAGACTTCCTTGGAGAGTCCAATTTTCCAGTATTGACTCCCATAAAAAGCCCTGGGAAAGATACTGATTCACACAGTGATGATTCAGAACAGACTGTTTCATCATCTATTCCTCGAATGATTACCACTTACATGGCAGAGGGCGATCATGAACCTTCAACTAGCACCGAAGCTCACGAACAAAGGATTTCTTCCTTAGAACAACAGTTGAGAGCTATGGCAGATACGTTGAATGCTATGCACACTCTTATGCAAGCTCAGCATCAAACTCAGCAAGTCCAACAGACAGCTCCTCCAGTTATATTAAATACTCCTGTTGTTCCAAACTCGGAACCCTCTACTATTCTGGGGGTACAATCTAATGTTCCTGAACAACCCACTCCAAGTCAGTCTGGAGCTGGGGGTGGTACATATGCTGCAGTCCCTCCTCCTAATCACACTCAACAAGTTACAACTCCCCAGTCTTCTGGAATTATTTCTGAAGAGTTAAAGAATCTCCGAACACAATTCGAGGCATTCAAACAGAAGGATGGTTTGCAAAGGTTAGGTATCAAGCAACCTTACCCGATAGAATGGAAGCAGGTATCGTATCCACCAAAATACAAACCTCCGACCATCTCTTTCTACGATGGGACAACCTCCCCAAGTCAGTTCATTAATCATTTTGAAGTAATGACTGATCAACTGCAACCAAGTGACGCCCTCCTTACTCGGGTGTTTATTGGATGTCTCAAAGGAACGGCTTATGAATGGTATAGAAGTCTCCCTGATGGGTGCATTACCTCATTTGCCGGTTTCAAACAAATGTTTCTTGAACGATTCTATGAAGGGTTCAACGACATGACCATGTCAGCCCTCATAAGAATTAAACAGAAAAATAATGAAACCACTGAGGACTTCATTGAAAGATTCAGAAGAGAAGCCCTCAAAATGCCTCTCGGAACTCCCGATGCTGTTACCATCGACACTTGCAAGTCGAATCTTTTACCAATTATCAGCATGTGGATAGGGTCCACTCAGTTCCAAGATTGGCCTTCTTTCATTGTCAGTACCAAGGCTGCTGAAGTCAGTGCTGAGACCTTCAAGGGTCTGGGGGTACAAATGGCTCCTAAGGAATCAAATCAGAGCGCTAGCAATAGTACTCGACCCAACAATCGCAAAGGGAAAGAAGCTCTTGAAGTCAATCTCCAAAACAGTAGTCAAGAGGTAAAGACTACCCAAGCTAGTCCAGCTCCAACAAATCAGCAACAGATATCTCCTCGGCCGAAGGAAGAATATTCTTTCGACGATGATGATGTTCAGGGTATCTTTGAATGCTTACTCAAAGGTAATAAGATTCAATTGCCAGAAATTAAAAAGCCTGATGAAGCTAATAAGACAGATCATCCAAAATACTGTCCATATCATAGAATGCTGGGTCATACAATCCGGTCTTGCTATGTATTAAAAGGGAAGATTCAAGAGATGATTAAATCAGGAGCTGTGACATTAACACCCAAAGACAAAACAGTCACAGCAAATGTAATTTCAATGCAGTTCGGTGACTTTCCTCCCTTAACGGTGGAAAGTGGGATTGTTCCTATCCCCAAAGCAACTCTCGAAGTTATAAACATCCCACCAGCACAGAATGACGGACTTGTTCCTGTCACAACTAAGAAGGGAGAGATCATGTGGATTCACCCGGATTTAATGACGGAGTTTGAAACGTCTTCCTCTTCTCCTCGGAAGACTTCCTCATCTAAAAAGAAGCTCGGAAAGACTAAGTCATGCAATGTGACTTCTAGTTTCACACCCGATTTTTATCTAACCTCTACTTTCATCTCAGCAGAAAATTCACTCCCTACGGAGATAAAATCTGTACCTCAATTTGAAGATAGGCAAGGGACTCCGAGCACCTTTAGCCATCACTATGAGACATAATCAATCTCGTGTTGGCCTTGGTTTCTGGAATGAAGCTCTCATCAAACATAAAAGAACCAAGAGCAAGATAAAGAATTGCAACATGGTTTCCATAGACCCTGAACCAGAATCTAAAGTTGAAGTTCATGCTGGAACTCGGTCAGGAAAAGTATATCTGAAAGATTATGCTGAAGTTCCTGAAGAAACTTCTGAAGTCCCTCCGGTTACAGCTTCAACTCCAGTCTATACTGAAGAGCCTTTAAATATTCCTGTTGAGACAGTTCCTTCTAAACCAACAGCAGCTGACAAAGGCAAACAACAAGTCCGCTTCGACAAACCATTGAAGAAGTCATCTCCTACAGGACTTGAAAAGCCTTATAATTTTGATATATTGGCTCAACTAGCCAATACCCCAGCTAAATTATCAATCTTCGAGCTCTTACGCCTCTCTAAAGAGACTCGAGAAACTTTAAGTGAAGCACTGCTGCAAGCAGAAACCTGCTTAACTCTTCTCAAGAAATTGGAAACAGAACCTGTTTCTCATTGTCATAATATATTGGAATTTATTCCAAACATTACCTTTACGCAGGACGATATGCTGCTAGAGGATAATCGACATGACCGTCCTTTATATCATACAGGATATATTGATTCTATGAAGGTTGATCGTCTCCTGATTGATCCAGGATCTGCTCTTAGTATTATGCCAAAAGCTATGCTAGACGCACTGAAGATACCTGTACATAGCCTTTCCAGCACTATCACTACCATCTTGGGATTTAATCAAGGAAAAAGTGAGCCTTTGGGCAAGATTCGCCTCAAATTTCAAATAGGCGATCTTCGCACTAAAGTTACTTTTTACATCATCGACAATCATGGTTGCTCATACAATGCTCTGTTGGGGAGACCATTCTTGCATGAACATAATGTCGTTCCTTCGACCCTTCATCAGTGTTTCAAATATGTTGATGATAATGGAGAAGTTCAAAAGGAAGTTGCGGATCTCTATCCATTCAAAGGAGTTGAAGCTTATTTCAATGACGCTCGCATGTACAAAGATGAATACTCAAAAGTCTTGCAAGCTATGGATAATGATGATGAGATAGCAAAAGTTGGCACTTTTGTTATTCCTGTAAAAGGGCGTATCACTCCTCCGCAGTCTGTTAAATCATCTGAAGAAGGCTCACTGATAATTCCTGTTAGTGGACGTATTACTTCATCACCTGCTCAGGCTTCACAAGATTCACTGATAATTCCTGTCAGTGGACGTACTACTGTACCGTCTTCCCAAGCTCCACAAGGCTCATTGATAGTTCCTGTCAGTGGACGTACTACTCCCCCTCCACCTTCTCAGGCTAGATCAGATACTCTAGTCATTCTAGTCAGTGGACGTACTACTTATCCACGATCTTCTTCAAGGAAGCTCACCTCTTTTGAGCCCTTTGTTATCGATCTTAATCGAAACAAAACTTCTGATTGCTCTTCCTCTCTCCCTTTTGTCATTAATTTGACTAAGTCTGATAAGGCTCAGCCTTCTGTTGTAAATACAGTATTTAATATTAATGAAGCATCTCCTTTGCAGTATATTGATGTCTGTAATCATGTACAAAGTTATTTACAATTGCTAGATAACTTAGAGTCACTAACTATAGGGGTTGTTCAAACTCTTCATACAGACGTATCATTGGAATCCATACAAAAATCATACTTCGTGGTTCCTGCTAGAAAAAAGGGAGAAAATCCGATCTTCTTTTATAAAGGACCCCAGAATCCTCCTAACTTGGAAGAAGATGACATAAACGATGATATTGGAAGGTTACAACTGCGTCGCTACAGTCAACAATCCAAAAATATCATCAAGAATATGGGTTATGACTTTAGAACCAGTCTCAATAATGGAAAAGGAAGAAGAATGCCTGTTCGAATTCCTCTATTAAAATACGGAAGGACAAAATGTGGTTTAGGTTACATTGCTCCTACTTCCTTTATCAACATAGTCCATGAAGATTCAAAGTCCGATGAAGACGAACGATCTGAGTCTTCTGATTCTCTCTCTTGGGATTCTGACACGAGTATTGGCGATCTTCATCGTTCTATTTTGTCCATCAATATGGTCTCTGTTGATGGCTCGCAGGAAAATAATGAAGATGAGGATGATTTTGAAATATCACCCGAATCGGAACAATGGGCTCAAAGATTAGATAATCAATGGGAATTCAGGTTCGAGCAAAGAGAACCTCCTACCGAAGATAAACTGATCCAAATTGATGTTGGTGAAGAAGGTTCTCCTAAACCAATATTCATCAGTGAAAGTCTTTCAGAAACAGATAAGCAAGACATGATCAAGCTTATTCGTGATTATATCGATGTCTTTGCCTGGAGTTACGAAGATATGCTAGGACTAGATCTGAAGATTGCAATGCACAAACTCAATATCATGCCAAATGCTAAACCGGTCAAACAACAACAGCGACAATTTCGTCCAGACATTATGGATGCAATTGAAGCTGAAGTCAACAAGCTTATGGCTTCTGGATTTATTCGAAAGGAACAACATCCTGAATGGGTGGCTAACATCGTTCCTGTCCTTAAAAAGACTGGCAAGATTCGGGTCTGTATAGACTTTCGCGATCTCAATGCGGCTTGTCCTAAAGACGAGTTTCCTCTTCCAATTACTGATGTCATGATCGACAATACATGTGGTTTCGAACGAATGTCATTTATGGATGGGTATTCGGGATACAACCAGATAATAATGTTTCCAGATGATGAAAAACACACTTCCTTCAGAACGCCGATCGGTACATACTGTTATACAGTGATGCCGTTTGGTCTCAAGAATGCAGGAGCAACATATCAGCGAGCAATGAGCACTATATTTCGCGAACATCTCCGAAAAATAGTCGAATGCTATGTTGATGATATTGCAGTCAAAAGTCGACGAAAGGAGGATCATATCCAAGATTTGAAGAGTATCTTTGATTTAATGCGTTAGCATCAACTTAAAATGAACCCTACTAAGTCCTTCCTGGGCGTCTCTAGTGGTAAATTTCTCGGCTTCGTCATTACCGCTAAAGGTATACACGTGGATCCCGAGAAGATCAAAGCCATTCAAGAGATGCGTCCTCCACGCACCTTAAAAGAGCTACGAGGATTTCAAGGAAGAATTGCTTATATCAGGAGATTTATTTCCAACTTATCAGGACGCTGCAGACCATTCAACAAACTTCTGAAGAAAGGTGTATCTTTCGTCTGGAATGAAGAATGTCAAAAAGCATTTGACGATATTAAACAGTATCTCATGAACCCTCCAGTTTTGGTACCTCCCGTCTCGGGGATACCATTCCTTCTATATGTTCGAGCCATGGATCATTCTCTTGGTGCATTACTTGCCCAGAAAAATAAAGATGGCCATGAACAGGCTATTTATTATCTCAGTCGCATAATGACGGGTGCTGAACCACGTTATTCTCCAATCGAGAAAGAATGCTTAGCATTAATGTTTGCTGTTCAGAAAACGCGACATTATATTATCGGTCAAACGATTCATGTCATTTCCAGAGTGAATCCTCTCAGGATTATGATGAAGAAACCTGGTGTTCTCAACTCCAGACTAGCTAATTGGGGAATCTTGTTAGCTCAATACGATATGCATTATATTCCTCAGAAGTCAGTTAAAGGACAGGCTCTTGCTGATTTTCTGGCTGCTCATGCAATTCCAGAAGATTCTATATTATATGATGAGATTCCTGATGAAGTCTTGGATTCAAATCTGATTTCTGAAGAAGTTCCTACCTGGCGTTTATTCTTTGATGGAGCATCTAGAATAGGTCCTAACGGCGATATTGTCGCTGGAGTTGGGATTGTTCTTGTATCCCCAGAAGGACTAACTATTCAGAGGGCTTATTCTCTAGATCAATCATGTTCAAACAATGTAGCCGAATACAATGCATTACTCATTGGTCTTCAACTTGCTAAACATCTAGATATTCAATATTTGGAAGTTTATGGAGACTCCAAGCTTATTGTCAATCAGATCAGAGGAACGTATGAAGTTCGTCATCAGGATTTGATACCTTATCATCGAGCAGCACTCTCTATAGCCTCATCTTTTGAAGACTTCTTTATTGAACATGTTCGACGAGCCTATAATGCAGAAGCTGATGCTTTAGCTAATCTTGCTGCTGTATTAGCTATTCCAATCAGACGTCAGCAAGTGATAGTGGTTTATAACCGAGAACTGTTCTGTGTTGATAATAATTTGGCTTTGGCTTTTCTATATAAACCAGACAAAGATTCTTTCAACCTTGATGCTGGATTAAAGTTTGACAAAATATCCTCGTCTTCTTCCGATTCTACTATGGAATATGTCTTTTCTAATGAAACAGAAGCCATAATTGAAGACTGGAGACGCCCGTTTCTAGACTTTGTTTTGTATGATGTACTTCCTGATAAACCGAGTGAAGCAGCGTCTATTCGACGTCGATCTCTCAGATTCTATTATAATCATACGACTAAAACATTATATCGTCGGTCTTACGACGGTCTTCTCCTCCGATGCATTGCCGGTGAAGAAACACAACAGATAATTCGTGAAGCACATGATGGTGTTTGCAGAGCTCATCAACCGGGTCCTAAACTTCAAGATCGTATCCGACGTATGGGTTATTATTGGCCCACGATGGTGGCTGACGCTATTCAATATGCTCGAAAATGTAAAGCCTGTCAAATTCATGCAGACTTTATTCATCAACCGTCAGAGTTCTTACATCCAACAGCGGCATCATGGCCCTTTGAAGCTTGGACCATGGACGTCATTGGTCCCATCAACCCACCATCATCAAGAGGACATCGGTTTATTCTAGCAATAACCGATTACTTTTCCAAATGGGCTGAAGCAATCCCGTTATCTGAAGTTAAAACTTCTAATGTTATCAACTTCATCAAACATCATGTTATCTATCGATTTGGTGTTCCTCGGCGTATTATCCATGATAACGGACCGCAGTTCGTCAGTCAGAAATTTACTCGATTCTGCGACGATCATCGGATTAATAATTTAGCTTCTACAGCATATAATCCAGCAGCCAATGGATTGGCAGAAGCTTTCAATAAAACAATCATCAAACTCTTGAAAAAGTTTGTTTCTTCCAACAAATGCAACTGGAGCGAGAAGCTTGGTGAATGTTTATGGGCCTACCGTACCACAGTTCGCAATGCGACTGGATGTACACCTTTCTCTTTAGTATATGGGTGTGAAGCTGTTCTTTCCCTTGAGATCCAGATTCCTTCTCTGAGAATTGCAATCTCCAATGAACTGACAACAGAAAACAATGATCGTCTTCGACTTCAAGAGTTGGAAGCTCTAGATGAAAAACGATTGTATGCTCAATAAAATATCGAGCTGTATCAAGCCCGAATCTCCAAAGCTTTTAACCGGAAAGTCAAAGTCAGAGCATATCAGAAGGGAGAACTGGTCCTTACTGTCAGACGTCCTATGACCATGACACATATGAGCAAAGGCAAATTTGATGTAAAATGGGAAGGCCCATTCGTAGTGAACAAAGTCTTCTCTAACGGAGCATACCAGCTTGCCTCTATGGATGGAAAAGTTATGATGATGCCTATCAATGGCAAATTCTTAAAGAAATATTATGTATAATATTTTCATCATTCCCCAGCAAATATAAAATCCTTCTTTACAAAAGTTATTTCGATATTGTTATCCCCAGAGGAAATTGTTATTCCACCATGTATCATCTTTCCAGAGAATTTGATATTTTATTTTATTAGATCCCCAGTGGTTTTAATAAAGTGTCCATATTACCTCTGAATTTTCTATCTCAAATATTTAGTCTTTTTGATTTCTGAGTCTAAAGATCAGTGAATAAAGGCAAAATTGATGTAAAGTGGGAAGGATACGTCGTAAACAAAGTTTCCTTAAACAGAGTTTATTTTGACAAAATTCTTCAAGAAAAAGAGTACATCATCATGGAAGATCACTGTCATCCCTCTCATACTTGGGACGAGGGCCACATACATAACCAGCAAAAGAATTTAATACATCTTTTCCTGACCGCACCAAGAACTGACAGACAGCCAGCCTCATTGCTTCTTCTTCTTCGGTTTCTCCTGGTTCGACCAGGAAGTCCAGGATATCTTTCGACGGCTTGGGAGTAGACGAGCTTTTGCCCATTTCCTTCTTCTGCGGAGGTAGATGCTCTTTAGCACCTTCAGTAACTTCAGAGACGACTTCAGTCTTCTTTGTATTCTTTTCAGAAGACATTGTGGATAAAAGAGGATGATGCATGATCCTTCTACTCAAATATATGCTCTATTTATAGGCATATGGTTACAAAGATCGAAGGGACGTATTCTTTCCCGAGATTCAGTTCATCCATTCATTTCTCACATTCATCCGACGTTTCACATGTTCATTAATACTTGACGGTTCATCCGTTCATTTATTACATTCATTCGTCGGTTCATCCGTTCATCATTTCCTAAACGGTTCGTCCATTCATGATCTTCTATCAATTTATTAAGTGGGGATTCGTTATTTATCATGTTTTCATAACCTCTGAATCAATTCCGAATCTATCTACTCATTTGTCATTTTTGACCTCTGCATAGAAATCAATCTATTTTCTTTTGAGTTCTTACATATTATCACGTCCATAATACCTCTGATAATATCATATACTCTAAAACAGAAAAGATGATTTTATTATCTATCATGTCCACAATTCATCCACAAATACAAATCATTGAGCATAGAAGAGTTGTCATTTCCATTCCCATTTTACCACAAAAAGTCTATTATATTTTCTTAGACTTTCTTACAAATCATAATGGAAATCTATTACAAATCTTGGATTTTCATTCTATGTACAACTGAGATCTATTTCTTCTTGGATCTTCTCTGGCAATCTCGTTGTTTGTGGCAATTCCTGGGTGTCCAGCAGGAATCAAACTCTGGTCTTATCTCTCAGACGAGAGGAGAACCACAGAGTAGGGCAACACGAAAATGTGTTGCTGCCAATACAACTGGTGGATTAGGAGCGACCTTTCAGAGGAGACAGAAATGTATCCAACCTTGGGATACAATTCCTAGTTCTCCCGTAAAAGGAACTCTACTACCCGATTTCTCGGTAGTAGAGTTAACTCCACCATCCAACTTTCGTGTATAAAGGCTCTTCCTACCATCTAAGGAAGACCCTTCTATCCCACGAAGAGTTCTGAGTTGTCTGATGTACGCGTCAAAAGCGTATGAGCTCCCTGATGTTGGTGTCAGAAGGACATTTTCCACAGCATCCACATCACCAATGCCAGTTCTGAAGAAAATCTTTAGCCAAGTTTCTGCGGAAAACAGCATGAAGAAAAGAATTAAATCAACAGAAATGTCATATGAAACGCACTGGTTGGTCAAGCACGCTCGGAGACAGAAAGCCTATTTTCAACAGCGAAAACAGTACGTGTATTATGCCGGACTTACCTTCAAGTTTGACGCTAAGAATTGGCAAACTGATGTCTGACATATTGCTCAGAATTTGAACATTTAGAAGCTTTTGCTTTCCGATTCGAGAGTGAAATCTCACGTTCATTTTCAGAGAAGAGAAGAAGAAAAAGAAGATGGGGATGAGTTCTGTGAAACTCTTCTGTCTATTTTAAAGTATGGAGCGCAAGCCTATTCTTGGAAAGGATCCACAAATAACGCTCATAAAATATGCAATGAGTGCCACGTGTACTTTGGAAACCAGCATAGCCTTAGAAATATTCAAAGAGTGCTTTCCACAACATTGGAAGATAGCGTAACCTACAGCTATTTATTGGTGCATGCTATTCATTGATGTACGCTATCCAGCGTAACTTACAAACATTGGAAGACAGCGTAACCTACAGCGTAATCTACAGTTATTCATTGGTGCACGTTAGTTTTCAACACAAAATTATACTAAACAGAGAATTCTTGAATATTTATTTCATTAAAGGCACTGATGGTCTTACAAAACAAAAAAAGAGAGGGAAAGAAAGGGGTGCAACAAAGTCACGCTCTATTTTCCAGAGCGGCTAAGTTTGACGCCTAACTCTTCTACGCTTTGGACCCCCATGCGGTACAACAGAGCAGCGAGCATTTCACGCTTCTCTGCGAGGCTCCGTCCATCAGAAGTAGAGGAGCCGTCCAGACCGAAGTAACCCAAGAAATTCTTGGCTAACTGCGTGGGGTCATCTTTGAACCCGATGACGAAGGGCTCCGGTTCTTTGCCTCCAAAGGTGGGGTCACCATGGGCATAGAAACCTAATTTTCGTGCTTCTTCTTCAGCCGCTTCCTTTGGAGTCATGGTTACAAGAAATATGAATGTCAAAAACTGAATTTTCTCAGTTTATATAACAAAGCTTACTGGCGGTTCATATTCCTCCATAAATCAGATTCAATCAGTCTCGAAAAATGAAGAGTCATCATGACATTTGATAAATTCATTTTTTGCATAAACAGACTTAATGCCAGCGTGTCAAGACTCATTCCCACTTTTTTATTCAAAGTAATTTCGAACTTTTGAAACTCATAAAGTTCGAAAACTTTGAAGGGGGTCTTGTAGGATGTGGAAAATTATGACACGCTGTCATTTTAATCCATACGCTCAAGGCCATACGCTCATCTACAGGCCATACGCTCAGTGAATATTTTATTATTTTCTGGGATGACAGTACGGCATATATTTAATAAAGGATGAATCTGACACGTCGTCTTTCGTGCAAGGACAGCTGTCCAATGGAGACTAGCCGTCGTATAGGTTTTCAAAGAGCCGGTTTTGTCTTTTGTGAGGACAGCTCAGCAGATCATTAATGCAAAGCCATCATTACTGTCAGTTTTGACAGTTTGTCAGCCGTCATATCTGCAGTCACGACGCTCGAGAAAATCTTTTGACAGTTATTTGAAGATATGGCATATCAGAGAAGATTGATGATGGCCACGTGGCCATTTCTTCAGTGAGCGTATGAAGTCTATACGACTCCTTTCTTCTTCATTGAGCGTATGAAGTCTATACGACTCCTTCCTTCTTTAGTGAGCGTATGAAGTCTATACGACTCATTCCTTCTTCAGTGAGCGTATGAAGTCTATACGACTCCTTCCTCATCAAGTGAGCGTATGACTCCTTTCTTCTCCAGTAAGCGTATCAGCTTTATTTTTTCTATATCATCCAAGTCAACGTATAACTCTCCTTCAACGAGGCAGCGTATTACAGCAACCATATCCAGGATTACAGTCAACACACGTTCTCACGTGTCCTGTACCAGTTATCCACTTCTCTAGAAGTTATGCAACGTGGCATCCAGGCCATCAATCTCTCCTGAACATGCTCCACTACTTTCAACCGCACGCTAATGTGTCTCCATCAGAATTAGCCACGCGTCCCTGCTGTTATGCACACGTCAAGTAACTACCTGAGCGTATGCTTAAGGACAGTTATCCTGAACTCTATAAAAAAGAGTTTCTTCATCTTTATCAGAGACTACAGTCAATTTCAGAGAGAACAGAGAGATTGCCCAGTTGCTGTCCAAGTTCTTCAAAGTTCGAGTTTTCTTCATCGCATCATCCAAGGGATAAAGTAATCATCTTCTAGATTAGATTCCTACAGTTGTAATTTTCTCAGATACAAAATAAATAAAGTGAATTTATTTATGGAAAACAGCGTCCCGCTGATTATCACGCGGGCCTCTGATGGAAAGTTGTACAGAACTACTCGAATCCAGCCCCCGGCGACGAACGGACAGAGTGGTTCCTCTGACCTGCGCGAGGATATCCTCCACAAGCGCAAGGAAAGAGACGGGGCTTCGGTGTGAAAAAAGTCCTTGCTTGGACGGTACTGTACCCAAATCATCGTCAGCTGCTGTTGCAACAATGCGACAGTGACGAAAGATCGGCCGTCAGTCTTCCAAAGACTACAGCGTCCGAGCTCAGAAGACGAGGCACCTCCTGTTGTCTCCTGTAATTCCACTCAAAAAGTCCCCGCCGAGGGGAGAGGAAAGAAGGCAAGCATCTCCACCCCGAAGACCTCAACCACTACAACTAAGAAACTGTCGTCTAAACGGTTGTCCTCCACCGGAGTATTCCAACACACCCGTTCAAAGACGAAATCTGCTGCAGTGGAAAATTCATCATCTACATCGCTGGGGGTCGTAGGAACTGGGGGTAGCACTCCTCCGAACATCCACAACAATCCGATGTTTCAAAGAGCCGAGCCCGGGGAAACAACTCTCCCATCAGGTACAGCAGACGTCGATGTCCCCGAGGACATCCATGACTCTCAAGACGAAGCAGACTCTGAGGCTGGGGGTACTGTTCCTTCCGAGTCCAAATCAGAAGAGAATATTCCCACATATCCCGATGACTTCTCGGTACATGGGTATGACTCGGAGGATACATCTCCCACCGTCCCTTCCGTTTCTCATCATACAAGGATGGTGTTCATGACAGACAGCAATCAAAGTGGTTCCAGCGATCGCCAGCGCATCGACAATCTCGAAGCCATATTACTTGCTTTGGTCAAGTCTGTAGACGAGATTAAAGCAGCCCTTCCAACTCTGCAAGGAGGGACGCCCGACCAAATAAGCGCGGGTCCCACGGTCAATGCGGACTCGAATTCGGCGGCACCGAACCCGGGCAACAATCCTTCCGAAAGAACAGCCCCTACCGCGACAGATGAGGCCCGAGAGGTAAGAAGAGAGGTTCAGGAGCTCCGAGCCATGTTCTATGCCCGAGAAAACGCTCAAGACCTCAGAATTCGGCAACCATACCCTGCTGAATGGAGGGATGTTCCATTCCCACCAAGATATAAGCCGTTTAATATCAATCCGTATGATGGCAAGACCTCAGCAAGTCGGTACATCACTTACTTCGAGGTCACCATCGACCATCTGCCCCATGATGATGCTATCCTCACACGATTATTCAATGGGGCATTGGAAGGAGTCGCCTTCGACTGGTATCACAATCTGCCGGACAACTGCATCCACTCCTTTGCCGGCTTCAAGCGCCTGTTCTTGGAGAGATTCTACGAAGTAGGACAGGACGTCACCATGTCCACCCTCATGGACGTCGTCCAAGGGGAGAAGGAGTTGACAAGGAACTACATTGAGCGGTTCCGCTAAACCGCCATAAAGCTGCCCTCCGGAAATCCAGATTCCTCTTTAATTGAAATTTGCCAAAAGAGACTGCTTCCAACGATCAGTCTCTGGATGGGCGAAAGTTAATTCAAAGATTGGAAGACGTTCATCATCAGCGCCACAAGCGCCGAAGAACGACTGAAGAAGGCTCACCAACTGGGATTGCACATCTCGGAAGGAGAAAATAAGGGCAATCATCCCAACAACGATAATGGGGGTAGCCCCTCCAACAATCGGGACAGCAAGGGAAAGCAGGCTATAGTGGCCGATACAGCACAAAAGCCTGAGCCGAAGCTAGCAGACAAACAATGGCCGCAAATCACTTACTCCTTTGAAGACGGTCACGTTAAGCCCATCTTGGACATGCTCATACAAGGGGACAGGATTCAGCTTCCTCCACCAAGATGGGAACCGCGGCCGGCAGAGATGAAGAATCCAAAGTACTGCCATTATCATCGCTATGTCCATCACGCTACACATGATTGCTACCAGCTGAAACGGTACATACAAAACCTCATCGATTCGAACACTCTGGCCATCGATTTCGAAGAGGTAACCGTGGCGGCCAATATGGTGTCCGTACAATTCGGCAGCTTCCCTCCAACGGAGACTCAAGACGGGGTGGTCCCCATCCCTCTAGCGACAATGGAGATTACCAATCTTCTACCTCCCCGAGATCAGGCTGCCGGTCTAGTACCCCTCACCACATCTCGAGGAGAGGTCATGTGGATCCATCCAGACTTGGTGTCAGAAGTGACTCGGCCCACACCATCTTCCACCGACAAGAAGAAATGCGGAAAAGTTAGGACCTGCCACATAATCTTGGCAGACAACGAGGAAGCTACAGCTGTCGTCACACGGTCCGGAGCGTAATCCCAACCTGTGGTTGACAATCCAGTGGAAAACCATCAACCTACTACAACTGATGCTCCGGGACCGGCTCAGCCTTCGACGACCGAAAAGCCTAGGCCGAGGAAGACTCGCTTCGACAAATCTCTCCGAAAAGATACAGCCCAAGGGCTAGAGAGGCCCTACAACTTTGACATCTTAGCACAATTGGCTAACACACCGGCCAAGTTATCACTGTACGAACTCCTAAGGCTCTCCAAGGACGTTCGTATTGCATTAAGCGAAGCACTCCAAAATGTCGATGTCTATCTGGCTCAATCCAACCTCACCGGGGAGGACCCACATGTGGATCTCCAGGACAGTGCCTGTACGGGAGCAATGCCCAACATCATCTTCACTCCGCAGGACATGCTCATCAAAACCAACCTGCACGATCACCCACTATACTATACTGGATACATCGGCGACGTAAAGGTGGATCGAATGCACATTGATCCAGGCTCTTCCATAAGCATCATCCCGAAAGGTCTGCTGCATCATGTCCGTATCCCAATGCATCGCCTCACACCTACAAGCACCGCCATCAGCGGTTTCAATTCGGGCAGGAGCTACCCTATTGGCAAGATTCGTCTGAAGTGTCAAATTGGCGACCTCCAATCCGAAGTCACCTGCTACGTCATAGATGCAGACACTTCATACAACATCCTCTTGGGGCGCCCATGGATACATGATTATATGATCGTGCCTTCCATACTGCACCAATGCTTCAAATATGTCGACAAATACGACTTCGTGAAGACGGAATTTGCTGACATCGATCCCTTCAAAGGGGTCGAATCTTACTACTCGGACTCCTGCCTATACGAAAAGTCGAAGAGGCACCTTGATGAAGGAAATGTACAAGCTAGTACCGAGACGGCCACAGGATCAGAAGAGCCTCTGACAATCCACCTCCAAGCTTGCAAACTGGGAAGGTCCGTACCCCTTACTGCCACTCTGCAGAAGGACGCGATCAGCCTCTCAGCGCAGGAAGAGCAGATGATAATCCGGCTGCCAAGGTCCGGCCAAGTACCGAGACCCACAACAGGGCCACTGACAATCAGACTGCCGAGAGTCGGTCAACCCCAAATGGAGAAGCTCAATCCCTCTGATAGGCCACTGACGATACACCTTCCCAAGAAGGGTCATCACCCCGATGCAAGGTCTGACACTTCTAGCAAACCGGCCACTCCTCGCTCCACAATAAGTGCCAAACTGGGGGGTCGCTAGTCTGCCAACAACTCCACGCTTTGCTCCATCAACTGAACCACTGACAATCAAGCTTCCCAGGACGTCCTCTCAGTCTTCATTCACACAGGGGGTAGCCGAAGAGGAACCAGAGTTAGCTAAGTATGTGGCTGTCCACACTGATGTTCCTTCCGCTGATGATGTAATCCCCCTGGAAAAGATATCTTACTTCATCAATAAAGGGTTATCTTTGAACTACACCGAGCTCAATAAGCTATGTACAATGTATGCTATGGAACACGGTATAGGCACTCACCTACACACACAAGTGACAAATGTGTATACCGCGATCCAGCTTACTCCAGTAGAAGACGCTTACCGAATAATCGAGGGAGGGGATCATTCGATCATCTTCGGCCAGACGAACAACCCACATCCCTTCACCATAGAGGAAGCCGACCTCGGGTCAGATACCGGAAGATTGCCTCTATATCTCTATAGCCCTCAATCCCAATATCTCATGCAGAAATAGGGGTATGATCTAGAGACGATGCCAGGTTTAAACTACGGCACTGGACGACGATTACCTTTAAAGCCGCCAGTCCCGGCGGGCAAACCACGAGACTACTATAGCAAAACTCGATGCGGGTTGGGGCATGTAACGCCTACAACGACCCCTGAGAGTTCAGATGAAGAATGCGACTGGCAGTCACATTCAACAGGGTCACCAACTTTTGACTCGGATACCAGCATCGGAGATATGTTCAGACAAGTCATGACAGTCAACATGGCATTCGCCGACGCTTACGAAGAAGACGAAGACATCCCCGAAATCCTCGAGCTAGAATCGTGGGCCCAGCAGTTGGACGCACAATGGGAAAAGCGGTTCGAACAAAGAGAACCTCCTACTGAAGATGAGGTCATACAAGTGGATCTCGGCAGCGAATCTTCTCCAAAACCAATTTTCGTCAGTAAAAGCCTAACAGATGAAGAACGGGAGTCGCTGCTAGAACTTGTCAGAGAATACATTGATGTGTTCGCCTGGAGCTATGAAGACATGCCAGGGTTAAATCCCGACATTGCTCTTCACAAACTCAATATTCGGCCAGATGCGAAACCAGTCAAGCAACAACAGCGACGCTTCCGTCCAGGCATCATGGATGCGATCGAAGCCGAAGTCAACAAACTGATAGCCAGTGGCTTCATTCATGAGGAGCAACATCCCGATTGGGTTGCCAATATAGTACCCGTCCTCAAGAAGAATGGGAAGATTCGAATCTGCATCGACTTTCACAATCTGAACGAGGCATGTCCCAAAGATAAATTCCTCCTTCCTATTACAGACATCATGATCGACAATACCTGCGGCTTCAAACGTATGTCATTCATGGATGGCTTCTCGGGGTACAACCAAATCAAAATGTCTCCTGATGACGAAAAGCATATATCATTCCGAACACCGATTGGCACATACTGCTACATAGTTATGCCTTTCGGTTTAAAGAATGCTGGCGCCACATATCAAAGAGCCATGAGCATTATCTTCAGAGACCACTTACGCAAGACAGTGGAGTGCTATGTTGACGATATAGCCATTAAGAGTCGTTGCAAGGGAGACCATCTGCAGGATCTAAAGATGGTATTCGACCTAATGCGAGTGCACAATTTGAAAATGAACCCTACGAAGTCCTTTCTGAGCGTATCCAGCGAGAAGTTCTTAGGCTTCATCATTACGGCATAAGGTATCCATGTAGACCCTGAGAAGACGAAAGCAATCATGGAGATGGGTCACCCGAGAAATCTCCGCGAACTCAGAGGCCTCCAAGGGAGGCTAGCTTACATCAGGAGGTTCATTTCTAACCTCTTCGGGTGATGCCGACCGTTCACGCACCTCATGAAGAAAGGAGTCTCATTCGTATGGGACGAGGAATGTCAGCGTGCTTTCGACAGCATCAAAGAATATTTGTCAAATCCTCCAGTTTTGGTAGCCCCGGTTCCTGGAAAACCATTCCTGCTCTATGTACGAGCAATAGAACACTCCCCTGGGGCTCTGCTGGCACAGAACAACGACGCAGGCCATGAGCAGGCCATATATTACCTCAGCCGAATGATGATTGTGCCAGAGCACCAATACACCGCTGTGGAGAAGGAATGCCTCACCCTGGTGTTCGCCATTCAGAAAATACGACACTATGTCACCGGACAAACGATACACGTGATCTCACGAATCAACCCTCTCAGGGTCCTCTTAACTAAACTAGGTGCACTCAGCTCTCGTCTCGCTACATGGGCAATATTGCTGTCCCCTTATCATATAATCTTCGTCCCACAAAAGGCAGTCAAAGGTCAAGCCCTGACAGACTTTTTAGCAGCCCACCCAGGCTCAGAGTCCTCCAGAATATATAAAGAGATCCCATATGAGGTCGCCGACTCGCATGCAACCTCTCAATATATGGCGAATGTTCTTCGACGGTGCTTCAAGGACCGGACCTATATCGTCGTCAGAGTCGGGGTAGTGTTGGTCTCCCCTTCCGAATTGGTGATTAACCATACTTATTTTCTCACAGAGCCCTGCTCTAACAATGTGGACGAGTACAACGCTCTAGTCATTGGCCTCCAACTTACAAGAGAGCTGGGGGTAGAATACTTGGAAGCATACGGCGATTCCCAACTAATCGTCAATCAGATCCGGGTCTCATACGAAGTCCGCCACAAGGACATGATCCCTTATCACCAAATAGCGATTGACATCATCTCGTCGTTCGAGGGGTTCTTCATCGAACATGTCCCCAGACTCCGAAATATCGAAGCCGATGCCCTAGCTGGTCTCGCCGCTTCCCTAGCAGTTTGGAACTATGATCACCAATCAGTGGATGTAATAGGCCACGAACTGGTCTGTCCCAAGAACAATGTGTAATTCGTGGCGAGTTATTCCGCACATACGATCGATGATGCCCCAGATTGGAGACAACCATTCATCGACTTCGTCGTCTACGACATCCTGCCCGAGAACCCAAAGGAAGCCACTTCCATCAGACGACGTTCTCTCAGATTCTTCTATGATACAGAGACAAAAATGCTGTATCGCCGCTCCTACAATGGATTATTGCTTCGGTGTCTGTCAAACGCAGAAGCCAAAGAAGCCGTACGAGAAGCTCATGACGGTGTCTGCGGGGCCCATCAGCCCGGCCCAAAATTGTAAGACTGCCTTCGCCGAATGGGCTACTATTGGTCCACAATGGTGGCAGATGCGATAGATTATGCTAGAAAATGCAAAGCCTGCCAAGTCCACGCGTATTTCATTCACCAACCATCCGAGTTTCTACATCCGACAGTGGCGTCCTGGCCATTCGAAGCATGGGGAATGGATATCATTGGTCCAATCACCCCACCTTCCTCCCGAGGATATCGCTTCATACTTGCGATCACTGATTACTTCTCCAAATGGGCGAATGCTGTCCCACTTACAGAAGTTAAGACTTCAAACGTGATCAGCTTCCTTAAGCATCATGTCATCTACCGCTTTGGACTGCCCCAAAGGATCATCCATGATAATGGTCCGCAGTTTGTAAGCCACGCATTCTATCAGTTCTGCGACAAGCACCGTATTCAGAATGTCGCTTCGACACCGTACAACCCGGCAGCGAACGGGTTGGCAGAGGCATTCAACAAAACAATCATCAAACTCCTCAAGAAGTTTGTCTCCTCCAACAAACGCGACTGGAACGAGAAGCTCGGTGAATGCTTATGGGCTTATCGTACCACAGTTCGAACAGCCACCGGGAATACACCATTCTCTCTAGTATACGGGAGTGAAGCAGTCCTCCCATTGGAGACTCAGATCCCCTCACTATGCGTCGCCCTCACACATCAATTGACGACAGACAAAAACCACCATCGTCGGCTACAGGAATTGGAGGCACTAGACGAAAAGCGCCTCTTGGCTCAGCAACGAATTGAACTATACCAAGCACGCATCTCCGGAGCCTTCAACAAGAAGGTCAAAATCAGAACATTCCAGGTGGACGATCTCGTTCTGGCAGTCCGGAGGCCGATGGTCATGACCCACAAGACCGCCGGCAAATTCTAACCAATATGGGAAGGCCCATTTATCATTGAGACAGTATTCTCCAACGGTGCTTACCGCCTCGCAAAATAAAACGAAGACTTGCTCATGTTGCCCGTCAACGGCAAGTTCCTGAAGAAATATTATGTCTAAACGACATTCTCTCCAGATCATCGAGTCATGTACCTACTGGTACTGCTGAACTCACATCCACAATATTTCAGATTATCGAGTCATATACCGGCTGGTGCCGCTGAACTCACCTCCACATTCCCTTCAGATTATCGAGTCATGTACCCGCTGGTGCCGCTGAACTCACACCTTCTCAATATTCTAAATTACCGAGTTATGTACCCGCTGGTGCCTCTGAACTCACATCCCGGTCACTCTTTCAGATAGCAAGTCACGTATGATTATACCTCTGAACTTTCTTCCTAGAAGAGATCCTCCCTCATGATCCACTACCCGCACTCCTAGTGCACAAAAAGGGTAACCGATCCACAAATTTCCGAAATGGCCATGTCCTCATTACCTCTGAGTCATTTTTACTTCCATCAAAAAAACAAACTGCCCCCTCGCATAGAACTTCTACGTTCTCCTATCTCTGAGTCGTTCTGTGTAGCCCCTCTTCATTGAGCCCACTCCTGCCATATCCTCATTACCTCTGAGTGGGAAGGCTCCGTCGAAGAAACCCTCGTGCTTGCCATATCTACATTACCTCTGAGCAAGTATGTCGGTTCCCTTTCAACCTATTATCTGTACCCACAACCGGAGTACGACAAGGATAATAGGTCCACAAATGTCCTCTGTTGACCATGAATGTCCTCTGTTGACCATAAATGTCCTCTGTTGACCATAAAATGTCCTCTATTGACCACAAATGTCCTCTGTTGACCACAAATGTCCGCTGTTGACCACGAATATCTTCTGTGAAGTCTCCCCTGCCATGTCCTCATTACCTCTGAGCAGGAAGATTCCACGGTAAGACCCTCATGCTTGCCATGTCCTCATAACCTCTGAGCAAATATGTTGGTTTTCTTTCATCCTATTATTCGTATCCTGAACCAGGGAACGCCAAGGATAATAGGTCCACAAACATCACTTGCTAAGCTTCTTAGAACAAATCCACCATCTCACCATGCCCCGGGAGGCCAGCTGCTCTACGGCATTCTTTTTCCCAATACCGAGAGCACCCATAACCACTTTGCCATGGCTGTTCCGGATATCCTGACCAAATTTGTTATCCGTACCTAAAACCAAGGTACGCCTAGGGTAACAGGTCCACAAATAATCCCCCAGCAAGTCCAATACCACAAACGCCACAAGTACAAGAAAGAGAAGATGAGTCAAAAACATGCTCATTTATTCAAACTTCAAAGTACTACACCATCTGGGATCACATCCCTTGAAAAAGAAGAAGAAGAAAAAAAAATAAAAGGGGAGCAAAAGAAAACAGAAAGCTGATCACTGCTCCGGGATACATAAAGCCCTGAGACGGTCCGTCAGCAAGGCAACCGACCGCTCAAACCTCTGAGTAGCTCGACACTCCGCCTCCTGAGACAGCGCCACCTCGTCCTCCAGATGAGCGTGAGCTTGCCAGTTGTCCTCAAATTTCTTGAAAGTCCGCTCCAGGTTAACAGAAGATCGGGAAACCTTCTCGGCCTCCCGAACGATTGACTCCTGTTCCGTCTGAGTAGCCTTCAGCTCTGACTCTAAGAAGGCTAACTCTCTCTGGAGTGCGAGAATCCGCTCCTTCGTATCAGCAATTTTGCGAGAAGCAGACTCTTCCCGAGCCTGACAAGCCTGACTTCGACGACCCAGTCTGTCATACGAAGCGAAGAACTTGTCAAGGTCCCCCTGCACGACTGGCCTGGCAGTATCTCGAGCGAGCTTGATCCTATCCCGAGCAGCAATGAGGAAGCCCCGGTCCCGTTCAATCGCAGCAGGCAAGCCCGCCTGCCGTATCGCTAGTAATTGGGTCACAAGCTAATCAGCCTCTGCCAACTTAGGCTCCAGGATTGCAGCCAACCCCACCCCGCCAGGAAGAGACTTCAAAGTTGCAACCTGAACCCGAGCGCACCGTAAAGACAGAGTAAAAGGGGTCCCCCGTTCTACAGCAGCATCTATGCCCCTCTTTAAATGGCGATAGAAGCTGTCGACCACATCCTGCGTCACCTCGTCCAGAGCCTCCGAGGAAGCCGGTGTCAACGGAAGTGTAGCCGACAACGCTGAAGAAGACGCAACAGAATCTGCCGCTCCTGCCACAAGAGAAACAAACTTCGCATGGAAGGACACATGAACAACGGCCAACTCCTCTTCAGCGGCCCGTAGAACTTGAATGCTCGGCAGAGTCGAGAGGTCAATCTCCGGAGCCGTATGATCAGCAGACGATGAGGTGGAAACCATCGCCAGCTCCATTCCCATCTGCCCGGGGCTGGCGGGAGGCCCCTCAACATGAGACGGCGAAGGAGAGGAAACGCTCCTTTCTTCCAGATCACGGCAGGCCGAGCCTTCCCTAAGAACATCCGCGGTGGGAAGTAAAGGGTCAGGACCTGTAGGGCCAAGGCAACCATGAATCGACTTGACCCGGAGGATATGTTGATAGAGCAAATAAGCCCCTTCACAAGTCAATATTTGGCTTATCTTACCAGTAAAGGAGTGTGGAGGCTGAAGTTCGCCTACAGCCACCGTAGCCTCTTCATAAACAGTCTCTGAGTCAGGTATAATAGGCTCCTCCGCCCCTGCACCCTCGGGAAGGGATGCAACGAGATCGGCGTCGCCTTGCTGAAGTTCAGCGATCTCGGAGACGGGCCCGAGGAAACCTTCATCACCCCGGGCCGAGGCCTCAGCAACCTGGGAGCTTCCAGCCGCCGCTGAGAGAGCCCCCGCAGAAAGGACCGCGGCACACATGTCGCTAATCAAAGCAGCAAGGGCCGGATCAACGCCAGGGGCAGTAGACGGTTCAGGAGAGCCTGGTTCGTCAGACGCCTACAAAGAAAAAATGGTCAGGTCATATCTCCAAGAAAAAAAAAGAAAACCACAACAAAGAGATGGCTCCGACTTGGTCTTACCTCCGAAACATCGCCTGCATCCTCACCCCTCTCCGTAATAAGTAGCCTACGGGGTCCGACCGCCGCTCTCTTCACAGAAAAGGCTACTCCTCCGCCAGTAGACTCACGCCTGCCTCGCTTACGTGAGGGACCAGGCACGACAGGCGGTAGTTCTACCCGTACTACCTCCGGTACAGATGGCAATTGGTCTACCGCCTCATCTAATACAACCGACGGTTGATCCGTCATCATCTCATCTGCCATGTCGGGAGGCTGACCCGCCGTTGCCTCGTCACCAGAAGAGAGAGAGTCCTCGTCGTCCCGCTCGTTGTCTTCCTCGTTGTCTTCCTCAATTGTGTTAAAGGACTCGGAATCGGGCGTAGGAACTCTATTCGCCCCTTTCTTTTTTGCCCTCGACACCACAGCTTTCTCCGCCAGGCAAGTGCCCACGATGAAGCTAGTCCTCGGGTCAAAATCGAGAGGAGGATGATTTGCCGTAATGTGATATAAGGCCGCCATATGCAAGATTTCCCCTATCACGTTTGCGGCTGGAACCGAGAAGCTAGTTCAAGTATGACAAGTGTCATAGTAGCTCCATGCTCTAATACCATCGAGAATGCTACCTTCGAATCCCAGGTGGGAACTGGGACGCCCGAGGAATAGCTGACTATACCCAAATTGACGGGCAAACCTACTGGGCAAGTAGGGCTCTAAGTACACAGTGTTGCGATTGCGGTAAACTAAATGCGCCGGGCGAATGTTACGCAGCCATAAACGCATCTTTTCAGGTAAGAATTGAGGAGGCCCAACACCATCAACATGGACACTCCTCACTTCTTGGTCGGTGAAACGGGGAACGGACACGAAGAAATTATATCCGTCCACCCTCGCCAACATCTTCCGACACGCCGACATGGTACTACATTCCCAAGGCTGATGGTGATACCTGAAAAGAAAAACGTCGTCGTCCGTAACGCCATCCCCCGTCCCAGGCCTCATCAAAGACTGATAATGCAACAACAGCCATCCCAGCAAGTAATGATAAGGCAGTTCTATACGTTCAAAGTCCATTGCCACGTCACGAGCGATGACCTTGGACGAGAAGGCACGGAGACCATGCTGAATACTGCACACCATAGCGGAAAGAAGAGCCAACCTGACCCCAAAGGCCAACTTCACGGCAGGAAGAATGAAGTAGCGGCTGATCCTCTAGATGGAACCTGCCCCTCCTGAGACTACACAATTGCGCAGCCACACCATTAAAAATCCTGCCAAGAGTGCCTTCTCTGACAGCCGCCGGGTACTATAATAAAAATAGCTGAAGGAGTCAATCTGGCTCCCAAATTTGTCACTTTTAGACTTCGACCTCCTAGCAGTCGACACCAAGTCCTCTACTTTCCTAGGAGTTTGACGATCCCGGGAAGTAACTCGACCAGCAGCGCTGAATTTGAAAAGGTATGAGACCCAAGATTTGGTATGGGGAGCGTCCCATTCTGAGCTGTCATTTTTCTGGAGAGCCGTTCGGTGGCAGGTGCTATGATGACACAATAGTTCTTGATACACAGCGACGAATCCGGGAAATCGTCGGTCTAAATCCTGGAACTCCTCATTCGTCGGAGTGTACGCTTCGAAGGGCTCGTCTCTCCAGGGGAGCTTGGAGACAGCATACATCTCGTGAAGAGCGAGCCCCAATTCCCCTACAGGGGTGAAGAAAGTCCCTGTCCGATGATTGTACATCTCCAGAAGGGCCATGAACAATAGCTTATTAACGGGCAACCCGTGGCTGGTACCCCGGATAGCATCATAAAGATTGACTTCCCGCAAAAATTCCCCATAGTTTCGTAGAATCCACGAGGTCAGGTTAGCCCACGGGGGAATAGGGTGTAACCAGCTCGGCAGTACCAATCTGCCAACAGGATAGGACCATTTACGAGCAAGCTGGCTCAGGAAGGTATCAGCCTGAGAGAATAAGAAGTTGGGACTGGGTGTGTTGATAAAGGTACCCGAAACTAACCCCATCACGGATCGACTGGCCGGATCCTTGATCGCGCGTACTGACCCAGTGGTTTTGTTGTAACGGATGTTACCAACAAACATCCCCGGTCTGGTTGGAGTGAGGGGGTCTGGCATCTGCCTGTCCAAAACGATCATGTTGAACCACGCAAAAGGGAAATGATGCTTCATAATGGGGATGTGAATCGGCATCCCGTCCAGGTCAAAATCCCAACCCTCGGAAACATCCAGCACTCGGGAGTTTTCTATGATCAACGCATCCCCAAAGAGGAAGACCGGTCTCAGTTGCTTCCCATCAGGCTTCCCGGAACTCATCATGTCATTAAGGAATTGGAAAGATTAAACTATGATAGCATTTAGTCGCTCCAAAGGTTCATTAACAAGGAGCTGCTCGGATACTTGACGAACTAAATCATCCCGACGCACGTCCAAGGTGAACTGATTCGAGCCAACCAGAAGTTCCCCTGCAGGAGTTACTGGCAGATTCACTGAAGAAAAATAAAAGAAATAAGTCAAAAAGATAGCTGAAACACAAACTACGTGATGCTTATGCGGCTTAGCTCAGTATAGCCTCATGAGGCTCAGTTTGACAGAGTTCATACGGGTCAGTCTGAATGAGCTTGTGCGGTTCGGTTCGAAAGGAGCATATGCGGTTCAGTTCGGATGAGCCCATGCGGTTCAGTGCGGATGAGCTTATGCGGTTTAGTTCAAATAATCTTATACGGTTCAGTCCGAAATAGGCTTATGCGGCTTAGTTTGAAAAAGTTCATGCGGTCCAGTCCAAATGAGCTTATGCGGCCCTGAGGATGAAGTAGTTATGCGGCTGCAAACAACAACTTTCATGCGGCTCAGACCTAGGTCATATCCCATGCGACTCAAACATGAGTCGGACACGTAGCATACTTGGAAATACAGGCTCGTGCATAAAATATACGGCATAGCCGTGACAGTTCATGTTGATGGTCCTACCAGCAATCGGCGGGTGAACGTCGAGGTGAAAAACAGGCACGTCAGCCGGCGGAGGAGCCCCCACGTTTGCCGTCGTCGATGAGGATGCAACCTTCTTGCCCTTCGCTGCCGCAGACGACGATGCGGCCTTCTTGCCCGTAGCAGCGGTAGTCTTCTTGGGTGCCATTGGCAATCGTTGATGAGAGAAGACGAAGAAGAAGTCGGCAACAAGGAGTTCGAGCAAAGAAAAGAAGGTAAAGAAACCCTCAAAGAATAAAATCACTCCTATTTATAGGTGAAGGAGGCTCGAAAAATTAAACAAACACCTCGATCCATGTGCCACCTAAAAGAATAAAGGCAAACCACTTCGTTCAAAACAAAACTGACCCTTGGGATCCTCCCCGAAGAGGCAGCAAATTAAGGGCATTTAATGCAGAAGATTTGCACACGTGGTTGGGACACGTGGCAAAAAGTCTATACAGCCTAACAAGCTCATGCGGCCAGATAAATCCATACGGCTGAACCATCTATGCGGTCAACAAAGGCCATGCTTTTATTCAAAGTATTTCAATTTTGTAAATTGAAAACTTTGAAGGGGGTCTTGTAGAAGCATGGAAAATATCAGAATAATGATCTATGCGGCTCGAAACAGGAGAACCCCATACGGCTCATACAGGAGTGGTCCCATGCGGTTCAGAGAGACCCTTAGTCTCATGCGGCTCATACAGGAGTGGTCCCATGCGGTTCAGAGAGACTCTTAGTCTCATGCGGATACGAGGAGAGCAAGAAGAGCATTTCTTCATCAACGCCAACCATTTCGTCACAGGAGTCAAGGCTGCATACCGATCGTCCAAGGAGTAAGGCAGGGCTGCCGTCACCTTCCCGAGCCTCTATCGTCACCCCCCAGAATCTAAAATAAACAAGTGTACTTAGATTGTTGTACCTAGGTTTTCGTCCCTAGGCTTTCTTTGTACGAGCGAGTTTGTAACGTGAAGTAAAAGTCCGGTCCTCTGATAATTATTCTGTTCTTTTATATTTTATGGCAAACAACCCCGTGCAGTCTAACGATCTCGTCGAGATAAATCTGAGCTAACCGATCGACGTTCCATGATGCTTTAATAGCGATGAAATGAGCGGATTTGGTCAAATAATCGACAATGACCCAAATCACATCATTCCCCCGTGACGTCTTCGGAAGGCCCATGATGAAATCTATAGAGATGTCGTTCCACTTCCATACTGGAATGTCGAGGTTCTGTAGCTCCCCGCCTGGTCTTTTATGCTCGGCTTTCACCCGTTGACAGGCCATGCACTGTAAGACAAACGTTGCCACGTCTTTCTTCATGCCGTGCCACCAAAAGGTCGTACGCAGGTCCTTATACATTTTGGTACTCCCGGGGTACAATGAGTACTTCGCATAATGGGCCTCTATCAGAATCTCCATTCTAAGTTCAGCATGGTCCAGCACGCATGTCCTCCTCTTTATCTGCATCATTCCGCCCTCGTCCACCACAAAGTCGGTCGCCTTTTCCGTCGAAATCAGCTCGTGCATCTTCTTCAGGAATGGGTCGTCCTCCTGAGCGGTCTTTATTTTGTTGTGCAAGCTCGACTCAAGGTGCAATTGGGCCAGTCATGCTCCACGGTAACGGATTCGGAGTTCGATACCCTTCTCTACCAAGTCTCGCTATATGTTACGATTGATAGACAAGCACCCTGCAAACATTCTACTCAGAGCGTCCGCTACGACGTTTTCCTTACCCGGCATGTACTCGATAGTCAGATCATAATCTTTAATGAGTTCGAGCCAACGCCACTGCCGTAAGTTCAGGTCCCGTTGAGTGAAGATGTATTTGAGGCTCTTATGGTCCGTATAGGTGTTGTAAGCTACACCATAAAGATAGTGCCGCCAAAGCTTCAACGCGAACACAATAGCAGCTAACTCAAGATCATACGTAGGATAATTCTTCTCGTGTTGCTTCAATTGTCTCGAAGCAAACGAAATCACCTTATCCCTTTGCATAAGCGCGCATCCCAAACCCGTCCGCGATGCATCGCTAAATATTTAAAACCTTTCTGGCCTGTCCGAAATTGCAAGGATCGACGCTAAGATGAGCTGTTTCTTCAACTCTTGGAAGCTCGATTCGTAGGCGTCGTTCCACTCGAATGTGACTCCCTTCTGGGTGAGGCGAGTCGGAGGCGACACAATTTTGGCAAAATCTTTCACGAATCTATGATAGTAGCCCGCCAAGCCGAGGAAACTTCGGATGTCGTCTGCTGAGGTAGGCCGCTTCCATTCGACTATTGCTTCAATCTTTTTTGGGTCCACCGTGACGCCTTCAGCTGAGACAACGTACCCAAGGAACGTCACGCTATTCATCCAGAACTCATACTTGTTTAGCTTGGCATAGAGTTGGTGTTCACGCAGAGTCTGTAGCACCGTCTTCAAGTATTCCACGTGCTCGTCCTTGCTCTTCGAATATATAAGGATGTCATCGTGAATACGACGACAAATTTGTCTATGAACGGTAGGAACACCCGGTTCATTAGATCCATGAACGTGGCAGGAGCGTTGGTCAAGTCGAAGGGCATGACTAGAAATTCGTAGTGACCATATCGAGTTCGAAAGGCGGACTTTGGTACGTCCTCGGACTTGATCTTCAATTGATGGTAGCCTGAGCGAAGATCAATCTTGGAAAATACTGTCGCCCCTTGCAGCTGGTCAAACAAATCGTCTATCCTCGGTAACGGGTACTTGTTTCGTACCGTAGCTTTGTTGAGTTTCCGATAATCGATGCACAGTCGAATCGATCCATCCTTCTTCCTCACAAACAACATTGGGACACCCCACAGCGAGACACTAGGGCGACCATATCCACGATCTAGTAACTCTTGTTGTTGTGCTTTCAGTTCCTTCAGCTCTGTCGGCGCCATTCAATAAGGTGCTTTGGATATCGGTCGGGTGTCCGGAAAGGTGTCGATACTGAATTCTATCTCTCGGTCCGGCGGCATCCCTGGCAACTCGTCTGAGAACACATCAGGAAATACTGCCATGACTTCAGTCTGGGCCGTGCTTGCAATCTCCGTTCTCGTGTCTCGAACTGATGCTAGGTACCCGTTGCACCCAAAATGCAACATACGTCTTGTCGAAATCGCTGATATCATCATTGCCGACTTTGATGTTGCTCTGCACGAATAGGAGAACTCGGTTTCACCGGGAAGGTGGAACACACTCTCTTCTCCGCGCACTCGATCGTTGCGTGGCATGCACCCAACCAATCCATGCCGAGGATTATATCGTACTCCTTGACGTCGAAGACGATAACTTCCAAGGATAGATTACTTCCTCCGATGCAGATGTAACCATCCCTACAAATTTGAGTAGCAGACATATCTACTCCCGATGGAGTGCTAATGCTAAGATTCATATCTAAAAGTTGCACAGGTAGTTCATTCTCTTTTACAAAGTCGACAGATATGAAACTATACGTAGCACCCGAATCGAACAATACTCTAGCAGGCATATTTTTATAGAGTAGTATACCTGTCATGACAGTGTCGGACGCATAGGCTTCATCCCGAGTCAGTACGTAGACTCGGTCTTCGCCCCTTGGCGATTTTGTGGGTTCATGGGTACCGCATTTGCGCCATGGACGGGAGGCACCATATTCTGGTTCTGGATGTCCCTTGGTGGATGTTGGTTCGCCCTCCCCATGCGACAATTTACTGCCTTGTGACCTAGCTGGCCACACTTGAAACATCCCCCTCGGCAATCGACCGCCAGATGTCCCATCTTGCCACAGCGATGGCACCGTATGCCTGGGTGAGGCCCCCGATACTCGGACGTGTTCTGGCGCTTTGGCGCACCATATCCTCCCGCATCGTGAGGACGCTTGTTGAAGTTATTGTGGATGCTTGATCCGCCCTTCTACGACGCTCGACCGAAGATCCACTCACTATCAAGGGCGACGTCATATGATTCCCTGTATGTCTGGCATCTCTGGTTCATGACGTCCCGACGTAAATCATCATTCAGGCCTTGCTGGACGCGCTCGCACCACGCCTTCGTGTTCGACAGAAAGGCCCCGACAAAGTTCGCAAGCTTCGCGAACTTCTCATCGTAGTCTTCAACGGACAAGTTTCCTTGCTTCAAGGACCTGATTTCCTCTTCCTTCTGTCGACGAAGGGCACGAGGGATGTATTGCTCGAGGAAGGCCAGTTTAAACGTCTCCCATGAGATCTTGGCATTGGGGTTGGCCTCTTTGAGTTCATGTTTCTTCATCTTCCACCAGTCATAGGTCCTCAAGTTGAGCTGCAACGCTGCGCACCCGACTTTCTTGGACCTCTTGATGTTGAGGAGAGTGAACAGACTCTCAATCTTCACTAGCCACCCCATGACTTCGTCAGGCTCTACTCGACCTTTGAATTCAGGTGGGTTCATTTTCTTGAACTTGGTCATCTTGAGCAGGGAGGAGGAAGACACATGTTTTGTCTTTACGGGTTGTACTTCTTCCTCGGACATGACGGTCGTTGAGTTCTGTTGCGTTGCTATGGTGCTCACGATCCGGGTCAGGGCCTCCATTTGCTTTTGTTGGGTGCTGACTTGGGCCTGGATCTGTGCAGCTGTCGTTGCTGCGTCTCTGACTGGCGTTGTTGGAGTTCCATGAGGCGTAGTAGTCGCTCCATGGCAGATTCGCTAGGCATCGCCCCTTCGGTGCTATCCTTGCTAATCAATATGGCGTTGACAGCAGGGACACCCAGTCCTTCTGGCATTCCTACAAAATTGAGCAAACCCGTTAGTATTCTCAAAATATCTACGGGCTTATATGTATGGAACGATTATTTCAGACCGCATATGTCAAAAAGCATAGTTTTTGAAAAATTGCAACGGCATCATCTAAAAGAAGTATTTTGAAAGGTCCGAGGTGTGAACCTAGCTTTGATACCAACTTGTCACGCCCCGAATCGCCGAATCGGTCCCATCATCTTGACTCGATATAAATCGATCCCCACGGGTCAGGACGTGATACCGTGCAAGTCATTAATGGACTTGCACAAGGCAAGGATGTGCAATTGGAAATTCTTTTTTGACTCGACGCATTGAAATTAAACAGTACAGAGAGTTGAGGACATAGCATAGGAAGAAATTTAGCTTTTCATTCATAAGCTTGCAAAGTATGTGCAAGGTCATTTTTACATTACATATGTCGTTGCGGCTACATCTTGAAACACAAAAGAAAAACTCTCGACAAGCTTGCTCTGAAATAATCTTTGTCGTTCCATACATTCACGCCCCTTTATACATTTGAACAAAGCCTTCGATCTGAGTTGGGCTTCAAAATACTTCAAAATAGGAGAGCTTCGTGCCGCCTCCTGTTCTTCAGCTTCAGGTCTAGTCTCGAGCTCCCGCAGTGCGCTCGTTACCTGGGAAGTTGGGGGTTAGCACACTTGCTAATGGATGGGACGAACCCACTCATCTAAACCGACACTACTTATTAAGGATTCTAGCATACGAAGTGATCTTTCTATTTATAACTATATGAATTGCAGTTCATATCGAAGGCACATTTTAAAGGATAACACATAACCAATTTAAAGGCATTCTTACCATGGCCGTGCTCCTTTCCTGCACAAAATATGCATGATACTTACCACCTGCACAAGACAATAAGTGAGCATACAATCTATCCTATATGCGGTCATTGGTGATATCGACACCATGAAGAACGATTACATCGCCTTACGACGCGCCCTCCAGTCCAGGTAGCGAGCCTAACTGGAGGTCTCGCAATGCCTCGCGCCGAAGCACGATTTCCATAATTTCCTCCTAGGCCGATTCGGTCCCAGGGCCCCGGGTACCGTCTCGAGGAAAGCTCACCTTGTGCACAAGTTATCCTTGACCATGCGAATGTACGAACAGTTTAATATGTATGAAGTAAATTGCATAGCGTAACCATTATCAAATCACATAATCATTCCTACTCGTGCAAGGGTCCTTTCTCCCGAAACCGTATGTTCTGATTTAGCATCCCGTAGGCACCAAATTCTTCGAGGCATGATGTACCGCCACCAAGGTTTTCATCGTCGTGTTTTGCATGGCATGAAATATATTCTATCTCTTTCTTAGAACTTTATCTTTTGTCTACTTAGGGTGAACTTATAGATTCGGAGTTAACTTCTCTAGGTTGATATATTATCCCGAGCTCTTGATCTTAGTGGCAAGCATACATTCCATTAGCATTATCGATTTGAACGTTGAGCTTTAAGAACTTAGTTGGCGGAAAGGAGAGGAGTAGAAAAGAAGGGGCCGAAGAACCACCCACCTAAGGAAATTGTGCCGAGAGTAGGAGAATGCTTCGTGGTGGTCAAGCGTCAGTTACACGAACTCCTGCAATGGTACGAGCATCGAATTAAAATCCTTCCTTCAAAATTTCCAAGGACGCATTCAGAAATCGACGCAAAAGCATACTATCAAATCCACACAACAATTCGCTCAGAAAGCCAAGAAAACCAATAAAACCAACGACAGATGGGTTGCGTCGCTCTCTTTAGAGTTCCTTCGCCAAGTCGCCGCCTACCGTATCTAGGACTTATTCCAACAGTAGTCGATCCATTAGTTGGAACGGTACTCATATCACTGGTCCAAATCGATTTTATTGATGCCATGGTTTTTGTATACCAAACTCGTCGCCGAGTCAGACTAGCCATCTATGTTCCCGACCATGTCTAACTTGGCACGAGCCTATTACATAGTTCTTCGCCCCAACGGGAGCGGGGCACTACAAAAGCGTTCATTCAGGTCTCTGATTATCTCGGCCAAGTCTTCTGGGAGCAGGTGAAGGCGGTACGGCCTGAAGTTGGATATTGGAAGGAGCTGATACTTGCGGTACAGTGTGGTACTCCGCCCCTGAAGATACCCGTTGAGGGGGATAGTTGAATCTCCGTTGGCCCCTAGATCGGGGCTGGTGGAGACAGGTGCCTTTGCCAGAGTGGTTCGAATGTCGAACACCACCTGGGTCAGGATCTGCATGGAAGCAGAGAGAGTTTTGAGACTCCCCTCAAGGGTGTCTATGCGCTGCACGATGTCCAACGCTGGAGCGTCTGATTCTTCTTCATCACCACCCTCTGCCATATAAGCTGTCATGACATGGGTGGAAGTGGATGGATCGGTCGAGGCTTTGCTTTCGACCTCGCTTTCCTGTGGAGGGGCCTCTTCTTCTGAGGCCTCATGTTGGCCACCCCCAGCTACGTCAGGGTCGGTTTGTCGAAGCGTTTCTTCGTCTTTGAGGGAAGGGTTGTCAGAGGTTTGACTACCCCCGGCTGTGGCTTCTGCCAGGGCCTTGATCCTTACTCGGATGCGTTCGTACACCCCGGGGGACGGTAACTAATCAAAAGTTTTTCCATGAAATATTTCTTTAAAATTCTTAAAAAAAATTGAACGCAAATAATCAAAATAAAAAATCCATATTACCAAAAATAAATCCAAAACATGCTTATATTACCAAATTTCAATCACATAACCATTTAAATGTATAATTATTATTATTATACAAGTTACAAGGACTCACATAATCATATTAATATCAAAAAATTTAAGACTCATAAATAATTCTTACATACTCAGAAATAATGGTTACAAATATTCATTAATGTACAAATTACAAATACTCTTCGCATTCACTATCTCACATAGTTACACACATAAGAGTTAAAGGTTTTCTATTACAAATAATCTCAAATCACAAATTCTCTTGATAATATTTTTTCTTTCCGAAGTATAGAGTATTCCACTGAAGCTTTGTCGCAAATTACAACCTACAATATATAAACCAACGAAGAAAAAGAGGGAAACAATGTTATAATAAAAGGACAAGCGTATGATCAATCTATAATGGAAGGGCTGATACTTCATGCTTGTGAATATTCAAGCTCATAGGCAAATGATTGTGAAAGTTGCTTATATAAAATAAAAGCAAAGTGACTTTAAGAATTAGCAGAATTTTAAAGATAGAACATAAAATTTTAACATGATATCTTGTTTCCTTTAATATATGATTTGCTTTCAATAGTTTTCCTTTTCTTTTTTGGGCCATGGCCATTAACAAACGAAGCATGAGAAAAAGAAGAAGATGATATGAGATATTCCACTCACTACCAAAATTCATCGCTTTAGCGACGGATTAAGTCCGTCGCTAGTAGCGACGGACTACCGACTATATACTGACGGTTAACTGTCTAATCACAGGCAATATTTTTTTTAATTTTAAGGGTAAAAAGTTGTCGCACACCCATCGGTAAGGCATCGGCGAAGTAGCGACGGACAATGTATCCTTCGCTAGGTAGTTAATACTTAGTCAATATTTGCGTGGGAAAATGTCAAAAAAATTGCGAGAAATTGGGCAACTACGTAGCGACGGATCATCCGTCGCCTAGCAGATGAGTTTTAGCGATGGAACCTGTAGCCGTCGCTACGTAGTCACTCAGCTGGCAGAAAATATATAAAAAATGTGAGAAATTTACGACTACTTAGTGATGGATATATCCGTCGGCAGTCCGTCGCTAAATTGCCAGCCCTAACTTAAATTGAACCGACGGGATGGGGGAATTTCATTCGAACGAAATTCATCTCTCTCCCCTCTCTCTTGGAGCTCTCTCTCTCTCTCAAAGGTACTATCTCTCTCTCTCTCTCTCTCGTTTGGGGGTTGTGGGCGGGAGGGGGGCAGAGGTAGCCGGCGGTGGGGTGGGGGCGGAGGGGAGCCGTGGTGGGGGGTGGGTGGTCGGCTGTGGTGGGAGGCCGCGGGAGGGGGGGCAGATGGAGGCCGCGGGGGTGGGGGGCGGAGGTAGCTGGTGGTAGGGGCGAATGGGAGCCATGGAGGGGGGTCGGCTGTGGTGGGAGGCCCCGTGAGGGGGGATGGAGGCCACGGGGGTGGCGGGGGGGTAGATGGAGGCCACGAGGGTAGGGCCGGATAGGGCCCGGGGTGGGAGAGGCCGCGGGGGACGGGGGGCGGCGGTGTGTGGGGGGAGGGGTAGTGCAGGCGATGGAGGTGATGGGAGGGGCTCGCGGGGGGGAGGGGTAGTGCAGGGGATGGGGGCCGGGGTGGCGGGAAAGGCCGTGGGGGGGGTGGCGGGGGTCGAAGGCGCCAGGGTCGGCGGTGGTAGGAGTGGGGGTCGCGGGGGGGTGGGGGTAGTTCATCGGATTGGGGCCGAGGGTGAGAGTTGGGGTCGAAAGTGGTGGGGGTCGGAACACACACACACATACACACACACACACAAATATATATATATATATATATATATATATATATATATATATATATATATATATATGTATATATATATATATAAACTTAGTATATATATAAATAGAGAGGAGTATATATAAACTTTGGACCGAAACCGAATAATAAAATTTAGTATATTCAAAACCGAAACCGAACCGAATTTTTTTAACATCGAAACCAAATTTTTTTAAAACCGAAAGCGAAACCGAACCGAATTTAGTATATTCAAAACCAAAATCGAAACCAAAACCAAAACTAAAATCGAATATCAAAACCGAAACCAATACCAAAACCAAAACCAAAACCAAACCAAAACCAAAACCAAAACCAAAACCGAAACCAAAACCCAAACCGAAACTAAAACCAAAACCAAAACCAAAATTTAGTTAGTGGAGCGAGCCAGAATCCTTTGACGAAGATCGGTATAGTTATCGGTATTGGACTATTTCATTGAGTATCGGAATCGGTACCGGTATCGGTATCAAACTAATTATGTTTAGTTTGTCTTACGATACAGATTTTTACATCTAATTTGCAATAGATCATTACTTTGTTGATCGTACATGGATGTACCAGCGGGTTAACCTCCTCGACTATAGGTACTTATAAGTATCGACCGTATCGGTTGGTATTGGTCTTAGCGAATTGGTATCGTCCTATCCGATATGTATTGGCCGTATAGATAGGATTCGTATTGGCCTTATTGATTCGGCATCAGCCATATCCGATAGGTATCGGCGTATCGGATTAGTATCGGCAGTATCATATTAGTATGGTGGAAGGTTTAGTAACAACTATACTTGAATTTCTCTCTTCTCGAGCTAGATTACGATTGTAAGAGAGTCACGGGAGCGTAAAAAATCTCCTAAATATTGATGTTTACGGGAGTGATTGGCCAGTCACTCTCTCAAGCTATGTTACTGTAACTGGACAATCACTCTCGTAAACATCAATATTTAGGAGATTTTTTACGCTCTCGTGACTCTCTTGCAATGGCATTCTAGCTCGAGAAGAGAGAAATCCAAGTACAGTTGTTACTAAACCTTCCACAATACTAATCCAATACGGTCGATACTAATCCGACATGGCCGATACCTATCGGATACGTCTATTGCGAATCGATAAGGCCAATACGAATCCTAGCTATAGGACCGATACATGTACATATCGGATAGGACGATACCAATTTGCGAAAGCAAATACCAATCTGATACGGCCTATACCAAACCGATAGACCGATACTAATCTGATACGGTCGATACTAAGTATATCCGGCCTATACTAGCGGATCCACCAGTTACTGCACGGTGGGCCCCGAAGTACTCCCGAACTTAGTTGCATCCGGTTATTGGTGAGTACATGATTATATAGTAATTTTGTTTGTCTTACGATACAAATTTTCACATGAAATCTGCGATGGATCATTACTTCTTTGATCGTACATAGATGTATAAATGATAATACGAGAGCAGAATAGATATAAGCAGGGCCGGCCCGAAGTATTTTAATACCCAGGGCGAAACCCAAAATGATGCCCTTGTTCGGATATATTGAAAATAAAGTGTTATTTTTTTTTGAAAAGATTCATTGTTTCATTATCATGAGCGTATTTTATATTTAGAGTATCGTTAAAATATTGTTTCTCTTGAAAAAATAGTACCATAGAAATTTAAGTAGAAGCATCTTGATCACGTTTAAACACAATATCATAAAATATTCTACAAAATCAATAAAAACTCCTAGACACAAACTCTTGCACCATTTTTTATATAATTGAATAATCAAACACCATAACTCATTCCAACTCAAGTTCGACTAAACAACATCTAAAAACTATGATCAATCTAAATATCAAATTGGCTTTTCCGTAATATTGATTATTTAAAACAATAAAAATGACATCTTTATAGTGAACATTTTGTTCCCGCACATGATCTAAATCTAAATACCAAATCCAGCAATCCTTAAATCAATCCAAATACCGAATTCAACAATCCCTAAATCATCTTATCACTAATATTTGTTAAACATTCACTACGTAATACAACATTTCAAAGTATGTTATGCAAAAATTGGAAATCGGTTTACTCAAAATTCAATAATTCATCGGTGCAACTCAAGATCGTTAAAGTTATTTTCGCTATTAGCATAACCAACAATCAAGTTCATTATTAAAACTCGAATTTTAGACCTCAAGTTCATTATCTGGAGATTGTTCAACGGAACTTGCGTCATCGTTTCAGTGAGTAGTTGTTGTTATCTTAGCCGCAACTCACGTCAATTCAACGATTATAAAATCCTAATTCTTAACTTCAAATCCCTGAGTAGATTTTAAAATTATGGACAATAGAAGAGGACATGAAGAATAAATTGAAAGAAAAATAGGAATTTGGGATTCAATTATAAGTAGAAGAAAGAATTAAAATTAACAATTTTCAGGAACACTTATCGTTGGCCATCAATTCGTCTATGGAATTGGAAGACAAGAAGTTCTCTCTGAAATCGGAAGGGACAAACTTTCACTACTGTAAAAGTAAATGCCAGTTTTTTTTTCTTTTACCAACTCTTTTATTGTATATTAATATTATATAATATTTATTACTAACTCTTAAAATTATTTGGGACCCCTTAGATCATGGTGCCCCGGGCCCACGCCCCATTTGCCCCTCCCCCGGGCCACCGCTGGGTATAAGTGACGATTTTCAGGCAGGCGTGGAAGTGTTTCTTAAGTATGCCATGAGCAAATCTCAGTATATGGACGGTAACAAAATCAAGTGTCCATGTGGTAATTGTCGCAATAGACGTTACGAAGAAGTGGTGACTGTGAAAGATCATTTGACCCGTAAGGGTTTCGTACGTTATTACTGCATGTGGTTATCGTAAGGTGAACTATATGCAGAAAGACAGGTTGCGAATGTTGCTACTTATGCTTTTGATAAAAATGCTGCAACGAATTTTGTCATAGACGATGGATGCTTTGTTGATTATGGAGACCTGCAGAATCATGCACGAGATATGGTGTACGATGCGGCAGGGCCTAATTTTGATCCAGAGGATCCTAATCTCGAGGCAAAAGAGTTCTATGATATGTTTCAGGATGCAGATACTCCTCTACATCCTGATTGTGAGACTCATTCCGTACTGTCAGTGACGATTCAGTTGTTGAACATAAAGTCCAATTTTAATTTGCCACAAGCTTGCTATGATCGGATTATACAACTAGCAACGGAGATCTTACCGAAGGAATCAAAAGAGCTCCCAAAAAACTTCTACAAGTCAAAGCTGATGGTCCGACAACTGGGACTGGGGTACGAGAAGATAGATTATTGTCGCAACGGGTGCATATTGTACTACAAGGAGAAGGAGGATATAGAAAGTTGCAGCTTCTGTAATACGGATCGTTACAAGCCATTAAAGGGAAAAGGAAAGTCAACTAGAAAACGACGTCCTTATAAGTATATGCATTACTTGTCGATCACGAAGCGCTTGCAGAGGATATATATGTCTCTGAATACAGCTGAATACATGATGTGACACAACGAAGAACGCACAAAGGATGATGGAGAATTGTCACATCCTTCGGACGGAGAGGCGTAGAAATATTTTGATTTATGTCATCCAGATTTTGCTGCAGAGCCTAGAAATGTACGTCTGGCGCTATGTTCTGATGGCTTCACCCCTTTCGGGCAGTCGAGATCTCAATACTCCTGCTGGCCGGTCATTCATACCCTTACAATCTGCCACCATGGATGTGTATGAAGACTCCTTATATGTTATTGACAGCTATCATACCGGGTCCCAAAAATCTGACAAAAAAATATATATATTTACAGCCGTTGGTGGATGAGCTGAAACAGCTGCGGGAGATCGGCGTCGCGACCTATGATATTTCCAGGTAACAGAACTTTTAGATGAGAGCTTCATTGATGTGGACAATAAATGATTTTCTAGCATACGGTATGCTGTCGGGATGGAGTACTCACGTCACCATGTCTTTTCCGATATGCATGGAAAATAGTAAGACATTTCGCCTTAAGCATGAAGGAAAAACTTCTTTCTTTGACTGTCACCGTTAATTTCTGCCCGTGAGTCATCCTTGGAGAAAGAACAAGGATGAGTTCAGTGCTGGAAAACAAGAATTTTTTCATCCGCCACCCAGATTGTCGGGATACGATATTTGGGAAGATGTAAAGGACTTTCCCTCCATAATTGAAGATCCATCGAACAATCATGTCGAGGGGTTCAGACAAAGCCATAACTGGATCAAAAAGGGTATCTTCTGGGACTTACCTTATTAGAAAGATAATCTTATAAGGCATAACCTTGATGTCATGTATATCGAAAAGAATGTGTTCTATAATGTCTTCAATACCGTCATGGATATTAAAGGAAAGACGAAGGACAATCCAAAAGAAAGATAAGACATTGTCGAGATATGCAAGCATCCTTATCTGAACTTAATACAAAAGGGAGCTGGTGGACAATTAACTAAGCCGGTAGCACAATACACATTGAGCAAGGAAGATAGATTAATAATCTGCAAGTGGATATCTACTTTTAGATTTCTCGATGGCTATGTGTCGAATTTCTCTAGATGCGTTGATCTCAATAAACGTAAGCTAACGTCACGACTGCCACGTGTTTATGGAAAGATTACTGTCCATTGTTTTGAGAGAGTTGTTGCCTTCTTCTGTATGGGTTCCGTTGGCCGAGCTATCTATATTCTTTAGGGATATTTGTTCAACTAAGTTGACGGTGCAACACATGGCTGAACTTGAGGAGAAGATTGTCTTAACAATTTGCAAGTTAGACAAAATTTTTCCTCCGAGCTTCTTCGACAGCATGGGTCATCTACCGATTCATCTAGCATACGAAGTCTGTGTCGGTACATCTGTTCATTATCAATGGATGTACCCATTTGAAAGGTACATAAAAATTGATATAATTTAAGTTGTATTTCATTATTAATTCTCAAGATAATTTGTCTCTCTAGATACCTACACCTTTTAAAGAAGAAAGTTGGCAACAAGGCTCATATAGAGGCTTCGATATGCAAAGCATATCTTATCGAGGAGGTATCAAACTTCTGCTCTATTTATTTCGATACTCATGTTAAGACAAAACAAAATAGACCTCAAAGGAATGACAAGGACGTTGAGGATGGAGGTATATTCAATGTAAGGAAAATGTAAGGGACAAGCCTATTAGGGCTAGTAAGAAACGGTGGTTGACTGACGACGAGTATGATGCCGCTCACTGATATGTCTTGTTAAATTGTGACATACAAGAAGTGAGAGATTTGGAGAAGTAAGTGACTACAATTACACTCGTTATAATCTCTAATTTGGTGAAGTAGCTGACTACACTTATTCTTATTCTCTCTAACAGTGTATTTAGAGATGAATTCAAAATGAGGACACCCGATATTACCGATGATGGACTTCAAAGAGAGGTTGATTGTACCTTCCGTCCTGGTTTCACAAATACGTAAGTAACTGAGATAATAATTTATACGGCTACCATTAAAATATATGCATCTGAAATATTTAAATTATCAATATTTGTTTACAAGTTTTATTGCCTGAAATAACACTCACAAATGAGAGTATTCGTTATTTGGCATTGGGATCGAAGAAGCATGCAAAGACTTGGCCAGGCTATATCGATAATGGTTTCAAGTTTAAGGCAACTCAGAATGCTATAAATGATGAATATGTCAATGACGGCTTCAATACCAAGGATTCTGGTATTTGCATAAGAGGCACCATCTATGACGACGAGTCGGACTTTGACTATTATGGAGTGCTTCGAGATATTGTAGATTTACAATATAGTTCCCCATATGATATGCATATTGTGATGTTCAAATGTGAGTGGTTCGATACGACACCAAATATTAGTTGGAGAATCGATAAACAATTTGGATTCGTCGATATAAATCATAGCAGAAGGTATAGAGGGTCCGACACGTTTGCGATAGCAAGTCAGGCTGTTCAAGTCTACATACAAGCTACCCAAGGCGTGGTAGAGATCGATTTGACTGGTGAAAAGTATGCAAGATTAAATCTAGAAATACATTCAATATTGGAGACCCAGTATACCAAGAGGACAAGATCGAAAAGTCCAAATACTTGGTACAACAGTCGGATACCATGGATGTTGAAAATATTGTTGACAAAAATTGAGGGAAGGAAGAGGTTGATACACAAGACTTAGCTGTCAACCAGGGGAAAAAGAGGCGTCTTGTCCCAAATATTGTGGAAGAGGAAGAAGAAGAAGAAGAAAAAAATAGAACTTGATGAGGATGAGGATACAGATGAAGTCAACGATGAGGATGAGGATGAGGACGAGGACAAAGATGATGATGATGATTAGATTAAATATTAGTATATATTAAAAATACTTTCAATTACGTGATTTTAGTTTGAACTCATAAAAGCACTTATAACTTAATGAATTTAGTTTAAACTTCTGAATATTCTTATTTCAGATGGCACTCTTAGTTATTTTCTTCGCGGCATCACTCGTCGCCCTGCTGATGGCTAGCTCTCTTCGTCGTGGTGCTGGTGGTGCTGGTCGTGGTGGTGGTAGTGGGTGTGATCGTGGTTGTAGTCGCATTTAGCCTTCCCGAGAGGCGACCCTTGCTAGCGATCCCGACCCGGAGAGTACCCCGGGTACAGACTCATCCCGCTGTCGATCTACCACGGGGATATCGACACCTTCGTCGAGGGCGTCTCCATCCTCTAGCGGATCCATTCTGCCTTGGATCCTCTAGCGGTACCACCAGTCACTGCACAATGGGCCCCGGAGTACCCCCGGATTTAGTTACACCCGGTTACTGGCAAGTACATGCGCAGAGCCGCGGATCCTCCGACGCCACCAGAGAGGCCGATGGGCGAGTTCCGACGAGAGCTTTGGCCAGCGGGTGAAGTGTAAGTAAATTTAAGTTAATTTAATAAATTTGTTTCATTTATTCAAGTTAATAATCTAGTCGTTGCTTTTTTGTAGGTTTTCGTGGGATGCTACCAGGCTTCTAGGGCAGATTATCCGAGCTAACTATCATGGCCCCTATCTCAATTTTTTTTAGGCACCCCTAGACTTGTAGTACCGCTGGCTTGACGAGATGAGGGCATATATATTATATATATATATATATATATATATATATATATATATATATTAATATATATATATATATGTTGTGATTAATTATTAATTACTCTTTAATCAACTATTTTTTTAATATCGTGATAATTGAATTTGTATGTCAGAGGACCTTCTGGTGGCCTCCCATCGCGAGGAGGTGATACGCATGACCTTTAGAAGAGCCACCGAGAAGAAGATCCGGGATGTGGTTCATGACCTTTGAACAACGCATTCTAGCATACCCACAAGAGGCGGAAGGACGGGAGCTTCGTCGACGAGAGGGCCAAGGAGGTGGATGTAAGTACTTAAGTTTATGAGACTTATGTTAGAATTATAAGTATTCAAACTACAACTTAGGTAAACTTAGAATTCAGACTATAACTTAGGTAAACTTAGGATTCAGACTATAACTTAGGGAGACATAGGATTTAGATTATAACTTAGGTAAACTTATAGTATAAACACATTCATTTTATAGGCTGCGTATCGTGAGGCCCTTAGTCAGGTTCAGCCATATGCTCCCGAGGATGTCGGCGAAACGACGTCCATCGGGACGCCCTCTTCCACGGTCGCTCACTACGACGATATGTTCGTAGATACCGTCGACGGCTTTAAGAAAGGACGCCTGTACGGAGTCGGCTCCCTGGTGCCATTACATACGGCGATTTTGAGATTTCTACCTCCCCTGCCTCCTCCCGCGGCCCCGACAAACGATGATGTGAGGTCCCAGTTTGTACATCTGAACGAGTCGGTGTCGGACTTGCGGGCGTTGTTGTCTACGTACTTTTTGCGTCCTTCAACTTCTTCCAGTCCGTCTGCTCCCGGTCCGTCTACTGGTGCTACTGGTCCTTCTTTCGCTGGAAGTCTGAATTTTGGCCCTACTGCCCCAGGGAGTACCAGCACCATCAGATGATCCAACTCCTCCTCCTCCTTGATGTTTGTATTCGAATATTTTAAAAACTGTTTAAATATTGAATATTTTGAAAACTTTAACGAAAATCCGTCGGCCATTCGTCGGGAGATGTATGTGTATGGTTGACGAAAATCCGTCGCAAAATCGTCGCTGGGCGACAACTTGGCGACGGATTATTTTTAGCGACGAGGCTTTTCCTGACGGTTGTTTTTGACCAAAATTTGTCGGCCATCCGTCGGTATTACCATTTACCGACGGCCAGGCGACGGATACGGCCGTCGCTAAAGTGATGAATTTTGGTAGTGACTTCATGGTTTCTTCTTGATGATAAAATTAAAATGTGCCCCCTCAGTTGAGAAGAACAAAGCCCAAATAACATGAGGTTGTTTTTAGAGCAAAATTACAAATAAAGAGAACTTTTCTTTGCCATGGTGGTGGAAGCACACATTGTGATATACCAAAGTTAAATCCCAATGAAGCAAGTGCAAATGAATAGCTATCAAAAGAAGACAAACCGAGACAAAACTAAAATATTTTCACTCGTGGATATTAGAATTAGTTTTCTACTGAAAGGTTGTTTAACTTGAGTGACTCTTGTGGTTACCTAGGAGAGACATAAGACCCTAAATGGGTGGCGAAAGAGGTTAGTGGATCGAGCCACGACGGCTTATTATTCCTTCTATTTAAAATGATGGGAGTGGAGGACTGTGGGCCCAAAAGGCATGCAATGCCGCATACAAAAAGTCCCGTACGTAAAATCGAACATATTAAAAAAGCAAATTATTTGATACTCTAAGCTAGAGATTGATTTGTTTGTTACTGAAATATAGAAAAAAAATAGTAACTATTGAGCAATTATCAAACTTGAACCTGCACAATTGACCGAATTATTATTTAAAATATTTCTTAGGGTTTGCTTGGATTGAGGGTTAAAAGAGTTAAGTGAGGGGAAGTTAAGTGAGAAAAACTAATAACCATGCTTGGTTTGAGGGTGGGGGTTTAGGAGAGGAGGTTATAGAGGGTTAAGTGGGGATTTGTTTAACCTTTTTTTTCTTCTATTTTTACCTCCAAATCGGAAGGTTAACGATGGGGATTGAGGGATTTTGTTAAAAAAGTCTTAAATACTCCTTATTTGACCTATAAAATGTCATGACTTTTTTATCCTTTTTTCTGCTTTCAACATGCTACTCCATAGCTTTCTTATTTGTGAAGATATTTTAACAAATTCTAATTAAAATTTTAATCAAATTTAATTTTATAACATATTTAACAATGATATCTTGGTAATTATATTATAATTTTGTTAACCCTCCTCTCACTCAAAACCTCCAATCTAAGGATTATTAAACACACCTCACTTAAGTCTCCCTACAATCCAAGCAAGGTTATATGTGTTGACTCTACTCTAACTTTCTTTCACTTAACTTTGCTTATTTTTCCCCAATCAAGCAAACCATTAAGTTTCCAGATTAACAACCAACATGAAATGCATTCATAATAACACGAAGATTAGATTAAATATTTTTACCTTTAGAAAAATTAAGAGTGAAAGTAGGTTAATATGCACCAAGATATAGTTTATATGAAAATGAGTTCCTCTGGCAAATCACCTTTGCTCTCCAAATAATCCAACCAACACAAGCATAAACAATACCATACTTTTTGTTGTTGGGCGCGCGAAAGCATTTGCCAACCTACCTGATCAAAACCAACCCCCGTCTAATGGACACCAAGCACATATAAAGACAAATATATGGCTGTGACTATGTCACCTGGACAAATTCCAACCTTTATAACTCAGATAAAATTACAAGATTGACAGAACTAACGTTGAACCCTTTGCCCTAATAGGTTCAACCCTCTCACCACTCTCAAAAAGAAAAATAGAAGATAACAATTGAATCACTCTTCAACCCGTAGAAATCTCCCTAACCAAAGTTGATGACTCCTTAATTAGATCTCTTTTCTCCTTATGCCTTGGATGACAAAGTCCAAAGAGCAAAGCATGAGCTTTCTCTTAGATTTTCTGTGGACGAGTGTTTGCCATAAAAAATGTGACAAAGTTTTGTTGATTAAAACTTTGGTATTTCAATTACAAACAGAACAGTATACAATGTAGGACTTAGACGTAGTCCTAGGAGTACACTTTTATTTTTATCTAGAAACTATATCGGTGGAGCGAGTGGTAATGCGTTGACTCCGTTGACGATCTGACGACGATCTTGAACTCTCTGAAGGTCTGGGTTGCTCTGGATACCAGAGCATTATATAGAGAAACGGACATTAAGTGTCTCTTCTGGCCTCTATATGTGTATATATCCGTCCTTCTGTGTGTGTCTGGTGAAGGAATGATCCTTCTATTTGTAGATAGCAGGTTGACTGCTCATACGCGCATATGTCGGATGCGCCTGGACATGGGAATGCCACGTGGCTGATGCTGGTGGGGGCGCATGGTTGATGCACCCTGGATTGAAACTGAATCTGCTGGACTGCTACACTGGGCTGCGATGGAGTTGACACGTGACAGTCACGGAGATTTGGTTGTTGTAGAGATCTTCGGTGGTTAGCACCCATTCTTTGAATAGAACTTAGTCAAGCGACGCATGGCGTATGCCTGTGGCTTAAAGATCTCGATTTTGGAAGAGAGTGATCTGTCGGGGTGCACCAAGGATCGGGTGCGTTGAGGCGACTTATTCTATGAGTTTTAGGCATCATTGACGAGTCTGGGCATATGGCTTTTGAGGCGCATGCAGAGCTTCGAATCAGGGTACGCCTAGAATCAGACGCAGGGGAGGCGACTTGGTCTCATGATCTTTAGAAACCATGAGCAAGTTCAGGCGCATGGCTTTTGAGGCACATGCAGAGATTTGTCTTCTGTTGCTTGTGATCAGAAGTAAGTCGGGGGGCGCATAACCATATGGGCACATGCAGTCTTCTAGGCGCATTGCCACGAGGCATATACGAATGATCGTTCAGCCGCATGGCAATTGTTGTCGACCCACGGTGTAATAATGGTGCTGACATCAGCGACGCTTTATTTTCTACACAGCTGATTGGACGGCTCTTGGAATGTGTTGCCGCCTTTTGTCATTCAGTATTAAATGTTTGATGGAGAGGGTTGCATTGGTTAGTGCCAATCTGGGCGCATGGCTATGGCCCGCAGAGGAATCCACGAGGAGCACATAATATTGACGGCATATCTGCCAATGTGTCGCATCCTCTGAGGCCCACCTGTTGGGTTCTTCGGGATGTTTATTGGTTGCCTTGACTTAGCCGAATACGAGCCGACGGATGCATTTGCTATTTAATGCAAATTCATTGCATAGAATTTTAAATGTTGGCCATTTGGTATTCGGGTGTAGGCTGCCCGTGCTTATAAATAACCGCATGAGGGAAAGCTTTGCTTTCATTCTTCATTTTGATGTAACGATGAACTTGGCCGGAGCTTCGCCTTGGCAAACTGTCGAACTCGAGATATTCCCGAGGGTGAAGATGCGTTTCTTCAGTCTTTATGTCGCTTTGAGCTTCTGTGATAGTGTTTGTTACATCCAAATATCAGGATCGTCGAGCCACGACACAGGCCGATGGTGCCTGTTGCGTCCAAAGATCGGACACCCGCGCTCCATCTTTCGTTATGCTGGCAGAGTCACAGGCTGCCGTATGTGCCTGTTGCTTCCGAAGATCATGGCATCGTGCCGCAATCTTAGTCGAGCTAGGAGAGCTCCTCCTTCTCCTGCTACACAAGGGCTGATTGGTGCTGACGAGAGAGAGTGCTTCGCTCTGACTATGCATGGAGATGCGCTTACGTTGAGATGATGGAATGATGTGCCTGGATGAGACATCAGAGTGATGCACCTGACGGATGATGCACCTGGCATGGGGCGCATGGCAGTTGTTGTGCCTGGCTGTAGCTTTAGGATCTTTCTTTTTGTAGAAGTTCTCCTTTGTAAAATCTTTCTTTAGACATGTAATAAACTTTTATATAAAATAAAAGCCTTCTTTTTAATGTCTAAAAACTTGTGCTTTTCTTTGTTGTGCAAAGTATCTGTTTGAGCTTCCTGGCATATTTGAGTTGGTCGCATGGTTGGTTTGAGCGCATAGAAATTCTGGCATATAGATACGCCTGAAATTCCATGCTTCTACAATAAGCACCCTGAATCACGACCAAAATATCTCATATTGGCGACGAAATTAGCGACTCGGGATAAATACGTCTCTATTTTTGTGTCTTTAGCGACGTATCACAGTGCCGTCGCTGAACGTCACTATCAGCGACGTTTAGCGACTGTTAGCGACTAGCATTATGATTTGGAAAGAAGATGTCACGGTTTAGTTGCAGAACGTCGTTAATTTATTTTATTTAGCGATGTCTTACGACGCCTACTCCAGAACATCGTCGGTTTGTTAGTGAACAGCAACATTTAGCGACGTCTTCTTTCGACGTCACTAAAATATTTCGTATAGGGTTTGCTGGCCCGATCGATTTTATTTTTTCACCCAAAATTTCATTCTCCCGCTCGAGAGCCCCAAATATTTCTCCCTTTCCCTCTCTCGTCTTCGACTACCCCCTCTTTCCGGCGACCCCTCCCCCCGGCGACCCCTCCCTCCGGCGACCCCTCCCCCCGGTGACACCCCTCCCCCTCGTTTCCTGCCCCGATGACCCCCCTCGCCCGCTGGTATCCTCGTTGTCGCTCCTCCACCACTGATCCCCCTCAACCTCTGCTCCGACGATCCCGACACAACCCCATACAGGTATACCTAACCCTAACCGACACGATACGACATGATACAGACACGCTGACACACACACTAAAACGATATAGACACACCGAAATGATACATACACATATAAACCCCCCTCTTGCTGCAGATTTGGGTTTTGAGAGTTCATAATTTTCTAAGATTGTATATATATGTAGGACCATTGAGCACCTCCAGAGGGGGGTAAATAGAGTAAGTGCATGTGTTGCAAAAAATAATCACCAATTAAAAATATTAAGCAGTTATATATTATGGCAGGTAAAAGACGGTAAATAAAATGCAGTAAAGTAAGAGACAAGAATTCAAACGCAGTGAACACCACGATGTATACTGGTTTCCTTCTGAGAGGACATGTCCAGTCGCGAGTACTCTTGCTCGCTGTTAATCCACTACAACACAAGCTTTAACTGAGTGCTTGCAACTCTTACAACACCGTGCTTGGTGACAAGTGCACGACCGACTTTACAACACTGTGCTTGGTGACGAGCGGACGACCGACTCCACAACAGAGATAATTGTTGTACTTTGAACAACCTCTTTACAACTCTTGAGAACCAAAAGACTCTAGATCAAACAGAAACTGTACTGGCTTGGCTAAGAGTCGTAATGGTTTAGATATGAAAGTAAAAGCTCATAACACTTTAGATAGAGAAGAGAGGAGATGAAATTGAATGATTTGGAAATATAAAAGTCCTTATCTATTTATAGTGGTTTTGCTGACCGAATTCGGGTAGAGTTCGGACATAGTTCGGATGCTAAGATTTCGCATACGAACGTTGTAGACAGATTTTGTGGGAACAGTATTTCGAATTTACCCCTGCCGAACTCGGGCTGAGTTCTGACTGAGTTCGGGCAAAGTTCTGCCAGAACTGTTTTGGCCAGTTTGATGGGTTTTTGGCCATTTTGGTATATGGACTTTTGGATAGATATTTGTGGATAGGTAGGCTATATTTGGTGGACTGAAAATAGCTAAGCCAGTATCGATCCGATCAATCTCATATTTTTCCTAGACTCAATAAAAATAAATATGAAAACCAATAGCCCTTTGATGACGCCTTTCTCCATACAATTGAGCAGACTTGAAGACGCCTTTTTTCCTTGACGGCAGTCGTCCAAAGATAAACAGAGCTAGAAATCTGAATACCTTTCAAGGGCTTCGCCCTCGAACCCTCACGGGGGGCGCTGTTCGGGCAGCGGAACCCCCGATGCGAGGCCCAGATAGGTCGTTAGGAGGTTCAGAGAAATCTTCTTGTATTATGCCGTCTTTGGTCCATCAATAATTCTTCGTTGCATATGTCCTGGTTTGATCATGCTTACTGCTTGTCAGCAAGTACATGTTACACGAACAAAATAATATGATGCAGTATGATACAAGCATAGCAATATGATATAGACCTTTTAGGACAATGAAAAGTTTAAGTAGCAACATGATAGTGATTACATGAATATTAGTGACATCAATAGTTAAACTTAATTGATTAGCCATATTCAAAAACATGATATAATCATTAGGCTAGCATATATATATATATATATATATATATATATATATATATATATATATATATGTGTGTGTGTGTGTGTGTGTGTGTATGTGTGTGTGTGTGTGTGTGTATGTGTGTGTGATAGGAGTATTTATAGATATCTAAGGTTATGTGAGTTTGTATATATATATAATATCTGATAAATATATATATATGATGTATGTTTATGAGAGTATAGCCATGTGGGGTTGTATATGTGAGGGTTGCCAGGTTTCTGCTATCTGTGAGTTTTTCTGAGATGGAGGTGAAGTTTTGTTCAGATTAGGTAGGTTACATTATAGGTTATAAGTTATTCATGGGTTACCAGTTATGTATATGTTATATATATGCGTATGATTAATTGAGTTAGATGCAACTCAGTTTTTAGAGTTACACATATGGGTTAAAGGCTGTATAGTTTGGAGGTTCAGTTTTGCTGAGATTTACATATATATATATGTGTGAGTATAGGTTGTGCCAGTACCTAGAGTGTATAGAGTATCCTAGTACCCAGAGTGTATAGAGTATCCTAAGAAGTGTATAGAGTATCCTAGTACCTAGAGTGTATAGAGTATCCTAGTACCTATAGAGTATCCTCTAGAGTGTATAGAGTATCCTAGTACCTAGAGTATATAGAGTATCCTAAGATATTAGAGATTACCTACGCTGAGAACCTTACTAAGAAGTATCCTAGTACCTACAGTGTATAGAGTATCCTAGAAGTGTAGGTATGATTGGTACAGTATTTTGAGCCCTTCTATAGAAATTAAATTTACTTATGCCAAGCCTTTTGGGCCTATCAGTGTTATACATTTTTTTTTTGAAAATCTAGTATAACGCTGATTGCCTCAAAAGGCTTGCATAAGTAAGAGTGTATAGAGTGAGTGTACTAGTAGTATATCATAGTATCCTAGAGTATATAGAGTGAGCTTTCCTACTTCCTTGCTTCTCATTCGGGTCATTGAGCAGACTATTCCGCATCATAGGATATCTACCTCAACCTCATCCTAGAGAAGTGTGGAAATATTAATATCCACAGCGACTGCTGTGGCTCCACTGCCCCCTCTTCCTCCAACTGATGGGTCGTCATCGGTGATGCTGACCCCGGAGTAGTATAGGTTCCTGGTGTCCCAGGTACAGGCACTCCTACTCCTCCTCCTCCTCCTCATCCTTACCAGACGTAGTCCTTTATTGGACTTGTTTCCATTTGTTGTGTTGGTAACCCATTGTTGGATTTTTATGTATTTGTTGGTTTATGTATTTATTTTATCCCGGGTATGACTATTTGTGTTATGTTATGTTTAATATTATCAGACACACTTTTATCGCCGTTTGGTAGTGGATTTGTATCCACCCGGCTATTTTTTGTCTTTCTGATCGTTCGATTCTATTTATTTGATTATTGGTATTGCATTATTATTATTTGTCTCTATATTGGTTTACCGGTGTTAGATGTTCCACCGAAGGGGTCGACAAACCCAGAAAATTCTATGGAGGGTTGCTCCGAGTCTATTATTTGTAAACTGAAACTCTAAATGCAGGTACAATGTTTTTAATATAACTGTTATTTATGTAAAATGCAAATTGTCTGCTGTTTCTTTTATAATTTTTTTGGAATTAGCGACGGTCAGCGACGCACACTTACGTCGCTAGAACATCGTAAACCTGAGAACCAAACGTCGTTAATCATCGCAGAACGTCGCAGATGCGTTGACATGGCAAACTGTACAGGTCAGCTAATCTAGTATTTGGACGTCGGTATTCAAGTATCGTAACGTCGCTAAATGTCGCTAAAATGATGACATGGCAACCAAAAAAAATTCTCATACATGGAGTCGAACAATGTCGCTAATCACTAATTTAACGTCGCTAAAATCTGAACGGACAACGATAATCAGCAACGAAAGGTTACGTCGCTAATTAGCAACGTTGTTGTCGGTAAAAGTCGCTAATACTAGCGACGTAGTGCGTCGCCGATCTACGTTGCTATGGCGATGAATAGCGACGTTTTCCCTAATAGCGACCATGAATAATGTGACATGCCCGAAACGTCGCTAAATACGTCATTGTTTTCAGTTAGCGACGTTTTGTGGCCGTTTAGCGACGTCGTTTGGCGTCGCTAATATGAGATATTTTGGTAGTGAACCTCCACTTTGTGCTGTGTTTTGTGCCCCCACCCTCACCCTATATATAGGATAAGAAAATCATATTCTAGTCATAATTGGATTTCCTAAATAGAAATAAAATAGGAATCCTATTATACTTAAAATATTCCATCAACATTCTATTTTAGATCATAACATGATTTTCTAAAATAAGAATTCTATTATATCTAAAATAGAACAACAATAATTTTGGATATCCAAATCTAATCAAATCAAATATTTAACTAGATTTGGATTTCACAAGTATGTTATTACCAAATCCATACTATAATTCCTGGATTCAAGCCCCTTATCGTGGTGTTAGGTACCATCAATCTCAAACTACAGGTTGTATACCCCGAAATGCAAAGGAGATATTCAACCAAAGGTATTCAAAACTACATAGTAAAATTGAATGTGCATTTGGTACACTTAAGAATCATTTTTGCATCCTCCGGGAAAATAAATTCCACTTTTTCTCAAAACAAGTTGACATTGTCTTAGCTTGCTGTATTTTATATAATTTTATCCTTAGGGTCGACCCTCACGATGGCTTTGTTCTTGACGAAGTTAACAAAGGGCCTGCGACAGATATCAAGGATGACATTATGTACCTGTATGACCAATTTACGAAAACTGCTTCCCAAAGTAGACAAAGAACTATGAAGCATGCTTGGAAAGAGTACCGTGACAATATGGCAGCTCAAATGTAGCATGACTATCATAGTGGAATTGGTAGCTAATCAAGTCCCCCCTCTTTGAAGATCATTTTGTAGTTGAAATCTTTTGTTTAAATGTCACTAATTATTTTGTACAAGTAATAGAAGGTGTGTACTATGTTTTATTAGCTAAAGTCGTAAGATTTTGTTTTATAAATATGACAATTAAGCATTGATTTTATTATTTCTAACAGGTGAAATATCGAATAATTTTCAAAACTACCGTAATTATGGCAGTCATGATATGAGCCTATTTTCCCCTCCATGACTGAGGGATTCTCTTGGAAAAGAACCTGTAAGCCAAAGCCCCTCCCACCCATCTTGCGCATATGCATCTGCAAACTCGCTACCTGACCAAAATTGTGGAGGCACTTTGGCCCGTAATATGGATTCCTATTCCTATGTCCAAAGTGCAGGTTCTTTGCCTGAAGGAGGTCCTAATGAATTTGTTGTTACTTCCCCAACAAGCCTGATAAGAGGATGAAAGGAGAGATGGGTGGGGAGGGGGGGCAAAGCAACAAACGTTGGGTACAAGCACATACATACTTGATGCTTAAAGTACTTTGTGAAGAGGCCCACAATTTGGGTAAGCCTGATAAGAGTTTCAAACCTTCATCCTTATAAAAAGCAGGTATCCAAGTGAATATGTTTTTTGGAGAGAAATACACACCTGAGAACGTCCATAATCGCCTTAAAGGTCAAAAGAAGAAATGGTTGCAAATCTTGATGGTTAAGGATCTTTCGGGGGCTGGGTGGGACGAGGAAACAAAAATTGTGATTTGGACGATGCGGCATACAATGATCTTGAGACGGTATATTGGATTTATAGCACATAAACTGTTGTACAAATGATTTGTGTATACTTATTTACAATGTAGGCTAAATCTAAGATGTTCGTGTATAATAATAATGAAGCACTTTAAGTATTAAGTAGCTAAAAGTTTTACTTTTAAATATGAAATACAAATATTGTGTATACTTTCTTATAATGTAGGCTAAATCAAAGATGTGTCAATATATCAACAAAACAATAAAGAACTATGATTTGTTGAAGGTGGTTTGTGGAGACGATCATGCCACCGGTAGTCATGCAAGAACTTATGATATGTATACTGGAATCAACAAGGATTTTGTTAATTTGGATGATGATACTCAACTTCCAAATATGCAAACCCCTAAGAAAAATATTAGATCACAAGGCTCCCAATCATTGGGTAGTAAGCGTCGTAGATATTCTATGGAAGAATACATTCCTGATTTGGTAGCCTCCCTGAAAATGATTGGGGAGGCATTATATACTGGGTTTGCGGGGGCACATAGAGATGTTGGGTATTAAAGTGTGGGAACTCGTTGACTATTTAGATGATGATATTTTGGATGCTGCTTTGGATGAATAGATTAAAGACAATGTAGTTGGAAAGAGATTTGTTGCCTTGCCTAGTGCCCAACGCATCAGATGGGTATGGAATTTTTAGGCAAAAAGAGCTTCCACCAACCAATCTAGATTAGTATTTAAACCATTAAGAGTTATTAATCTCTTGTGTAATATGTTTTAAACAAGTTGTACACTACTAGTGCAGTTTATCCAAATAGTACAATGCTATTGTAATATTTAGGGATACTAATTAATTTATGAATTCATCAGTACACTAATACTACAATTTTGGGGGGCTATATATCAAGTTGTACATTGTTATATGCTAAAAAAAATTGTGATTTGCTGGTGTTTTCTTTTGGCTATAATAAGGTGGGTGTATAAAGGTCTTTGAATCAATGGTAGTGAGTGAGTTTGCATTCCTTATCAATATTGATGGGTTGAAGAGGTATTGACTTTTAGTATCACTCAAGTGGGTGAAGATACAAATTATTGATGCATTCCTCGTTATATTTTGATGGTTGAAGTAGCAACTAACTACAATGTCCATGATATTGTTATTCATCATTCTGAGCCAAAACGTTTTGTTTATTCACAGTGATATTACAGTTTATCCATCTTCTGTTGCTCAACTTACTACTACTATTGTTATTTGTTGATGTTATCTGCTATTTTGTTCAGGTTATCTGCTCACAGTGATACTACGGTTTATCTAAAATTGTCTGCTTGCAGCACAGCTTCTTAGTCAATTCACTGATACATCACATCTTTAGTTTTCTTAGTCTTCGTTCTTGTACCTGGGATTATTTTTATCATTTTGTACCTGACATTATTCTTCTACATGGTAGTCCCTTATCACTACAATGTTGAGAAAAATATTGGTGGCCTAACATTTTTCTCATTTTGTACAATGTTGACATTATTTTCTTATTTAGTACCTGACATTAATTTTCTCATTTCATCATTTTATACCTGACTTCTTGGTGGAGAAGTATGCATGGGATCAAATATATTGTCTATATTACTTATTTGGCTCTTTTTCATCTGAATTGAGAGTTAATATATGGGTTCATGTTCACTCATGTATATTAAATTTGCGTTCATTTTTACCTTCAGTCTATGTTTACAAAATCATTTTCTGGATTGAGTTCAACATATATGCTCCAGTTGGACTATTAAGTTGTATTGTCTAGGTTTACCATAATTGCAAATCTGTATCTATTATTTGATGGATTTATGTTCTTCTTCTGCTCAATTGGTTGCTTTGTTTTCATGTATTAATTTTTTTTTACTTATCTATTGGCAATCACATTCTTCAATTTGTTTTTATAGTTTGTTTCAACAGTTTTCTAGTATCAAATTACTTTTGGATTCTTGGTTCGATTGCATAGTCTGCAGAAAAATTATTTGTGAAGGATAATTGGCTTCACTATTTGTGTTGTGGGCAGTATACATTTGTGAAGGATAATTGTTGAGAATCAATATGGTATATTTGTGAAGAGGAAATATAGTATGTATATACAAATGATGTAATTTTCTATTTATTCAAATATGAAGTGTAAGAATTCTAAACTGTAGGATATGAAACTTCATAATCTGAATGTGAATGTATGTTAAATTGGGCTAGATTTTGGGCAGTATGTATGGTAAAGTCTTGGTAATGTTAGGCTAGTACCATGTATGTTAAATCCTGGCTATAGTAAAATATGAAGGATGCTTTTATAATTTGTAATCATTCTTTATGTGTAATTTGTAGGCTGGTAGCATGTATGTTGAATTTGGCTATGGCAAAAAAACTTGGCTATGGTAGGCTGGTAGCCTTTTTTTTTGTTGGAGTCTAATTTTTTGTATTCTAAGTAATGGTTAGATTACCACTTTTAAATGTGGTAATCCTATCCAGTATCCAATTGGCAAGCAAACAATGAACTTGGAGAAAGTTCAAATCTTTCAAAAAATATTTTCCTATCCAAACAATATTTTCCTATCCAAATAATGGATTTGGATTATAACCAAATCCAATACCAAAATCCTAAGTTACCAAACAAGGATTGGGTTTTAAAAATTCTGGATTTGGATCAAAATTCAAATTTGGATTTTCAAATCCAAATCCAAATCTACTTTCTGGTTACCAAACTAGCCCTAAAGGTACTAGTTGTCTTTTGTGGAATGTCTATTGTACAATATGCTAGACCAATAGCGATAGAATGATGCTCCAGTAGTGCGTTAATGTCTTAACTCATTAGTTACTTAAACTATGAGTCAAGTGGACATATATTAGTAATGAACATATTGTTGACAGTACAGGAATTATGTCACATAAGCTTAGATTATTTGTCTTAATTGCATATCTTCTAGTAGTTAGTCCTAATCATCTTGGTTTAAGCATAGAACTTCTATGTTTGACCTACATTTGATGACCTTTTTGTCTGTTTTATAAACTATGCTATGTTAACTTGTGAACCTTTAATTATTGGTACTTAAGTTGATGTCAACCCTAGCCTTATTTGGTTTACGGAAAGGAAAAGAACAAAAATCAATTCTTTATTTTTTTTTCCTTTGAAAAATTACAATTCTTATTCATTTTTTTAATGTTGTTTGGTAAGGCCTGGAAAATTGGAAGAAATATTAAATAATTGGGAATGGAAAAATGAATCCATGGAGTGAGTGGGGAGCCATTTTTCTCTATTTTCCTTTTTATTGGGAATTAATTTCCTTTTCTACTAATTTTCTTGGCATTCAAATATAGAAAATAAATGACTTCATTCCCAAGGTCTTCATTCCACGAACCAAATGTTCTGGATTGGAATTTGTGCTCAATTGAGACTTGTGAAGATCTCAAAAAGTAGATCATGAACCAATTCTACCCAGAGAATATTGTTGAGTTCGTTGTGATGAGGAACTTGTGACAACTCAGGCACACTGGATCAATCAAGAATTAGGTTGTGGTCAAGGTGTGATCCGGTCCGGTTCACCCGCGGACCGGCCCGAGCCCGCAACCCCAAAGCCCGGCCCGGCCCGCCATTGAGCCCGGCCTGGCCAAACCCGTTGCACTACCGGTCCGAGCTAGGTTGATTAAACTGAGCCCAGGCTCGGCCTGGACCGGCCTGCTTTTTTTTAAAGTCAAACGGTCGGCCCGCTATGGCCCGGCCCGTTCAGGCCCGCCCGAGCACGACCCGGGTGAACCGGATTTGTGTGTTTTTTTTTTAATTTTTTTGAATATTTGGCCCCCCATTTACCAAAATACCCCCACTATTTGATCGTTTTATGACCGTTTAAGGGTTATTTTGGTCACTTTTCCAAAATGACCAAAAACCCTTTACAACAACTCTATTTGGAGGTTAGGGGGGACATTTGGCTTCAAAAAATCCTATAAATATGTCATGAATCATATTTTTCAAACACAAACAATTCATTCTATCAAAAAAAAAAATCAAGATCACAAGAAGGTTTCAAAAAATTTGTCCAAGCAATTCCGGCTATCTACGACTTTCTCTTTTTAATTTTTTTTTTACATTTACAAAATATTTTTCTTTCCTCCATCTCTCTTTTTTTTAGAAAGAATAATTTTCGATTAATTTATTTTTCGGTATCCCCCATCTTTCTAATTGTTTCTCTATTTTTTTTGTCTTTTTAAAATGGCCGGACAAGGTTCAAACCAACCTAATGATGCTTTCAAAATTTATTACTTTTCCTTAGCAAAATCTTATTTCTGATGATTCAGTTGGTTCACCTCCTGAAGTTGCTAGCAATACCCGAAATGTTGTAAAGAGAAAGCAAAAAATCAAAGATTTGGAATTTTTTTTGTTATTCTTTGTGAGACTAAATCTGATGGCTCACTTATTTTAGATCAGAAAGGTGAACAAGTTCCGTACGCGGCACAATGCAAGAAATGTTTCCATATATACAAATGGAAGAGGGGAGGTGGCACGGGCATAATGTCAAGACACTACGATACCTGCTACGCACCGAGCTCAATTCCGGCGACACAAACTCAGATAAGTTTTGGAGGCACCGCAGGTACTTCAATGAGTACATTTTCTTATTCAGCTGCCCGTCATAAAACTGAATTTACTAAATATATTATTGCTGATGAACTTCCATTCACTTCGGGTGAAAGTGAATCTTTATATGATTATGCCACAATTTCTTTAAATCCTTGTTTTAGTAAAGTTACTAGAGGCATTGCTAGAAAAGAGGCTAAGAGACTCTTTAAAGAAATAAGAGTTGCTTTAAAACAAACATTTTCGCATGTTAGTAAAATATCTATTACTTCTAATATTTGGACAAGTAAACAAAATTATGCTTATATTTGTATCACCGCACACTACATAGATTTACAATGGATGTTGCAAAAGTGCATCGTCTGTTTAAAAAGTTTGAAATTTCCACACACGGGCTATGCAATTGCAACTTCTATTTCAAAACACCTGCGTAACTTTGATATTCACAATAAAATATTATCTGTATCTTTTGATAATGCTAGTAATAATACTTTTGCTATAAATTCATTACAGTTACTCTTTCAGCCTATTTTGGAAGGTAGATTATTGCATGTTAGATGTGTTTGCCAAATTATTAACTTAGTTGTAAAATAATGTCTTGAATTTTTTAGTACACATTTAGAGACTCTTAGAAATTGTTAAGGATGTACCACATAGATGGAATTCGACATATTTAATTTTGAAATCAGTAATTCTCTTTAAGGATGCTATTACATATTTTTGTAATATGGATCATAATTTTGAATATCAAGTAACTGAAGATGATTGGGTAGTTGCTTCTTCTGTATGTGAATTTTTAGAAACTTTTACAAAGCTACATGTACTCTTTTTGGTGTTTATTATCCTATTTCTTGATTAGCTTACTTGAACTTTGTAACATGTCTTACTTGTTTTCTAAATATAGAAATGTTTAAAATTTTGACTATGTTGTAAAGAGAATGGAAGCTTAATTCACTAAAAATTGGGGTAATATACCTCTTTTATATTGTTTGTCTTCCATTTTTGATCCTACGATCAAATTAGAGAGTGTAGAGGCTCTGTTAGATGACTATGCAGAAAATATGGAACTTAATCTTATGGACTTGAAAATAGAACTAAAGGTAGTGTTTGAAAGATTAGTAATACTTTATGAAGAAAATGTTGTGTCGACCCGACCAACTCAAGCAAGTACTAGTAGCAGTTTAGGCTTAGCCGACCACGCCAGTCGTACACTAAAAAGGAAGAAACAAAGACACTCTTTCCAACCCACTCAAGAGTTGTCTTTATATTTAAGTTCTTATGAAGGAAGAAGAAGAATCTTCAAATCACTTCACCATTTTAGAATGGTGAGTACGACAAAAGATTTTTTGTACTTTCTACAATAGCACGTGATCTACTAATGGTCCCGGTGTCCACGGTAGCATCAGAGTCTTGTTTTAGTACAGGATCAAGGATTTTGAACGTAAAGAGGAGCCGCTAGCTTGAAGCCAGATATCTTGGAAGCTTGTATATGTGTTCAAGATTGAATTTTAGCAGATAAAAGAATCTAATACAAGAGAGATGAAGCTGCTGACATCAACGAGTTGAACTTCGAATCACTTACAATGGGTGAAGCTTCTGGAACCGAGGAGGAGGAAGAAGAATGACTCAAAGGTATGACCAAAAAAACCAAAAAAGCCTTTAAAAATAAACTTTAAAAAAAACATGGGAAAAAACTTAAAAATGAGAAACAGGAAAAAACAAAAATAAAAAAACAAAACAAAAGAAAGAAAGAAAGAAAACCTGAAAAACACAAAATTACTAAAAAAACAAAAAATGAACAAATAAAACTTAGAACAAAAAAAACATAAAATATAGAAACTAATTAATCAAAAAATAACAAAAACCCTAAACTTAAAACAAAATTATTTTAACTCTGCCTATGACAAGCAAAGCTTGCATTGCCAGTCCCAAATCCGGATAAAAGAGGAGGGGAAAAAAATTAAAAGAAAACTTAAATAAAATAACAAAGTAAACTTAAAATTTAAAAGAACATAAAATTTAAAAAAGAAAACTGAAAATCATTAAAAAAACTGAAAAAAATTGACTGGACCGGCCCAAACCAGGCCCGCCCGAACCCGCAACCCAGTCCGCCCGAACCCGCAACCCAGCCCGCCCGCGAACCGGGCCGGCCTGGCCCAGCCCTACCGAAGTCGGGTCACTGGGTCGGGCTGGGCTCAGATCCTTTGAACCGGGCCAGGCCAGATCCGGCCCGCTGCTGCCACCGGTCCGGGCTGGGCCTGGTTTTTCTTGGGGCGGTCCGGACCGGCCCGGGTCACACCTTGGGGTTGTGGAGTTCACTCAACTCATGCTTGCCATCGCTAATATGGGCGAAGAAGACCACATATTCTTCTTCCTTGGCGAGTTACGACTGTGGGCAGCACAAGAGTTATAGAGGCAACGTGTTCAAGACTTGAAAACAATTGTCTCAGTACCCGATGAGCTTATGGAGTATCGACAGAGCGATACGCCCAAATCCAAGCCAAAGATCACCAACACCCAGGCCAATGGTGGGGAGAGAAAAATGGAAACAACAAAAAGAGTTCCCAATTGAAGGACAAGCAACATGCAATGTCCCATACGGAGCACAAAGTGGAGTGCTTTGTGTCCGGAGGTAATTACTTTGCATGGGACTACAAAAATAAAGACAAGAATGTGAACGCAGTCCAAGAAAAGGAGGCCAAGGACGAAGAGACATGAATGGGGCCCATATTAGATCCCTACACTTGATTAACTGCTGCGGCCAAGGCCCCGAGTTGAGAACTCGTCTATGTGAATGTTAAGAGAGGAGGATATAGGTCGTTTAAGAAGCGGGAATGAGTTAGATCTTTAGTTATCAATGCTTATTTGAGAATGATGATCATATGGACATTAACTGGGCGACTAAGTGTTAGTTGTTGGGTCGTGTTTGTATATTGCATCACTTGATTAACTACATGTTCATGTTTTCTTCTTATTTTTTCATGATGTCTGGCGTAACACTCGAGATTTTTTTGCACGCAGCATTGTATGTTTTCTGGGCCAACTGTCTTCCAACTCCCACCATAAATGAAAGTAATAATACGCTCCCATGACTTCGTACTGATCTTCTCCCATCCAACCAGAACTTTTATACCTCTTCCCATTGACCACAAGGGTCACTCGGGATCGGCTTGTTCATGTTTTATATTAATCTGTTCTTTGTTTTCACTGATCACATGCTTCTTCTAGTATGTACTTGTATATGATCTGGGTTAGTTTTCCTCATGCGAACAAATGCAAACAAATTTATTTTATGCCAACTGCTGAAGGCTTAGGTTCATTAATGTCTTGACTCATTAGTTAAACTATTCGTCAAATGGACATATATGAGTAATGAACATATTGTGATAATATGACTACAGGAATTATGTCACATAAGCTTAGATTATTTGGATTAATTGTATTATCTTCTAGAAGTTAGTCCTAATCATCTTGATTTAAGCATATAAAGTCTAAGTTTGACCAACTTCTGATGACCTTTATGTCTGTTTTATAAACTATATATATATGCTTTTTTAATTTGAACCTTCAATTATTGATAATCAAGTTGAACCCTAAGGCTTCTTTCGGTTCGCAGAAAGAAAAGAAAAGGAAATCAGTTAAGCATGAAAAATTGCAATTCTCATTATTTTTTCTTGTTGGTGTTTGAAAAGGCCATAAATATAGTCAGAATGCATCTTTGAGCATATATAGTTTAGCCCAAATTTTTTGTAATAAATGGAGGAAATTGGTAGGAAAAGTGAATCCTTGGGGAGGGTGGGAGACCATTTCCCCCTATATTCTTTCATTTGGGAACCATTTTTTCTTTCATGCCCTTTTTCTTTGGCATCCAAATACAGGAAATGAATGACTTTCATTTCCCACGGTCCCGAATTTGCGAACCAAACGTGGTATAAAGGAAATTGTGCTAGATACACTTAAGAAGGCCTTTTTTTTTGAAACTAGTTGTTTGGCGACAACCAGTAAATACCTCTAGAGTATTGTGCAGTATTCTTGAACTCGCATGAGACTTTCTTAATCTTCTCGAAGTTCTAGAATTTTTCCATGTAAAATATATTAGAACTATAAGTTTATTGTAAAGAACTAAAAGTTTCTTGTAAGGTCCTTGAAAGCCTATAAATAGGATGTGTGTTTCATTTGCTCCTCACCACCAAATCCTGTAAGCTTCTTTCAATATAGTGAAGTCTTTCAACTTCCCTCTTGCTCCACTATTCTCTTCTCTTCTTAGCACGCTAGTTTAATTAGTTTGTTCGAAGAAGGCTTGGACGAGTCTTCGAGGAGGAAATTCGTGCGTCGTCCGAAGTACAGTGTAGACAAAAATATACTAAGTCCGTGACAAATGGTATCAAAGTGAAGGTCAATTGTCGCCATGTCGACACACTACAAAAATATTGCAAAATTGCGACGGAAGTTTCAGTCGCTATTTTGACATATTCCGCCTTTCAACTTCCACTCTTGCTCCAGATATTCCGTCTGTTTTATAAACTATCCTTTGTTAACTTATGAGGACCTTCAATTATTGGTACTTAAGTCGATGTCAACCCTAAATGAAATTGTGCTAGATACACTCAAGAAGGCCAGAATTTTTTTGAAACCAGTTGTTTGCCTGCAACCAGTAAGGATCTTTGACTTGATAAAACCTAAGTGGAGGAAGAAGGCAACAATATGCAAACTGCTCGATAGGATCAAACTATAATAAGTAGAAGATACGCTACAAAAATGGGTGAAGGAAATTGGATTCATCACCCTAGAATTATCGATCCATTGATCAGTTTTAGATCAACTGACTGACAAACTAGTAGATATCAGAATGATTTTTAATGAACTCAGTTATCTTAGTAAAAAAAAGCATTCCATGCAATAAGATGACTTTACCAATTGATAACTACATATTGGAGTCCCCAAAACAAGGTAGATCGAAACAACATCAAATTTCTATATTAGATAAGAGTTTTGAAAGTAGGAAGCTTTTTTTGCATTCATTGTCACATGAACTTGCTTATGTGTATATTAATGGGATGGTGAGTACATGTTTACCCTGCCCGCAGCCCAGACCTGCATTAGCGAAATCCTTCTTTTTTTTGTATGAACTACAAGGATGGAGAAAAGTTGCATTCTTTGGTCAAAATTGCTACTAAATTAGGCTATATCTGAACAATTTTTGTAGTTTGGCGAATATGATATTAGTCATTTGGTGGATCAAGAGCTGAGTATAGCTAGATTGTGTTCTTTATATAGGCTAAATTGCAACTAAATATCCTAGATTTTCATGATTTGTAAGCTGCTACCCTAAAGTATTATAATTGAAAAGTTGCTACCATAAACGTTACAATTAGCAACTAATACCTCAAACTTTTTTTTGTGAGTTGTGCCTGATACCCTTCCAATCTTCATATTGATTAGTGATGCCCTACCTTAGTATAGAAGGTACTATATGAAATAATTTGGAATTGTCCTATATGAAATAATTTTCTCACTTAATATCCTTAGATACCTGCTACTATGTGCATGTTTCTACTGAGCTATAAACCTCCTTAATATCCATCAGTAACTGTGTGTGTGTGTGTGTGTGTGTGTGTGTGTGTGTTTAGCATGCAGTATGTTATGTGTCTTACTCTCTGACAGTTAGCTATTAGATTCTTATTCTCTTAAGACAAATTCCAACATAGATAGTTCCAAAAATCCATTTTTTTTCTCAGTGTCTCTCTTCCTCTCCCTATAACTACTTTCCCCTCAAGGCACATTTAGATGTGCAAATACTTGAAACATTACTCCTATACCTCTCATTCTGCCCACCTGAAATACAACAACAACAAAACACTATCAAGATGGTTGGCAAGAGGAAAGGACCATATGATTTCCAAGCTAACCATAGGTTGTCTGCCGAGACCTTCGATTGGTCTGTGGAAGCTGCAAATTATCATCATCATTATCATCATCACCACCAGCTTCTACTACTACTTATCTGAGCAATGTTGGAGAATTCTCACTGTGAAGCCCCCTTGAACTCTCTCCTATGTTCTCTGTCACATAGTTTTTGGTCATTTGAGAAGATTGAATTTACATTGTTTTTATCAAGTTATTCTAACATGGACATAAAAGGCATATACTCTGTTAAGATTGAGTTTCAAACTCATTCTTCGACTCTTAATTCCTAGTCGTGGCTAATTCAGGTGAAGTGAAGTGCGTTAATTTCTGTCCCGTCTCGAATGACCTTGATCTATTTGATTTATGAAACACTATGACATTTTTTTTCACAGCTCGAAATGAAGAATTTTTTGTAGTATGCAATGGAAGCAGAGCATAGAGCATGGGTAGATGGGGATTGCTTGTTCTTTGGCCAGCCACTCATGGCTGTTTCAGTTCCTAGATTCCTTAGCTTTTGCTAAAAGGGTTCTATGATGGGATCTTAGAGAAATGTTCAATTGTGTGGTATCTTTCTTAGAATTTTGACAAGTTTGACATATTACTGAGCCTGGATGCTTTTAGTAAAGGAGCCGAGTATTTCCTTATGTGCTGAAATGTTTCACCTTGCATTATCTGACCTAAAAATGCTGTGAAAGCATGTGTTTGTGAGGACTCCTGTTGGAGGCTTCTGGGTCTTATGATGCTGATCACTACAAAATTTTAGGGACTCGAGAACTCGAATCAGCATTTGGTGCCGACATACGGCAGTGATGGCGCACATGTGTGGTCCAGAGGCCTACGAACACAAGACTTCAATGAAACAAAAACGAGTAAAGGGATATATGCACTATTCACACAAATTCACAACCGATGTGGGACTATTCATAGGAAGGTTGGTTTTTTGAAAGTGAGAGCAGGAGCAACAACAGACAGTAAGTATGTTAGTTGTCAAAATGCCTCGGACGAAGACCACAATCATCTGATTTTGCATGGTGAAGCCGCTACATACATCTTCATTTTATGGACTATTTGGATCTTCTGCAACGAAAGGATCCATGACGATGCCTCTATTCAGATTCATGAGCTCCTTCCATTTTGCAACAACCTTATTCAAGATAGTACGTGACTGGCGCTTGTTCGTCATCGAGTTGCAAAGAACTCGGCTCACGTTTCTCGATGAGGTCGACCAGAACTTTTACGTCGGATAGGTAGAGGAAAGTTTTAGTCGACGAAGAGTGGCCAGTTGGCGTATCAGGCCAGGTACGGGGTGACAAAGGGGGTGAAGGAGAACTCAGTGCTGTCGCCCGGGCACGGGGGCGGCGAAGACAAGCCTAAAATTAATATGAGGCCCATAAGACAGTTGTCAAATGCCCATATTTTTTAGGACCCCTATTTTCGGCCCCCTAAAAATCAAGTTTGGGCCTTGATCTTTGGGCCAAATATTAAATTGCACGCTAAAATCTATGGATTGTTGCCTTTATTCAGAATTTTGTTAAAAAAATATGCTTCCGCTAGGAATACTTTTTAAAAATAATAATCAAGTCCTGGCCTTGATAGTCAATTTGTTGCATGGCTAAAATCAAATTACCACGGGAATACTTTTTGCCGCCGTCGGAATAGATAGTTCTGTTGACACAAAAAAGATTTAGAACAGACAATTTTTTAAAAGAATTTTGTTGCCGCGGAAAGAAAGAGTTTTGCTGCCACAGAAAGGTTTAAAACTGATATTTTTTAAAAGAGAGTGAAGTTGCAGCCGGAATCAAAGACTTTTCCCCCCCTAAAAGAGCTAATGGAATCAGCCCCTCCCTTTCCAGGTGAGACTTTGTTTAAATTTCTTTTATGTTAATTTATTGAAGAAAAATCTTCTTACCCTATGGTTATTCCTAAAGAGTCGATTTAGTGGTCGAAATCGACAACTACGAGCGAGTTTTGTTCCTCAACTACCTACTTGAAACAATCCATTTCCATTAGGTGATATTTGTAGTTTATTAATATATTTTTTTATGAATTGTTGTTGATTATCTTTATTTTTTGTTGACTAATTTATTAAAAAAATATGTTCTTGTCATCTGATTCATATTATTTCTATTGAGATTAACAGAGAAACTTAGAAAGAAAATATTTATATATTTGTTGTTGGTTGTTTATTTGTCGTTCATTATTATTATTTGTTTGAAAATTGTGATAATGTCAATTGATTACATAGTGTTTGCATCTAGATTATCCATTTGAATATTATATTTGATTGTATAGTGACTAGCTAGTCCTCTTTTTTAGACATATATTCTTTTGGATATTATATTTTGTTTATTCTTTTATTTCTTGAAATTTGGGTTGATATTGTATCATTGTCGATGGAAAAAAAAAGTTATAATATGCTCGGAGAAACCAAAATCAACTCTCGACTGGGAAGATCTAGTTATACTAGATTGAGGGGACGTTAAACCTCACAACATAAATTACAGAATTTACATACATGTAACGTGTGTGTCTTATAGTTATGGAATGATGGTGTTTGAAATGGCTTGGGGGAAGAAAGAACATACACATGAATATGTTCAAGGGCATACTACATGAAAAAGATGAAAACAGTCTAGGGCTAAGCTAGTGTTCCGGAGAAGAAATAATGCGAACTTTCTCATTTAACATGAAAAAGATGAAATTATTGATCACATATTTCAAATGACTTATTCCATCATCATTCAACAACTCATTGTTCTACAAGCAGGAAATAAACAAAGAGATGAGATGAATCAAGGCTTAAGCTGTTGGAGCCTCAACAATAGCCTCCACCAACTTTTCCACTTCTTTTTTAAGAGTTGGAGGTTCTGCAAACCACCATTTGGCGAGTTGTCGAAATAGATTGGACAACTCTTCTTCCTCTTCGACCGACGCGCTGGGCTCGAGGCCTAATTCTGGGTTGTACTCAATCGTCTCGAGTAAATCCCTTACCGATGGTGGAAAAGCATGATCAAAATCATTTTTCAATCGATCACGCACAAGTTGTACATCGGGAGGTAGACGAGTAGTGTGGCCGAAGGAGGCTGTTGCAACTAGGAGAAGGCCCACAATCAAGAGACGAGTCATATTGAGATTTGAATATTCACTAAAAATGGCACTTTCTTTATGTGGACACTTGCAAGAATGTAGAAACTTGGTACATATATAAGACAAGGGACCTTATAGGATTATTTAATTCCATGAGTTGCATGAAACTTAGTGAGTTACTGTGCTTTCGGTTTCTTACATGAACTGTTAGTGTTATTTATTAAATTTTAGTAGAGTTCAAAAGAAGGTTTCTAATACTATTCTTTATAGTCATATTAAAATTATCACATTTAAGAAGATGTGATTCGGCTCTAATTAACTACTCAAACTTACAGAATATGTATCTTGAATCTACAAGTAACTAAACAAACAAAAAATCTCACTTAGCAAAAAGTATCTATTCACGAAAATAAATATATTGAAACACTTCATAAGGCCTTTAGTTGTAGCCACATGGATGGTTCTATAAAAAATTAATTATTGAAGAACAAAATAAAGTTGCCTCAAACCTGATATTTTGATTATTATAGAATTTTGCATTTGATATTTGAGAGGCCCTTTTTTCTCATCCAAACTCCGTGTCTACTTACAAAAAAGAGCAAAAGGGTGTAGTTATACGATTAAATTTCGAAGTAAAGTAAAATAATAGCTAATATGTAATAAAAAAACTAAAAGAACATTTTGTCTAACATTAACTTTAGTTACAGTAAAAATAACCTTTAAATTTATTGGGAAATTGTCTTAGTTGTAGCTCAAGTGCTCCAAAGATATGTTTCAATAGAGTTTTCTATGATTGACATGAGAGAATGAAAATGACATATTAAATATTAATACTAAAACATGAATAAAATTAAATTACTCTTTCCCCTACAACCTATTCTCGAAAACAAAATTAATTAATGAAGGTCAAAATAAACTTGCATCAAACATGATATTTTGATGATTATGGAATTTTGATTCTTGACTGTGAAGTAATAAAATAATTTGTCATTTTAATCAAATTTCAACCTGACATATACTGTACCGCCAGTATATTGTTAGACCCAAGTTTAGCCAAAACTATATCCAGAGAGTTTGTATTCCTAGATAGTATATTGTTTTGCACTAGCCGTATACTATAGATATACTAAAAGTTTTCTGTCAGTATATTGATGTTAGACCCAAATTTGATTCTAGAAAATCTATGTTATACCAAACGATATATATATTTTTATCTTGACATTATACCGACGGTATTCCGATCGTGTATTTTTGTGTGGGATAGATATATATTCTCATCATTGAATGTTGTAAAGGCTATTTTTATGGCCGTTACTGTACTGACAGTATACTATCGATATATTGGATGTACAGTAACGACTGTATTATATTGAGTTGTTTTGGCCTCATATAAAAGCAAGTTTTTGCCTCATTTATTACCACTTCTTAAGCCTAAAATTTTGATCTATCTACTAAACCTTTGTGAGTATAAATTCTTAGACCAAACACTTGAAAACAACATACTCCAAACCTCTCCTTATTCGAGATATTTCATTTGCCAAAATATATTTGAGATAGAGTGTAGATTGAGTTATAAATTGGAATCTTCAAATTTTTGTAGAAGATCTTCATATTTCTTTTAAGTTGTTGAAGTATGTAAGCCTCCGTATCAAAGCTTTGGTGCTTGTCGACGAGCCCTTCAAATCAAAATCAGTGGGTATGAAGTTAGTGAGGCCTTAGGATCAAAGCTTGATAGAGTGTAGATTGAGTTGTAAATTGTGATCTTCAAATTGTTGTAGACGATAATCTTTCATGTATGATTTTGAAGTCTACAAGCTTTCAGATCAAAGCTTGTGCAGAAGTCGACAACCCCTTTAAATCAATATCCGTGTGTATGAAGTTAGCGAGGTCTTAGGACCAAAGTTTGTAGGTATAACATTTTTTTATAATAGTGGATTAAAGTAGGAGAGAATTTCTGGACTTGAGTGTCTCACGAAGGATACCCGAATACATCCTGTGTTTTTGTTATAGTCTTATTTTTAGCACTTTTTTAAAAAAAATTTCTATTAGTGTTATTTAACTGTGCACAGTTTTTTGTTACACCCTATTCCCCTCCAACCGCCACCACCACCACCACTAGGGGTGAGCATTCGGTCAAATCGGACCGATTTTGAAAAAATCAAAATAAATCGAACATGTTTTAAAACCGCCCGAACCGAACTCATATTTCACACTAACCGGACTGATTTTTAAAAGAATTTTGGTTTGTTTATTTCGGTTGGGCAAGGCTTCTCTTGATGGGGCGGACTTTCATGAAATATTTCTTTAAAGTTCTTAAAAAAGTACCATGGCACCTAATCAAAATACCAATCCATATTACCAAAATAAATCCAAAACATGCTTATATTACCAAATTTCAATCACATAATCATTAAAATGTATAATAATAATTATTATACAAATTACAAAGACTCGCATAATCACATTAGTATCAAGATTTTAAAGACTCATAAATAATTGTTACATACTCAGAAATAATGGTTACATATATTCATTAATATACAAATTACAATACTCTTCACATTCACTATCTCACATAGTTACACATAGTTTACACACATAAGAGTTAAAAGTTTTTTCATGAAATATTTCTTTAAAATTCTTTAAAAAAATCCTTCGCAACTAATCAAAATAACAAATCCATATTACCAAAAATATATCCAAAACATGCTTATATTACCAAATTTCAATTACAAAGACTTCGCCAACTCTGCGTCGGATCTTCCCCGTCCGCGCCTGACCGCGTGGCCCGATCCCGACGCACCGACCCCGTCGATCCTGAGGAGCCGACCCCGCCGATCCCGATGCGCCGACAGCGTCGATCCCGACGTGCCAACTCTGCGTCGGATCTTCCCCGTCCGTGCCTAACCGCGTGGCACACCCCGTCCGTGCTGGATTACCATCCGCGCCTGACCCCTGTCCACGCCGGATCTTCCCCTTCCAGCGCCTGAACACGGACGATTCGTCGGAGTTGTACAACTTTTGTACGCCCGACATCCGCTCGCCCCTACGTACCAGATTCGGTCCCCCTGATCGCGGTCGATTCGCCGCCGATCCCGTCCACCAGCGGCCGATTCGTCGAAGTTGTACAAAATTTTGTACACCTGACATCCGCGATGACAGATGATGCTGTGTCTAGCTACTCCTTCGCGACTGGCGGTGGCGGTGCACACAACCCAAATTATCTTAATTCGAAGGATCCATATTTTCTGAGTTCTGCTGATCAACCAAGAAATATCATTACTCCTATTATTTTCCGTGGACCGAACTATGCTGAGTGGTCTCGGTCGATACGTCTCTCCCTGATCTCTAGGCGAAAGATCACTTTTCTGGAAGGTACTGAAATCAAACATGTTAATGATGCTAGTAAATTGCTTAATTGGAGATGTGTGCAAGCGCTATTGGTTCAATGGGTTCTTAATACCATTGATCCGTCTCTGAAGAAATCTTTGCCGTACTTTGAGGAAGTATATCCATTATGGAACTTATTAGAGAAAAGATTTGTTGTTAGCAATGGTACTCAGAAGCAATAAATTAAGGTAGCTTTGGCTGAGTATAAACAAACGGTTTCGATGTCTGTGGAAACCTACTTTGGAAATTTACAGTCTTTGTGGGATGAACAAGCTGCTTATTTTCCATTGCCTACTTGTACCTGTGGTGAACTCTGCAAAGCTACAGGCTATGACGGATGAAGACCACTTTCAGGACTTTATGTGTGGGTTGAATGCTGAGTTGTATGGTCATACCCGATCTAATCTTCTGGCTCAGGATCCTCAGCCAAGTTTAGATCGGACATACCAGGCAGTCCGTGAGGAGGAGGATATACAAAAATCTCAGGTCCAATCCGCTGCGGAGGAGGTGTTGGTGCTGACTATCAAGACTTCACCTCGTCTCTCTACTACTTCTAATAGTAGAACCTCAGATTCCAGGGACAAATCAGGTATGATCTGTACACATTACAAGAAAATAGGTCATGATGTTGCAACTTGCTTTGCCAAGATTAGCTATCCAGAGTGGTGGGAGACCCGTCCTTGGCATGAGGGCGGACGTGGTGCTGGTGGTGGCAGAGGCCCGGCACCACAGTAGAGACGTAATAGAGGATGCGGTGCTGGTGGCACAAAGGTTGTTCATCATGTCGCCGTTGTGGGTTATGGTGTCCCTGCTGATCTTGCTGGAAGTTCGACGGATATGATGCATGGAGGGTATCATTCACCGCTCTCAGATGAACAAGACAGAAACTGATGCTCTTGCTGGGTAACGACAATCCTTCCAACCCTGGTTCTTCAAACTCTGATCGTCTGTTGGGTAAGAATTATTGTCCCTTGAATATTAAATACTGGGGCTACTCTTCATGCGACAGGTTCTCGTGACTGTTTAGCTAATTTCTTTGAAGGCCCTATCTGTCCTGTGATATTTCCTGATGGGAGCACTATTGAGGCTGTTCTGAGAGGCAAAGTATTTTTGACTGCTTCATTGGTATTGACGGATGTTCTTTATGTTCCGACATTGACTTATAATTTGATCTCTGTCTCACAATTGATTGGTGCCAGAAATTGTGATATGTTATTTACTCATGATTTGTGTTTTGTTCAGGACCGAAGTATGAGGATGGTGATTGGAGCTGGTGAACAAAGGGGTAGACTTTACTTCTTGGGGGAGGTTCCAACTTCTTTGGCTTGATCCTGGCATGCAGAGAGAGTGATTTCGAGGTTTGGCATAGTAGACTAGGGCATCCTTTAGATAAAGTAATACAAAATTTACCTTTTTTCTCTGGTAGTGGTGTGTTTCTCATAAGGCTTATGATATTTGTCATCAAGCTAACCAGACTCGTGATGCTTTTCCTGATAGTAGTAGTCATGCTTTGAGATGCTTTGATCCTATACATTGTGATCTGTGGGGACCATATCGTTTTCCGTCATCTAATAGGCACGATACTTTTTGACATTGGTGGATGATTTTTCTAGAGCTGTTTGGGTTATTTTATTGAAGGATAAGTGTGATGTTTATTCTATGTTTCTTAAATTTATTGCTATGGTGAAGCGTCAGTTTGGGGCTGATATACGTCATATGCGGAGTGACAATGGTACTGAATTTAATTGTTTACGAGATTATTTTTCATCTCAAGGTATATTGTTCCAAACATCCTGTGTTGGGACACCTCAACAGAATGGAAGGGTAGAAAGAAAATATCGACATATTTTAAATGTAGCCATGGCATTGAGATTTTAGGGTTCTCTTTTCGTGGATTTTTGGGGAGATGTGTTCTGGATGCATGTTATTTGATAAATCGAACCCCGTCTAGTATCTTGCATTTTAAGTCTCCTTATGAAGTTTTATATGGTTCGGCTCCTTCGTATGATCATCTACGTATTTTTGGTTGTCTGTGCTATGCGTATGATTTGAAATCCCAACATGATAAATTTGCTAGCAGGAGCAGAAAATGTATCTTTGTTGGGTATCCACTTGATAAAAAAGGATGGAAACTGTATGATTTGGAGACTGGTGAATTTTTTGTGTCCCGTGATGTTACTTTTTATGAAAAAAGAATTTCCTCGGTGTGGCTCTGCTAGCGAGATGTCTTCTGCGATACGCCATATATCTGTTGCGGTGTCGGGAGACGATATAGAGGCTTTTGGGATGGTGCCGGCTATGGTTGCTGAGGCCGGAGTGGTTGCTGGTGGCTCGGCACCGAGTGACGAAAATGTACAGCTAGATACAGAAGTATTGACAGGAGAGTCCGCTGGGGGTGATGCGGATACTAATCCTGATACAGGGGATACAGTTTTGCCAGAGGTGCCCGACGAGATAGTATTGGGAAGAGGAATAAGAAAGAAATCACATCCAGTACGATTATGGGATTTTGTGACAAATGCTGTTCGAAGTAAAAGTTCCCCCTTCACCACAGTTCATCTGTTCCCGTCACTTTCTTAGGTACTTCGTATCCTCTAACACAATTTCTAAGTTATGACATATTTACTGCTGGACACAGAGATTTTCTTGCAGCTATCATTGCAGGTGTTGAGCCTACTTCATATCGCCAGGCCTCGTGAGATTCAGGCTGGACACGGCTATGCAAACTGAAATATAGGCTCGAGAAGATAATGAGACATGGAGTCTTGTCGATTTGCCTCCTGGAAAGAAAGTATTGGAAAGTAGATGGGTGTACAAAATAAAGTAAAAATTCGACGGCAGTGTTGAGCGCTTAAAGGCACGGCTGGTTGTGTTCAGTAATCATCAGGTTGAGGGGATCGACTATTCAGAGATATTTGCCCCGGTAGCTAAGATGCCTACAGTTCGGGCGTTTTTGGCTGTTGCAGCTGTGAGAGGATGGACTTTACACCAGATGGATGTACACAACGCTTTTCTTCATGGAGATCTGACAGAAGAAGTGTATATGAAGTTACCGCCAGGTTTTTTGCATAGTGAACCCAAAAAAGTGTGTCGCCTGCATAAGTCCTTATATGGATTGAAACAGGCGCCACATTGTTGGTTTGCTAAGCTTGCTGCTTCTTTGATATCCTATGGATTTATTCAATCTCATTCTGATTATTTCCTTTTCTCTCTTTTTAAAGGGAAGGTAGAGTTGCATGTTTTGATCTATGTGGATGATATGATTGTGTCTGGTAATGACACATGTGCTTTAGATGCTTTCGAAAAGTACCTTAGTTCTTGTTTTCACATGAAGGACCTTGGTGTATTGAATTACTTCCTTGGTATAGAGGTGGCTCGGAGTGCAGAAGGAATTTTCTTGTGCCAAAGGAAGTATGCTTTGGACATCATTTCAGAATGCGGCTTAATGGGGTCTCGACCTGCTGGCTTTCCCATGGAGCCCAATCACAAGCTGGCAAAATCGACTAGTCCAAAGATGGCGGATGCATAGTCTTATAGGAGGCTAGTTGGGAGGTTGATTTATCTGTCGTTTACTCGCCCTGACTTAGCCTATGCTGTGCATATCTTGTCTCAATTCTTACAGGAGCCTCGACAAGATCATTGGCATGCTGCTTTGAGAGTTGTCAGATATCTCAAACATGCACCGGGACAGGGTATTCTTTTGAAAGCTGATTGTGATCTTCGTCTTTCTGGTTGGTGTGATTCCGACTGGGCCAGTTGTCCCTTGACTCACCGCTCTGTTACAGGCTGGTTGGTATTTCTGGGGGGTCTCCTATTTCTTGGAAGACCAAGAAGCAATCAACTGATTTTCGATCTTTCGCTGAAGCTGAATACTGATCTATTGCTGCGGTTATTTGTGAGTTAAAATGGTTGAAGGAGTTATTGGTGTGTTTGGGCGTTCGCCAGGAGTCTGCTATGTCGGTGTATTGTGATAGTCAGTCTGTCCTGCACCTGGCTCAGAATCCGGTATTTCATGAGCGCAGTAAGCATATTGAGGTGGATTTGCATTTTGTTTGCGATGATATTCGAGATGGCACCGTAATAGCCTCGTATGTTCCTACTTCTTCTCAACTGGCTGACATCTTCACCAAGCCCCTTGGAAAGCATGTGTTTGATTCTTTTCTTCCCAAGTTGGGCATTTATGACTTGCATGCTCCAACTTGAGGGGGGGTGTTAGATTATATTTGTAAATGTAAATATGGCCCATAAGCCCAAATGTAGACACTATATATATTGTAACAAACCCTAGCAATGAGAATAAGGCATTATTATTTCCTACATCTCTTAATAATATTTTTTATTTCCGAAGTATAGAGTATTCCACTGAAGCTTTGTCGCAAATTACAACCTACAATATATAAACAAACGAACAAAAAGAGGGAAACAATGTTATAATGAAAGGACAAGCGTATGATCAATCTATAATGGAAGGGTTGTTGCTTCATGCTTGTGAATATTCAAACTCATAAGCAAATGGTTGTGAAAGTTGCTTATATAAAATAAAAGCAAAGTGACTTTAAGAATTAGCAAAATTTTAAAGATACGACATGAAATTTTAACATGATATCTTGTTTCCTTTCATATATGATTTGCTTTCAATAGTTTTTCTTTTCTTTTTTTTGGCCATGGCCATTAACAAACGAAGCATGAGAAAAAGAAGAAGATGATATGAGATATTCCACACTTCATGGTTCCTTCTTGATGCTAAAATTAAAATGTGCCCCCTTAGTTGAGAAGAACAAAGTCCAAATGACATGAGGTTCTTTTTAGAGCAAAATTACTAATAAAGATAACTTTTCTTTGCCATGGTGGTGGAAGCACACATTGTGATATACCAAAGTTAAATCCCAATGAAGCAGGTGCAAATGAATAGCTATCAAACAAAAGAAGACAAACCAAGACAAAACTAAAATATTTTCACTTGTGGATATTACAATTAGTTTTCTACTGAAAGGTTGTTTAACTTGAGTGACTCTTGTGGTTACCTGGGAGAGACATAAGACCCTAACTGGGTGGCAGAAGAGATTAGTGGATCGAGCCACGACGGCTTACTATTTCTTCCATTTAAAATGATGGGAGTGGAGGACTGTGGGCCCAAAAGGCATGCAATACCGCATACACAAAGTCCCGTACGTAAAAACGAACATCTTAAAAAAGCAAATTATTTGAGACTTTAAGCTAGAGATTGATTTGTTTGTTACTGAAATATAGAAAAAATAGTAACTATTGAGCAATTATCAAACTTGAACCTGCACAATTTATCGAATTAATATTTAAAATATTTCTTAGGGTTTGCTTGGATTGAGGGTTAAAAGAGTTAACTGAGGGGAAGTTAAGTGAGAAAAGCTAATAACCATACTTGGTTTGAGAGTGGGGGTTTAGGATAGGAGGTTATAGAGGGTTAAGTAAGTATTTGTTTAACCTTTTTTTTATTTTTTACCCCCAAATCGGAAGGTTAACGATGGGGATTGAGGGATTTTGTTAAAAAAAGTCTTAAATAACCCTTATTTGACCTATAAAATGTCATGACTTTTTTATCCTTTTTTTTTTGCTTTCAACATGATGCTCCGTAGCTTTCTTATTTGTGAAGATATTTTGACAAACTATAATTAAAATTTTAATTAAATTTAATTTTATAACATATGTAACAATGATATTTTGGTAATTATATTATAATTTTGTTAACCCTCCTCTCACTCAAAACCTCCAATCCAAGGAAGAGTTATTAAACACACCTCACTTAAGTCTCCCTACAATCCAAGCAAGGTTATATGTGTAGACTCTACTCTAACTTTCCTTCACTTAACTCTGCTTATTTTTCCCCAATCAAGCAAACCATTAAGTTTCCAGATTAACAACCAACATGAAATGCATTCATAATGACACTAACATTAGATTAAATATTTTTACCTTTAGAAAAATTAAGAGTGAAAGTAGGTTAATTTGCACCAAGATATAGTTTACATGAAAATGAGTTCCTCTGGCAAATCACATTTGCTCTCCAAACAATCCAACCAACACAAGCATAAACAAGACCATACTTGTTGTTGGGTGCACAAAAGCATTTGCCAACCTACCTTATCAAAACAACCCTCGTCTAATGGACACCAAGCACATATACTATGTTACCTGGACAAATTTCAACCTTTATAACTCAGATGAAATTACGAGATTGACAGAACTAACGTTGAACCCTTTGCCCTAATAGGTTCAACCCTCTCACCACACTCAAAAAGAAAAACAGAAGATTATAATTGAATCACTCACCAACCCGTAGTAATATCCCTAACAAAAAATTGATGACTCCTTAATTAGATCTCTTTCCTCCTTCTGTCTTGGATGATGAAGTCCTAAGAGCAAAGCATGAGCTTTCTCTTAGATTTCCTATGGATGAGTGTTTGCCATCGAAAATGCGACAAGGTTTTATTGATTAAAACATCGGTATTTTAATTACAAATAGAATAGTATACAATGTAGGACTTAGACGTAGTCCTAGGAGTACGCTTTTGTTTTTATCTAGAAACTATATCGGTGGCGCGAGTGGTAATTCGTTGACTCCGTTGACTATCTGACGACGATCTTGAACTCTCAGAAGGTCTGGGTTGCTCTGGATGCCAGAGCGTTGCAAGGAGAAGCGGACTTAAGTGTCTCTTCTGGCCTCTGTATGTGTATATATTCGTCCTTCTGTGTGTATCTGGTGAAGGAATGGTCCTTCTATTTATAGATAGCAGGTTGGCTGCTCATGCGTGCATATGTCGGATGCGTCTGGATGTAGTAATGCTACGTGGCTGATGCTGGCAGGGGTGCATGGTTGATGCGCCCCGGATTGAAGCTGAATCTGCTGGACTGCTGCGCTGGGCTACGATGGAGCTGACACGTGGAAGTCGTGAAGGTTTGATTGTTGCTGAGATCTTAAGTGGTTAGCACCCATTCTTCGAATAGAACTGAGTCAAGGGACACGTGGCGTATGCCTGTGGCTCAAAGATCTCGATTTCGGAGAAGAGTGATCTGTCGGGGTACGCCTAGGATCGGGCGCATGGAGGCGACTTAGTCTATGAGTTTTAGGCATCATAGACGAGTCTGAACGCATGGCTTTTAAGGTGCATGCAGAGCTTCGCATCAGGGCACGTCTAAAATCAGGTGCAGGGGAGGCGACTTGGTCTTATGATCTTTAGGAGCCATGAGCAAGTCCAGGCGTATGGCTTTTAAGGCGCATACAGAGCTTTGTCTTCTGTTGCTTGGGATAAGAAGTAAGCAGGGGGGCGCATGACCACTAGGGTGCATGCAGTCTTTTGGGAGTATGGCCACGAAGTGCATACGAATGATCGATCTGCCACGTGGCAGTTGTTGCTGACCCAAGGTGTAATGATGGTGTTGACACCAGCGGTGCTTTATTTTCTGCACAGCTGATTGGATGGCTCTTGGTATGCGTTGCCGCCTTTTGTCATTCAGCATTAAATGTTTGATGGAGAGGGTTGCATTGGTTAGTGCCAATCTGGGCGCATGGCAATGGCCCGCTGGCCGCATCCATAAGAAGCGCATGATATTGACGGCGCATCTGCCAATGTGTCGCATCCTCTTTGGCCCATCTATTGGGTTCTTCGAGGCATTTAATGGTTGTCTTGACTTAGCCGAATACGAGGCGACGGATGCATTTGCTATTTAATACAAATTTATTGTATCGAATTTGGAATACTGGCCTTTTGGCATTCGGGTATAGGCTGTCCGTTCTTATAAATAGCCGTATGAGGGAAAGCTTTGCTTTTATTCTTCATTTTGATGTAAAGATGAACTTGGCTGGATCTTCGCCTTAGCGAACTGCCAAACTCGAGCTCTTTCCGATGGTGAAGATGCCTTGCTTCAGTCTTTCCGTCGTTCTGAGCTTCTATGATAGTATCTGTTGCATCCAAATATTGGGATCGTCGAGTCCCGACACAGGCCGATGGTGCCTGTTGCATCCAAAGATCGGGGCGGCCGTGCTCCATCTTTCGTTATGCTAGCAAAGCCATAGGCTGTCGAGTGTGCTTGTTGCTTCCGAAGATCGGGGCATCGTGCCGCGATCTTTGTCGAGCTAGGAGATCTCTTTCTCTTGCTACACAAGGGCTGATTGGTGCTGACGAGAGAGAGTGATTCTCTCTAACTATGCACGGAGATGCGTATACGTTGAGATGCTGGAATGATGTGCCTGGACGAGACATCGGAGTGATGTGCCTGACGGATGATGCGCCTGGCATGGGGTGCATGGCAGTTGCTGCGCTGGCTGTAGCTTTAGGATCTTCCTTTTTGTAGAAGTTCTCCTTTGTAAAGTCTTTCTTTAGACATGTAATAAACTTTCATATGAAATAAAAGCCTTCTTTTTAATGTCTAAAAACTTGTACTTTTCTTTGTTGTGTCGAGTATCTGTTTAAGCTTCCTGGCGCATTTGACTTGGTCGAATGGTTGGTTTGAGCGCATAGGAATTTTGGCCTATAGATGCGCCTGAAATTCTATGCTTCTACAATAACCCCCTTCAAAGTTTTCAAAACTTTTTGGGCAAGTTTTGGAATACTTTGAATAAGAAGCATGGGAATTAACGACTCTGGACGCATGCCCTTCGCCTAGGCGCATGGCTCTTTTTGGCGTATAGTCGTTCTACGCGTCGCTGTGGGGAATGCTTGTTGCTTAGGCGCATACTGCTAGGGTGCATGCTTCTTCTGAAGAGAGAACGCCTCGATCTTAGAAAAGATTAATGATGATCTTTTGAAGAAAAGCTGTCGTCAATTTTTCGAGACCCGAAGCAACTGATTGCCGATGTCACGCCTCATCGGTTTACACACGAGCCAAGCCTATAAATAGGCGGCTTGTGAGGAGAGAGAGCCTTCTACTTTCTGCAAAAGCTTTCTTCTTCCTCAGAGCTCTTCTTTTTTTCTTCGTTAGAGAGATGGCTCCCAAGATTCCCCGAGGCGGTGCTGCTAGCTGAGGAAGGGGCCGAGGTAAGGAACCCTTGGAGGTCGACATGGAGGAATTGTCATTCGTTATGGCGACCCACGCTGACGTTTGCTCGGAAGTGCTCGGTGGGTATTCTCTTGCCTTGTTCTTTGCTGCAGTGATGTTGGGGTGACCCAACTGTAGATGAGCCACCTCATGTAGATGTGCTTAGGCTGACGCGCATGGACTTTTGTCCTGATGATGCGCCGAAGCCCTTTCAGATGACGTCCATGGACTTAAGTCCCGATGATGCGCCGTTGATGAGGTTATATCTGTGTACATGGGTTTCAACCCAGTTTGACGCGCCAGATTTGTCGATGAGCCTCAGATACTTGTTTCGAACTTTTAAATCTTTTTGCTAACTTTTCTTTGACTCTGTTGTAGTATCCATGCCGAAGGAGGAGGCTTTCGTGAAGGAAGAGATATTGCCTCCTCTCGTCAAACAAGAGCCGGTGACCGTTAAAGAGGAGGCGTCACCAAAGGTCGAGGTCAAGGAAGAACCGATGAACCTCAAGGAAGAGACTACTCCCAAGGTTGAAGTTAAGGAGAAGCCACCGTCAGAGAGTAGTAGCATCGGAACTGACCCTCCTGTCCCTACAGAAGGCCTCAACCAGATTGAGCCTTTATATGCAAAGTGGCTGAGAGAGTGGTACATGCCTCAACGCAACTATGTTTCCTGGTTGTGAGAATTCGTAGGTTGCTTACGATCGTCATTTTCGGGAATATGAATAAAGTCAATGTCCCTATTTTGTCTTAGTGTTTCTGAGATCTGAAGAAACCTGAAGATGTATTTTCGATATCGATGTAATCTTTTTTTTTTTAGCTGAAGAAAATGAAAGAATTTTCTGCTCTGTTCATTTCCTGTGAGGTTTGTGGACCCATTATCTATTGCACACCTTGGTTTCTGGGTGCAGATAATAAGTTACTTACGGAGGAAACTGACACATTCACTCAGATATAATATGGACGTGGTGAATATGGGATAATTTTTGTGTAGACTTATCACCTTTGGCGTACCTTTGTGTTAGGTACGGATAATAAGTTGAGCGAGAGGACCGACATATTTACTCAGAGGTAATGTGTACATAGTAAATATGGGCTAACTGGTAGAGCTTTCCTACTCAGAAGTAATGTAGACATGGTAGGAGTGAACTCTGTGGGTATTTATAGAACAACTCAGATGTGATATAGACGTGGATGTTCTATGGTGTAACAACATGGATTGTTGTATGGAATGTTTACTCAGAGGTGATGTGGACGTGGTAAACATTACCTTAAGCATGATCTTACATGGTACAGGATCTTATTTGATGAGGTGTAGAGAAGCAACTCAGAGGTAATGTAGACGTGGTTGTTCCTCTACTGGGGATAGAATGCAACGAACCAGCTGGGTTCCAGAAGCATATGATTTGTCAAAAGAACGGGTGTGAACTTGGTTGGTCAAGTTCACCAGTCCTCTCTCTGGAGAGAGGCGGTACGTTCTCGACGGAGGTCAAGAATAGTACTTTTTTAGGAACTTGCCGTTGATGGGCATCATGAACAAGTCCCTATTATCTTGAGCGAGACGATAAGCACCGTTTGAGTATACCGTTTCTATGATAAAGGGTCCTTCCCATTTGGGTTTGAACTTTTCCGATTTTGTGTGTCATCACCATCGGTCTCCTGACTGCCAAAACCAGGTCGCCCACTTGGAAAGTCCTCTGTCGGACTCTTTTATTGAAAGTCTGCGATATGTGGGCTTGATAAGTTCAATGCGCTGTTGAGCCAAGAGCATTTTTCGTCCAACGCTTCCAACTCTTGCAGATGGCGACGTTGATTGTCGTCTTCCGTCAACTGATTTGTGATATCCACTCGGAGTGAGGGGATTTGGATCTCCTGTGGTAGCACTGCTTCGCTCCCGTAAACCATGGAGAATGGTGTGTTGTCCGTCGAGGTCCGTACCGTTGTACGATAGGCCCAAAGGCATTCGCCGAGTTTTTTTTCCCAGTCGCGCTTATTGGATGACACGACCTTTTTGAGTAGCTTGACGATGGTCTTATTAAAAGCTTCAGACAATCCGTTTGCTGCCGGATTGTAAGCGTTTGATGCCATATTCTGAATACGGTTCTTGTCACAGAATCTACTGAACGCATGGCCGATGAATTGTAGGCCATTTTCATGGATAATCCTTCGAGGTAACCCAAAACGGTAGATGACATGATGCTTGATAAAGCTGATCACTCTTGAGCTTTTCACCTCTGTAAGAGGTGCTACTTCGCCCATTTAGAGAAATAGTCGGTGATTGCCAGGATAAAGCGGTGTCCCCTTGATAAAGGAGAAGTGATAGGCCCCACCATATCCATGTCCCAGGCTTCAAACGGCCAAGAGGCAACCGTCGGGTATAAAGGCTCTGACGGTCTATGGATGAAGCCGGCGTGCAGCTGACAGGTACGTCACTTCTTTGCATATTCGACAGCGTCGGCCATCATGGTAGGCCAGTAATAGCCCATGCGTTAAAGTTGGTCCTGTAGCTTAGGACCTGGTTGATGAGCTCCGCACGTTCCATCATGAGCTTCTCGAAGAGCTTCGGCAGCTTGTTCGTTAGATAGACATCGGAGGAGAAATCGTAGGAGCGCCGATACATTATTTTGGAGGCTATATCGTAATAGAAGCGGAGGAAGCATATTCTGACTAAGACTGCCTCCTTCGGGTCTTTCGTAGACAGCAAAGTCGATGAATGGGAATCTCCAGTCTCTGACATTGACGCCAAGGCCTGCGGCCATGGAATGAGTTGTCCGCATGCATAGATTATTTCTGGGGCAAGCCAAGTCTCGACACGTTACTGTAACGAAGTGTGAGTCCCGACGGGCGCAGCCAATGAGGCTGCGAGGCCGGCCAGAGCATCAGCTACCAAGTTTTACAGCCGAGGCACATGCCCTATAAAGAATTCTACGAAGGTTGAGATAATGTCCAACGCTGCTTTGTGATAGGGGATGGGGTCTTTACGGTGGACCTCATATTGTCTCTGAATTTGATTGATGATGAGCTTTGAATCGTCATAAGATTCAAGGTAGTCCACCCCCAGCTGTCCTGTTAACTGAAGCCCCATGATGAAGGCATTGTACTTTGGAACATTGTTGGAGCACAGCTCTGAAAGAGAATAAGCACGCTGGATGACCAGTTTGTCGGGAGAGATTAAGACCACCCCCACTCCCGCGATAATTTGGCCTTTGGGGCCTGTTCTGGAAGCACCGTTGAAGAACATCCGCCAGACTGGGCTTTCTTCGGTAATTTTTGCTTCTTGCACCTCAATGGGGATACCTTCATAGAGCCTGGATGATTTTGGGATTGGGTACAAGACTAGAAAGTCGGCCAATGCTTGGCCCTTGACAGCCTTTTATGGTACGAATACCATGTCATATGGTGTCAATAATATCACCCACGTAGCCAACCGAGAGTTTAGCGCTCCTGGTTTTGTTATGAGAATTATGAGTGGATTGACTCGGGAGATGGCATGGATTGTTTATCCCAAAATATAGTGGCGAGTCTTCTGGATGGCGAACACCAAGGCTAGACACTCTTTTTCCACAGGATTGTACCGGTGTTCGGCTCCAACCATCATCCTGCTGAGGTAGTAGATGGCCTGCTCATAGCCTGCTTTGTTGTTCTGGGCCAACGAAGTGCCAAGAGAATGGTCCATTGCACGTACATAAAGCAAGAATGGTTTGCCTGCTACGAGTGCCACCAGGACTGGAGGACTTGTCAGATAAGTTTTGATATCGTCAAAAGCTTTCTGACATTCTTTCGTCCAAACGTAGGAGACTCCCTTTTTCATGAGCTTGGTGAAGGGTTGACATTTTCCAGAAAGGTTCGCGATAAACCTCCGGATGTAGGCGAGTCGTCCTTGTAGGCCTCGAAGTTCTTTGAGGTTCTTCAGAGGGTCCATGTCAAGGATGGCTTTAGTCTTCTCGGGGTCGACATGAATGCCTTTCGTGGTGATTATGAAGTCCAAGAACTTTCCACTAGAAACCCCAAGGAAGGCTTTAGCGGGGTTCATTTTAAGCTGATGCACCCACATGAGGTCGAAGAATGTCTTCAGGTCTCGTAGGTGATCACCCCTAAGACGGCTCCTGACGGCGATGTCGTCAACTTAGCACTCGACTGTCTTACGAAGGTGTTGACGAAAGATGGTGCTCATAGCTCGTTGGTATGTGGCACCTACATTCTTCAAGCCAAAGGGCATTACTCTGTAGCAGTAAACCCCCTTTGGAGTTCTGAACGACGTGTGTTTCTCGTTATCTGGGAACATCTTGATCTGATTGTAGCCTGAGTAGCCGTCCATGAAGGACATACGCTCAAAGCCACATGTGTTTTCGATCATTACGTCAGTGATCGAGAGTAGGAACATATCCTTTGGGCATGCAGAGTTGAGATCCCGAAAATCGATGCAGACTCGGATCTTTTCGTTCTTCTTGGTGACGAGGACGATGTTGGCTACCCAGTCGGGGTGTTTCTCTTCACGAATGAACCCGCTATCCAAGAGCTTGTCAATCTCTTTGTCAATAGCGTCCATGATGTTAGGATGAAAGCGACGTTGTTGCTGCTTAACGGGCTTAGCGTCAGACAAGATGTTAAGCTTGTGCATTGCGACTTGTTGGTCGAGTCCCGACATGTCTTCGTAGCTCCATGCGAAGACGTCGATATATTCTTTGACCAGGTGGATCAAAGATTCTCGGTCCTTCTCCACCAAACTCTTGCTGATGAAGATGGGTTTGGATGAAGATCCATCCCCAAGGTCGATCTGTTCGACTTCATCTTCGGTAGGGGGTTCGCACAATTCAAAGCGAGACTCCCATTGTGTGCCTAGATGTTGAGCCCAGGGTTCTTCTTTGAAGAACTCTCCTATTTGATCATCGTCTATATTTTCTCAAGGATGTACGGATGTCATGTTGGCTGACGGCACCTTCCTGAAGACTGAGCCGACGCTGATGTCAGAGTCCCAAGTTGAAGTTTTAGATGAGTGGGAATGTATAACATCCTCTGCTTCCGATTCTTCTGGAGTTGTTGGAGGCGTGATGTAGCCTACCCCCCGTCGGGTACGGTAATAGTAGTCTTACGACTTCCCGTTTGGCATTGGAAGTCGTAAGGAAGGCGTCGACCTTTGCCATAGTTCAGACCTTGGCTGCTCTTCAGGTTGTAACCCATCTTTTGGATGAGATACTTGGCTCGATCGTTGTACTGGTAGGTTTGTATTCTGTCGGTATCAGGTTCTGGCTCTGTTGGTGAGAGGTCTTGGTGACACTCGACTTTGCAAAAGATAATGGGCTTCTCGTCCTTATTCCGAGGTGGGACTATGTAACAAACTCCTTGGACAGGACGACTCGATTTGTATGACTCACAGTCGTTATTTGTGTTTGCAATGACTGTAGAACATTATCTAGAGTTTATATGGTATTCTAATATGGAAGACTAGAATAATTGAAAGATACTCTATTATTGATAAAATATGGGATCTTGTCCCGAGGGATTACATCATCGAGGGATGGAGCATCGATATTAGCCGATATGTACTTACCAAGTTCTTCATCAGTGAGAACTGAAGCAGCCTTTGAAGGTTCAGGAGAGTTTTTCGAGTGATTGCCCCGTGTTAGCTCCTGGGACTGTACTGAGAAGGACGTCGAGGTCTTCTCTTGTGGCCTGACAGGTTCCGACAACTGAGGAGGTCTGCCTTTGAGCCGCACCTTGAGGAGAACCTCTGTTGGTGTGCCGGAAGCTAGAGCCTTTCCTCGTAGCTTGTCTACGAAAGGAGCCGCCACTTGAGGGGCTTGCCTTTAAGGCATATCTTCAATGGAGCTTCATTGGGTATAGTGCTCGGAGAAGCTGGCACCTTCCTGCAGAGTTTGACTACCATAGGAGCCGGTGTTTGAGGCGGTTCCCTTTGAGTCACACTTTCAAAGGAGCATTGATTATCATGTCTGCCTCTGAGTCAGCTTCGACCTCAGCTTCTGCCTCGTCATCAGCGTCATTGGCTTCATCTTCGAGATGAATTAATTTATACAGATCGGCATCAGTGAAGAAGGCTTCAATCCCTCTGAAGGGATCGACATCAGCAAACTCTGTTCGGATGACGCCGCTGGTGGATACGTATTTCATACGTTGATGAAGAATGGATGGCACTACTATGTATTTATGTATCCATGGCCGTCCTAACAGGATGTTGTAGTTGACGTCTGCATCCACAACATAACAAGTCACCTCGGTTTGGAGATTGCCGATGTGACACTTTAAGCGAATCTTCCCTAGCGGCTCACTCTTAATGGCGTTGAAGCCACTGATGGTAGTGTAAGCCGCTGTCAGGCGATGAATTGGGATCTCCAATATCTGAAGTAGAGTTTGGGGGATAATGCTGAGAGAAGACCCAGGGTCGATCTACATTCGATCTACCTTGATGGCACCGACATACCTGTGTAATACAGGGGTCTGTTGTGCATATTGTTCTTGAGCAGCATATCTTGTTGAGTGAATGTGATGTTGGAGATGATCTCTCCCATATTATGGCAGTACGGACATGCTGTAGGATCGTTATCGGGCTGCTTGACCTGACTGATGAAAGACTCGGTGTCCTTCAGGACTTCGTCGAGAGATTTTCGAGTATCTTTGGATAGACAGAGGAGCTCAAATAGGGAGATCCGTGCTGGAGTACTGGCCAGTTGTGCCAGTATGTTAAAGTTGAGGGGCTTGGCTAACCCCGGAGTGTTGTCTTTACGAAGAGGCCTGTCGAAGCGGGCCTCCTTCTGCTTTTGTTTATCAGGTGCAGGAGGTTGGGATGAACCTTCTCCTTGGAGAGCTGTGGTGATGATATGAGGTGTCAATTCGGACGGAGCCTCCTCTAACTGGGCGTTCTGCTGTGAACGTGTTTATACTGGCAGTGCTTCCTCAAGGGAGGAAGTCACCATTCGGCAAGACTTGGTCTTCTTGGCTTTCCTTTTGGAGGTAGAGGTTACTCCCGGTTGAGTCAGCTCTAGAACGAGATCCGGGTGAACCCACATGGTCTCTCCCTTAGATGTTGTGTGTGGTGTGAGCCCACACACGTTGTCATGGCTTGATGGAAGGTTGACTACTTCTATTGTCGCCTTTGGGATAGGGATGACGCCATCTTGAGCTGTTGTAGGCGGTAAGGTGCCGAACTGGAGCGACACCATGTTCGCTGAGACTGTCTTCTCCTTGTAATCGACTGAAATGACGTCCGTATTAATCATGCACTGTATGTAGTCTTTGAGAATGTAGCAGTCTTTAGTTGGATGTCCAATGAACCGATGGTAGTGACAATACCTTGGATCACCGACTCTGCCTACTTCATCAGGACGCTTGGGATCAGGCAATTTGATTTTGTCGCCTTGCTTCAGCATCTCGAAGAGCTGTAAGGTATCCTCATCGTAGAAGGAGTAGACCATCTTCGATCATAGTGCGGTTGGAGGTCTCTGGGCAGGACCTTGCGTGCTGTCAGACGCATTGACAGTCAACGCCTGCTTCCCTTTTGCTTCACGGCTGCTACTGCTGGTCGAAGGTCGTTTCCCTCTGTCGTTAAAGGTAGGGAAGTTAACCCCCAGAAGGTGAGCATTATGCGCCTTCTTCCCAGCAGCGACGTCTTCAATGATCAACGAACTCCAATCGGGCGGGGGAGTGGAGTTGAGCCAGAGCTTCATCGCGGAGATCATGTTCATGCTGCAGGAGTCGATGAGTGCTTGTTTCGGCATGCCTGCAGGCAACCTTAGGCATGCTTGTCTGAAACATTCGATGAATTCTCGGACGGTCTTTTTTTCGGTCTGCTGCACTTCTATTAGAGACGACATCGTCATGTCTCTCCCTCCGTCGTAGAACCGATCGAGGAAGAGGTGTATCAAATCATCGAAGGATGATATGGAGTTGTCAGGGAGGCTGTAGTACTAGTCGTAGGTGACTCCCTTCAGATCCACGACAAACAGGCTCGTGAGTGTAGGGTATGAAGAATTCTAACACGCTGACATAAGACCAAGTCAGCCAAAGGCCATACGCTCAGCCAAAGGCCATACGCTCAGTGCAAAAGTCATACGCTCAGTGAATATTTTATTATTTCTCGACTGACAGCACAGCATACGCTCAGTGGGGAATGAATCTGACACTTTGTCTTTCGTGCAAAAAATAGCTGTCTTAGGAGAATTAACTGTCATATGGATTTTCGAGAGTTGATTTTGTCTTTTACGAGGACAGCTCATTAGCCATCATTACTGTCATTTCTGACAGTCTATCAGCCGTCATATCCGCAACACGACGCTCGAGAGATATTTGTCAGTTATTGGGAGATATGGCGTATTCGAGAAGATTGAGGACAGCCACGTGTCTACTTCTCCAGTTATACGACTCCTCATCAAGGCAGCGTATGTACTCCATACGACTCCTCATCAAGTGAGCGTATATACTCCATACGACTTCTTGTCACCCAAGTGAGCGTATAGACTCCATATGACTCCTTGCTATCCAAGTCAGCGTATACAAGACATACGTATCCAAAAGACAGCGTATGGACTCCATACGACTCCTCTTCAAACAAGACAGCGTATGCTAGTCATACTTCTCCAAAACACAGCGTATCAAAGCAAATGCATTCAGAATGACTTCAAATGTACAGTCAACACACGTTCTCATGTGTCCTGTATTCGGTTACCCACTCATTCAGAAGTTATGCAATATGGCATTCATGCCATCAATCTCTCCTGGATATACTCCACTACTCTCAACCGCACTCCAACGTGTCTTCACCAAAATTCACCACGCGTCCTTGCAGTTATGCACACGTCAAGTAACTGACTGAGCGTATGCCCAGAGTAGTTATCCAGAACTCTATAAAAGAGAGTTTCTCCACCTTCAACAGATACCACATTCAATTCAGAGAGAACAGAGAGATTGTCCAGTTGTTGTCCAAGTTCTTCGAGGTCCGAGCCTTCTTCATCGCATCGTCCAAGGGATAAAGTGATCGTCTTCTAGATCAGATTCCTACAGTTGTAATTTTCTCAGAAACACAATAAATAAATAGAATTTATTTATGGAAAACAAATTTGCGACTCTGCTGGGGAAAGCTGTCTCCTATAACGAGACATCAACAACTCAATGCGATACTTCGTCGATCGGTTCGACGAAGAAGATGATGGTCGTACAATTCGACCAATCTGCTTACGAAGAAATGCTCAAGGCGAAGGAGGGTCGAACGGCTTCCTCCGCTTTTCTCTCTGCCAAGAAGAAGGGACGTTCTGTCTATGTCCCTAAGTCTTCTCCGGCGGCCCGAGACGCTTCTGTCACTTCCTACGCTAACAAGAACACGTCTCCAACCTCAGCGAAGCACGCCTCGGCTTTTCTGAATACAGCAACAGTGGCTTCTCCTAGTCACGCTGACAAAATGGGTTCTTTAGCCAAGTCAGCGTGTCCAAGGAAACCCATCTCTGGACATGTCAAAGTCTCTTCTTCTTCTACTCCTACGACAGCAGTCGGCTCTTTAGCCATTAATGACTCTGTACGTATGGCAATTATTGACCAACCATACACTAGTCAAAAGGCAGCGTATGACAAGAATTCTCTGAAGATTCCCCCACAGCTTGCACATCTTGTGCCAACCAAGGAGAACGACTCTTTAGTCAACTCCTCTGCTCCTAAGATTTTTACCTCTGGGGTTAATTTGACTAGTACTCTTACTAGATCAAACAAAGGAAAATGCCTTTTGGCTACTTCCTCTAAAGATGGATTATTACCGACTCCTAGTCGGAATAATGATCATCTTCCTTCTTTCAAAATTTTCCGATCCGAGAAAGGCAAATTGCAAGTATCCAGGACTGATACCAAAGTTGTACCTCCTATGGACCTTCGTAACAAGCTTAACCAGAATCGTCTCGGTTCTACTTCCAACATAAAGAAGCCTTATCAAACTGGGACAAGTATAATGGACACTGATGCACAATATGCTAAGAACTATATCGCTCAGACAATCGGTCTTTATACATTCAAGAACCAAAAAGACAGAAGAATAAAAGACAAGTTTCTACACAGAGACTATCTTCAAACACTTCCCAGTCTGTTTCCGCAGATCTCTGGGAACATCTGCAAAACAAGCGGAGAATCAACACTCCATCTGTCTCTGACATTGCTCATATTCGTCATGAAGAGCATTGTTGTAACTTCCAACCTCGGGTCGTGATCCAGTGTTGTTGTTCACCGAAAAGATGATCTGTCTTCGAACAGATTCAACATGAACCAATACCAGACGAAGACGAACCTCTTTATGCTTCCGTCAACATGACCTCCAGAAATACTGGGAGAAGAATACGATCTGATTCTATGTTAGATTCTGAAGACGGTGTTTACCTCGGCACCAGATCCAGAACCAGAGCTTCGACCAGGGTCTCTTCTTCTTCTCATCTAGGTGATAATCCTGAGACCACGGAGGACTTCCTAGGAGAGTCCAACTTCCCAGTATTAACTCCCGTGAATAGCCCCGGAAAAGATGCTGACTCTCATAGCGACGATTCGGAACAGACTGTTTCATCGTCGATACCTCGAATGATTACCACTTATATGGTAGATGGCAATCATGAACCTTCGACTAGCACTGAGGCTCATGAACAAAGGATTTCTTCCTTGGAACAACAGTTACGAGCCATGGCGGATACATTGACTGCTATGCATACTCTTATACAAGCTCAGCAACAAACTCAGCAAGTTCAACAAACAGTACCACCAGTGGTATTAAATACTCCTGTTGCCCCAAACCTGGAACCTTCTACTATTCTGGGGGTACAGTCTAATGTTCATGTACAGCCCACTCCAAGTAAGTCCGAAGCTAGGGGTGGTACATATACTGCAGTCCCTTCTCCCAATTATGCCCAACAAGAAACGACACCGCAATCTTCCGGAGCGGTCACTGAAGAGTTGAAGAATCTTCGGTCTCAATTCGAAGCGTTCAAGCAAAAGGACGGCTTACAAAGATTAGGTATCAAGCAGCCTTACCCCATACAATGGAAGGATGTATCGTACCCCCAAAATACAAGCCTCCGACCATCTCTTTCTTTGATGGGACCACCTCTCCAAGTCAGTTCATCAATCACTTTGAGGTAATGACTGATCAGCTGCAACCGAGCGATGCCCTCCTCACTCGGGTATTTGTTGGTTGTCTTAAAGGAACCGCTTATGAATGGTATCGAAGTCTCTCTGCTGGGTGCATTACTTCGTTTGCCGAGTTCAAACAGATGTTTCTAAAACGATTCTATGAAGGCATTAACGACATGACCATGTCAGCCCTTATACGAATCAAACAGAAAAATAATGAAAGCACTGAGAGCTTCATTGAAAGATTCAGAAGAGAAGCTCTAAAAATGCCTCTCGAAACTCCCGATGCCGTCACTATCGACACTTGCAAGTCGAACCTCTTACCAATCATCAGCATATTGACAGGATCCACTCAGTTCCAAGATTGGCCTTCCTTCATCGTCAGTGCCAAAGCTGCCGAAGTCAGTGCTGAGACTTTCAAAGGTCTGGGGGTACACATGACTCCCAAAGAATCAAGTCAAAGTACTAGCAATAGTGCGCGACCCAACAATCGCAAAGGAAAAGAGACTCTCGAAGTCAATCTCCAGAGCAACAATCAAGAGGTAATATCTGCCCAAGCTACCCCAGCTCCAACAAATCAACAGCAGAGACCTCCTCGGCCGAAGGAAGAATACTCTTTCGACGACGACGATGTTCAAGGCATCTTCGAATGTTTACTTAAAGGTAACAAGATACAACTGCCAGATATCAAAAAGCCTGATGAAGCCAACAAGACGGATCATCCAAAATACTGTCCATATCACAGAATGCTGGGTCATACAATCTGGTCTTGCTTCGTATTAAAAGGAAAGATCCAAGAAATGATCAAATCAGGAGCTGTGACACTAACACCTAAAGACAAGACAGTCACAGCAAATGTGATTTCGATGCAGTTCGGTGACTTCCCTCCGTTATTGGTCGAAAATGGGATTGTCCCTATCCCCAAAGTAACCCTTGAAGTTGTGAATATTCCACCAGCCCAGAATGAAGGACTTGTTCCCGTCACTACTAAAAAGAAAGAGATTATGTGGATCCACCCCGATTTAGTGACGGAGTTCGAGACGTCTTCCTCTTCTCCTCGGAAGGCTCCTCTGTCTAAAAAGAAACCTGGAAAGACTAAGTCATGCCATATGACTTCTAGCATCACACCCAATCTTTCTCTAACCTCTACTTTCATCCTAGCAGGAAAGTCACCCCCTACAGAGGTAAAAACTGTACCTCGATCCGAAGACAGATACAAACCTGCGTTTCATCTATATAGTTCACAATCTCGTGAATTAATGGCGAAGATGGGTTATGATCTAGCCACTGCTCCTGGTTTAATCTCCGGCAAAGGACTCCGAGCACCTCTAGCCCTCACTTTGAGACATAATCAATCTCGTGTTGGCCTCAGTTTCTGGACTGAAGCTCTCATCAAGCACCAAAAAACCAAGAACAAGATGAAGGATTGCAACATGGTTTCGGTAGACTCTGAACCTGAGCCTGAAGTCGAAGCTCTCGCCGGAACCCGGTCAGGAAAAACATATCTAAAAGATTACGCTGAAGCTCCTGAGGAAACTCCTGATGTCCCTCCGGTTGCAGCTCCAGCACCCATCTCTAACGAAGGACCTTCAAATGCTCCTGCTGAGACGATTCCCTCTAAACCAACAACAGCCGAAAAAGGGAAGCAACCTGCCCGCTTCGACAAACCAATTAAGAAGTCTCTTTCTCCCGGATTGCAGAAGCCATATAATTTTGACATTCTGGCTCAACTTGCTAACACTCCAGCCAGGTTGTCCATCTTCGAACTTTTACGTTTATCCAAAGAAACTCGAAAAACTTTAAGTGAAGCTCTACTGCAAGCAGACTCTTGCCTGCCTCATCTGAAGAAACCAGAAACAGAGCCGGTGACTTGCCTACATTGCAACAGTGTCTTGGAAATCATTCCGAACATCACTTTTACCCAAGACGATATGCTTCTAGAAGACAATCGTCATGATCGACCTCTCTACTTCACTGGGTACATTGACACGATGAAGGTCGACCATATTCTAATTGATCCAGGATCAGCTCTAAGTATTATACCTAAGAGTCTCTTGGATGCCTTACGGATTCTAGTTCATCATCTAGTCAAGATAGTCACTACCATTTTAGGGTTCAATCAAGGCAAGAGCGAACCTCTGGGGAAAATTCGCCTAAAAATACAAATAGACAATTTTCGGGCGAGTGTCACATTCTACGTGATCGAGTTAGTTGGATCTTACAACTTGGTCTTGGGAAGACCTTTTCTCCATGAACACAATATCGTCCCCTCCACTCTTCACCAGTGCTTCAAATACATTGATGAAAAGGGAGAAGTTCAAAAGGAAGTCGCGGACATTAATCCTTTCAGAGGAGTCAAAGCTTACTATAGTGACTCTCGCATGTACAAAGATGAGTATTCAAAAGTCTTACAAGCTATGGATGATGATGAGACATCGAAAGTTGACACCTTTGTTATTCCTGTAAAAGGGCGTATCACTCATCCGCGGTCTACTAAATCATCTGAAGAAAGCCCACTGATAATTCCTGTCAGCGGATGTACCACTTCATTGCCTTCCCAAGCTCCACAAAGTTCGCTGATAATCCCTGTCAGTGGACGCACCACTCTCTCACCATCTTCTAAGGCTAGACCAGATACTCTAGTCATTCCAGTCAGTGGATGCACTACTTATCCACGATCCTCTTCAAGGGAGCTCACCTTTTCTGAGCCTTTTGTTATCGACCTTAATCGAAACAAAACTTATGCTCGCTCTTCTTCTCCCCTTTTAGTCATTAATTTGACTAAATCTACTAAGGCTCAGCCTTCTTCTGTAAATACAACATCTGATATTAATAAAGCATCTCCTTTATAGTATATTGATGTTTGTAATCATGTACAAAGTTATTTACATTTGCTAGATATCTTAGAGCCACTAACTATAGGAGTTGTTCAAACTCTTCATACAGAAGTATCATTAGAGTCTGTACAAAATTCATACTTCCTTGTTCCTATTAGAAAGTCAGGAGAAGCTCCAATATTCTTCTGCAAGGGGCCCCAAAATCCTCCTAATCTGGAAGACGACGACAAAAATGATAATACCGGAAGGTTACAACTACATCGCTACAGTCAGCAGTCCAAAAACATCATCAAGAACATGGGCTATGACTTCAGAACCGGCCTCAGTAGTGGAAAAGGAAGAAGAATGCCTGTTCGAATTCCTCCCTTGTAATACGGAAGGACAAAAAGCGGATTGGGTTACATTACTCCTACCCCCGTCATCAACACAGTCCATGCGGATCCAGAATCCGACGGAGACGAACGATCTGATTCTTCCGATTCCTTTTCTTGGGATTCTGACACAAGTATTGGCAATTTTCATCGTTCTACTCTATCCGCCAATATGGTCTCCGCCAACGGTCCGCAAGAAAATGATGAAGATGAAGATGATTTTGAAATATCACCCAAATCGGAACAATAGGCTCAAAGATTAGACAACCAATAGGAATTCAGGTTCGAGCAAAGAGAACCTCCTACTAAAGATAAATTGATCCAAATTGATGTTGGTGAGGAGGGATCCCCCAAGCCAATATTCATCAGCGAAAGTCTTTCAGAAACAGATAAGCAAGACATGATCAAGCTTATTCATGATTACATCGATGTCTTCGCCTGGACTATGAGGACATGCCAGGGCTAGATCCGAAGATCGTAATACACAAACTTAATATCATGCCGAATGCTAAACCGGTCAAACAACAACAACGACGATTTCGTCCAGATATTATGGATGCAATTGAAGCTGAAGTCAACAAGCTTATGGCTTCCGGATTTATTCGAGAGGAACAACATCCTGAGTGGGTGGCTAATATTGTTCCTGTTCTCAAAAAGACTGGCAAGATCCGAGTCTGTATAGACTTTCGCGATCTCAATGCGGCTTGTCCTAAGGACGAGTTCCCTCTTCTAATCACCGACGTCATGATCGATAACACGTGTGGTTTCGAACGAATGTCATTTATGGATTGGTATTCGGGGTACAACCAAATCAAAATGTTTCCAGACGACGAGAGACATACTTCCTTCAGAACGTCGATCGGTATATACTGTTACACAGTGATGCCGTTTGGTCTCAAAAATACAGGAGCAACGTATCAGCGAGTAATGAGCACTATATTCCGCAAATATCTCCGAAAAATAGTCGAATGCTACGTTGATGATATTGCAGTCAAGAGTCGACAAAAGGAGGATCATATCCAAGATTTGAAGACTATCTTTGATTTAATGCGTCAACATCAACTTAAGATGAACCCTACTAAGTCCTTCCTGGGTGTCTCTAGTGGTAAATTTCTCGGCTTCGTCATTACCGCTAAAGGTATACACGTGGATCCCGAGAAGATCAATGCCATCCAAGAGATGCGTCCTCCATGCACCTTAAAAGAGCTACGAGGATTTCAAGGAAGAATTGCTTATATCAGGAGATTTGTCTCTAACTTATCAGGACGCTGCAGACCGTTCAACAAACTTCTGAAGAAAGGTGTGTCCTTCGTTTGGAACGAAGAATGTCAAAAAGCATTTGACGACATCAAACAGTACCTTATGAACCCTCCGGTTTTGGTACCTTCCATTTCGGGAATACCATTCCTTCTATATGTTCGAGCCATGGATCATTCTCTCGGTGCATTGCTCGCCCAGAAAAACAAAGATGGCCATGAACAGGCTATTTATTACCTCAGTCGCACAATGACAGGTGTTGAACTGCGTTATTCTCCAATTGAGAAAGAATGCCTAGCATTAATGTTTGCCGTTCAGAAGATGCGACATTACATTATCGGTCAAACGATTCATGTCATTTCCAGAGTGAATCCCATCAGGATTATGATGAAGAAACCCGGTATTCTCAACTCCAGACTGGCTAATTGGGGAATCTTGTTAGCTCAATATGACATGCATTATATTCCTCAAAAGTCAGTTAAAGGACAGGCACTTGCTGATTTTTTGGCAGCTCATGCAGTTCCAGAGGATTCTAAATTATACGATGAGATTCCAGATGAAGTTATGGATTCAAATTAGGTTTCTGAAGAAACTCCTACCTGGCGTCTATTCTTTGATGGAGCGTCTAGAATGGGTCCCAATGGCGATATTATCGCCGGAGTCGGGATTGTTCTTGTATCCCCGGAAGGGCTGACTATTCAGAGGACTTATTCTCTGGATCAATCGTGTTCAAACAATGTAGCCGAATATAATACGTTACTCATCGGTCTTCAACTTGCTAAACATCTGGTTATTCAGTATTTAGAAGTTTATGGAGACTCCAAACTTATCGTCAATCAAATCAGAGGTACATACGAAGTCCGTCATCAGGATTTGATACCTTATCACCGAGCAGCACTCTCTATGGCCTCTTCTTTTGAAGGTTTCTTTATTGAACACGTTCGGCGAGCCTATAATACAGAAGCCGATGCTTTAGCTAATCTTGCCGCTGTGCTAGCCATACCGGTCAGACGTCAACAATTGATAGTGGTTTATAACCGGGAGCTATTATACGTCGAGAATAATTTGGCTTTGGGTTTTTCTTATGACCCAGACGAAAATTCCTCTCAACCGTGATGAATTTAATTCCTCCAACCTTAACACTGGATTAGGGTTTGACAGAGCATCCTCGTCTTCTTCCGATTCTACTATAGAATACGTCTTTTCCAACAAAACAGAAGCCATGACCGAAGACTGGAGACGTCCATTTCTAGACTTTGTATTGTATGACATACTTCCCGATAATCCGAGCGAAGCAGCGTCTATACGACACCGATCTCTCAGATTCTATTATAATCATACGACAAAAACACTATATCGTCGGGCCTATGACGGTCTTCTTCTCCGATGCATCGCTGGTGAGGAAGCACAACAGATTATCCGTGAAGCACATGATGGTGTCTGCAGAGCCCATCAACCAGGTCCTAAACTTCAAGATCGCATCCAACGTATGGGTTATTATTGGCCCACGATGGTGGCTGACGCCATTCAATATGCCCGAAAATGTAAAGCCTGTCAAATCCATGCAGACTTTATCCATCAACCGTCAGAGTTCTTACACCCGACAGCGGCATCATGGCCCTTCGAGGCCTGGGGCATGGACATCATTGGTCCCATCAACCCACCGTCATCAAAAGGACACCGTTTTACTCTAGCAATAACCGACTACTTTTCCAAATAGGCTGAAGCAATCCCGCTATCCGAAGTCAAAACTTCCAACGTCATCAACTTCGTCAAGCATCATGTCATCTATCGATTTGGTGTTCCTCGGCGTATTATCCATGATAATGGACCACAGTTCGTCAGTCAGAAATTTACTCAATTCTGCGACGACCATCGAATCAATAACCTAGCATCTACAGCATATAATCCAGCAGCTAATGGATTGGCAGAAGCTTTCAATAAAACCATCATCAAACTCCTGAAAAAGTTCGTTTCTTCTAACAAACGCAACTGGAGCGAGAAGCTTGGTGAATGTTTATGGGCCTACCGTACCACAGTTTGCAATGCGACCGGGTGTACGCCTTTCTCTTTGGTATACGGGTGTGAAGCTGTCCTTTCCCTCGAAATCCAGATTCCTTCTCTGAGAATCGCAATCTCCAATGAACTTACAATGGAGAACAATGATCATCTTCGACTTCGAGAGCTAGAAGCTCTAGACGAAAAGCGATTGTACGCTCAACAAAATATCGAGCTGTATCAGGCCCGAATTTCAAAAGCTTTTAACCGGAAGGTGAAAGTCAGAGCATATCAGAAAGGAGAACTTGTTCTTACCGTCAAACGTCCAATGACTATGACACATATGAGCAAAGGCAAGTTCGACGCGAAATGGGAAGGCCCATTCAAAGTCTTCTCAAACGGAGCATATCAGCTTACCTCTATGGATGGTAAAATCACGATGATGCCTATCAACGGCAAATTTTTAAAGAAATATTATGTATAAATCTCGTTAATATATGATATTTTCATCTGCTACGATTATTCCCCAGCAAATATAAAATCAGAGTTTATTCTTCTCCATAAAAGTCGTCTCGATATCGTTATACCCAGCGAAAATTGATATTCTACCACATATCATCTTCCCAGAGAATTTGATATTCTGTCTTATTAGATCTCCAGTGGATTTAATAAAGATCTTATATAGAAAATCACGTCCATATTACCTCTGAATTTTCTATCTCAGTATCATATTTTCTATTCTATGAAAATAATATCTAGTCTTTTGATTTTCGAGTCCAAAGATCATAGAAAATTGAGTTCAAAGATATCTTTATATCTGAATTCTGTTTTTTCTAATCAGTATTAAACTAAAATTTTTGGTTTAATATCATCTGATGAAATTACAAAATTCATTTGTATATTTTATTCTATTGAAATATGTCATGATTATTTACCTCTGAACATATTTTCTACAAAAACATCATACACAAAATCGAAATCAGGTCAAAGTGCTCATTTCCTCAGTCAAAATCAAAATACTGATTACAAGTGAGTATTTAAAAAAAAAAATCCAAGACATGAGAAGTGTGAAAAATCTATTGAATAGAAGTAGTAATTATCTCCTGAATACGAGCAAGTACACTATTCATCTTCTCTTCATAAGCTTTACGAATTCGCTCTGTTGCTTCAATTGCAAGCATATGTTGGTCAAAATTAATGATAACAGAACTACGACGATTAGTTTCTTCTATCTGCTCAGCTTGCATCTGTTCCCGCTCTTGTTGTAGAACTTGATAGCGGGTAGCTTCAGCTATACGAGCAGCAATAATATCAGATTGCTCTTTTTCTAGGATGCAATGCGCTCCTGGAGACGAGCTAATTCTTCCTTTAGTTTCTGGAGTTCTTCAGCTCTAGATATTTCCTCTGTTTCCAGACGTTCTATCTTCTGACGAGTTGTTACTATTTCCTCATCCTTCGCCATTAACTTCTCAAATGACAAAGCGAGGAATTCTTTCAAAGCAGCCTGCTGGGTTTGAGCTTCACGTTCCAGTTGAGCAATCTCAGCCACGGTTAAGGATTTAATATCTTCTTTCTTGATTTCCCAGTATTTGTGGATGGTTACTTCCAAATCGTCTAGGAGATGCTCAAAGAAAGTACACTGAGTCTCATAACCAGCCTGTCGCAGAGCTAAAAGTGGAAAATTAATCGCCGTTCGGAGATTGGAAAAAGACATAGCCTCGTTCTTCATAAATCGCCTGGAGAATGTATCCAGATATGAATAGATAATATCTGAATACATCGCCATGGTCCTTGCTATTCCCGTTTCAAAACCGAAAGTTGCTGTCATTGTGAAGGAAGAAGCTGGAATGGGCTCTATTCTGGAAACAGAAGTATGTGCTTTTGGAGAACTTGGTAAATGTGAGCTTCCCTCACCAACATCAGTCCGAACAGGTGGAGCATGAGTCGAGCTCATCGCTGGTGTAGTTCCTATAACTTTTGGAATCAAAGAAGCTTGATCAAAATTAAAGACAATAAAGCAAGAAAAAACAAAACTTTACTGGATAAAATATTACCTGAAGTTGGCTCGTACTTTGTTTCTTTAGGATCGTTCAGCCTTGTTCGTAGTCTATTTAAAGTGTCTTCTGACACTGGTTTCATTTCACTACTTTCTGCCCCAGAGGTGCTCGGAACATGGGCTTCTATTTCTAGAAGGTTCTCTGGCTCTGGAGTCAACTCTGAATGTTGGTCGGCCGTCTTCAATTCGTCGATATGGATTTCAGTTGGTGACTCATCTTCAATCTCCATATCCTCATCTTCAAAGGAATGAGACGAAGGTTCATAGTCAACCTGTTCTTCTTTACCCTTGTCGCTCTCCGAAACATCAATCAAAGCTAAATCTGCAGGTGGCTCGAGAGTGGTTGCTTCCTTCACTGATTCTCTCGAAACCAGTAAGTCATCAGCTGTTTCTGTTTGAATCTCGACCTCTACCGTAGGTTGACTGATTACCTGCATATCATCGGCCGTCGGCGGAATCATCTCCGTGTCAGCAGGTACGGATGGTTCAGCATGCTCATCTACTACCATGGAAGGATCCTCGGCAGCCAGTGTTGTTCGATCGGTAGATGGCTTAGCTGCCGATTCTTCTATCACATCCTCCGTAGCAGGTTCTGTATTAGTGTCCTGCGTGGGCTACATTTCCGAGGGTGCAGGAGAGGAAACTTCAATAATCTTCTTGGCAGTAGAAGATTCCGCTTCAACTCTTTGCTGAGAAGCAAGGGCAGTTTGCTTCTCTCGAGCCAATCTTCAGCACGATTGGTGGGGCTTTCTGCATCAAGACAAATTACAGATTTAGTCTTTGAAACTACCACTTTTCTTCTTCCTACCCTTTTCACTAGTGGAATGGTAGGATAATCGTCTTCGGAGTCACTACCTTCTTCGTCAGCATCTCTGATTTGTTGACTCGAAGTAGGAGAAGTCCCCGGGATAGTAATTCCTACACGACTACGAGCTTCTGCTCGAGTAACTCTTTTTGGAGCGAGCCCGGAAGCACCCTTGCCACGCTTTCTCTTTGGTGTACCCTCAGCAGATACACTCTTCTCGGCACGTCCAAGCGGTACATATAGTGGCTGATGAAGTTCATCAGAAAAGAGATTCTTCCTTGAGACTTCTTCATAAACCTCGTCAGTAGCGAGAGGATCCTCTCGGTCGTGACAATATTCCGGCAGAGTTGACTTGGCTGATTTCTTATTAACATGAATGAAGCTCTTACCCAAGATGCTGAACTTCTCATCAAATGTATTCGCAGATACATAGAACTTGGCATAAGACGCCAACATCTTAGCTCCTTTCCGATGATTCACCGGATCTGGCATTGTAAAGGTAGCTCCGGTGTCTTTGGCAATATAATATATCCAGGCTCTCGCACCATCGATCAATCCGCCTTGGTGGTTGAAGCATGTCGTTGCATTCCCTACATGCAACTGATCATAGCCGAATTGTCGAGCAAATCTACTCGGAAGATATGGCTCCAAATAAGTGATGTCGTCATGGCGACAGACCAGGTGGGATGGTCTGATCCTCTTCAGCCATTCGTGCTGAACATCATCCAGTTCATTGGCGCCGGTGCCATCAATCATCTTCGCAGGCATAGTCTCATAACCGATAGGCGGAGGAACACAGGTGAAACTCCATAGTTCTTCCCTATTCAGTATGGTCCTACAGTCTGTTAGGGTGTCATAATTCCACTTTGGCGTATGACGGTATTTTTCCAAGAAAGCATCATCTGGTCTGGCCAGTCCAACACTCATAAGAGACTCAAAGTGGAGGTGCAGCCATCCGTACAAATATGTGAAGGGCATTTCTACCCGAGGAAAAGTTGTAAGTTTCTTCTTCTCCAGGTTAAATATTCTGTCTGTATATGCTCTTAAACCGGCGTTCAGACGGTATGTCATCACCGTTAGCAAGTCCATCATGTACCCGAACGTCAGACGGACTGCTGTAAATACGATTCCTCGGTGCATCCTGTCTGCCGAACAGGTGCCAGGTACTACGAATCTTCTCAGCCAAAGGGATAGAAACCCGGCCAGATGACCTTCATCAGATAAAGCCCGGCCACCTTGCTTTATGTAGGTCTCTAACCTATCACCAGCTTTATAGGTGTCTTCATCTTCTTCGATTATGATGTCATCATGGGTGGTCTTCCGGATTAATTTGTCAATTTCGGCTTGACTTAGAGGTTTAAAACGACCAATATATTGTTCGGTCTTCTTCTTCTTCTGAGTTTCTTCGGTGCGGCCTTGGAATAAGTAGGCCATCCACTTCGAAGAGTAGCAGCCTGAATCTATATCTTTTGCCTTATAAAAGGCCTTACATATACTATAGTAGCACATTAATTCTTCGAATACATGAAGAATTAGCGGGTTGGCGTCAGAAATCTTGTTCATTTCATCAATAAACGGGATATATTCCTCATACGGCAGATCTCCTGTCGGCAGCTGAGAAATATATGCCATTTCGTGGAGAGCGAATCCCATCTCGCCTCTCGGAGTCATAAAAGTTCTGGTACGGTAGTTGTACCTTTCTGCTAGTGCCAGGAACAAGTCTGGGTTCGGCCTAAAACCATAAGCAGTGCACTTGATGGCATCGTACAGGCCTATCACCTTCAACTGTTCTCCATAATCTCTCAGAATCCAATCTCACGAGAGCAGTCCATCTGGTATTCTCTGGATTCACGAGACCAGTGAGTCTCATGGACTGTTTCATATAGACAGCGTTTTCTAGCTGTGCAAATTCGTTCGCGAATATCGGGACTCTAACCGGCATCAGAAGTGCAGAGTCCTCAGGGGGAATTGTGGCTGGCAATAATCCTCGCAAGACTGAAACATGCGGTTCAGTACCACTGCGAAATCTTTCCTGACTGTACCCTATCCATCCAGCTTTTGTTTGACGGGTTGGAGTAATATCCTATTTCATGTGCCTTTGGTGACTCGCATGGAATAAGCGAGCTATGTTGATACCCTTAGACAATCCAGTCAAGTACATCGGCTGAGTCTCATCACCATCCCGGTAATACGAGTATGACACTTTGTCGGAGGCTGGCTGGGAGCTTCTGTCAATAGCGTCCCCGAATAAAAATGCCGGTTTTGAGTGGGTAACACTGTCGACACTCTGCAGTGGTTGACCACTTATCAGACTCAGCAGGGTTTCGCTCTCTTGATTTTTCAGAATGGCTATTCTCGTGGAAGGTTCATCAAACTGTGGAAAGTGGACATGGGATAGGTCACTCTTATAATTGCTCCCTGCACATCCTTCAAACTGCGCTTCTTGGGCCAGAATATCCACTACAAAGGAAAAATAAGAGGTTAAAAATCCTTAACTCTAAAAAAATACAAAGGGATGACAAGTTCAAAGATCAACTTACGCTCAGTCCATCCTAAGCGTATGTCAGATTCAAAAATCAACTTACGCTCAGTACATCCTAAGCGTTTGTCAGATTCAAAAATCAACTTACGCTCAGTCCATCCTAAGCGTATGTCAGATTTAAAAATTAACTTACGCTCAGTTTATCCTAAGCGAATGTCAGACTCAACGGTTAACCTACGCTCAGTCTATCCTAAGCGTATGATAGATTCTAAGTTCAACCTACGCTCAGCTACGTGTATGTCTAACCAAAGCAAGCAGTCGTATGGAATTTTCCAAAGAGCAGCGTATGGTTAGCAAGATGTTCATCAAAAATACGCTAACAAGAGAGTCAGCATATCTCAACGAGATGACTTGACATAGCGTATTCCTTCAGATCAGCATATTTTGACATTTCTATCAAAGATATGCGGATCTTACAAAAATACGCTCAAAACATATTTTTCGTATAGACGAAAAACATGGAATACGACTAAACCTTAAAGAGGGAAGTGTATTTTCTGACGTATTGACCCTAAAAAGGGGATACGTTTTCTGATTTTGTCCTAACCAGAGCCCTAAAAAGGGATGGTTACTATTTATCATCCCCATCCTCACCGTATAGGGGTTTCAATGGAAGTTCGCTCCGTGGAAGACACTGCTCGGCGGTTCTCCTAGTGGTTGCGGCGGTGGCGGCGGGTCGAGACGGCTCTACAGGAGCCTTGCCTTTTCCCTTCGCGGCAGCGTCGAGCTTGGGTGCCATTGACGAAGATTAGGTTGGAGAAGAAGAAGGCTTGAGGTCTGGATTCTCTCTCTCGAAGACGAAGGAAAAAGTAAAGAAAGGAATTAAGTTCTTAAAGGCCTATTTATAGAAGAAAGAGAAGCCCAAACGGCAGCCGTTTTCAAACGCAGAATCCCTAGAGATATGCACTGATATCGAGGAAATAACAAACTCGTGCCAGCGTATCAAGACTTATTCCCATTTTGAGTTCAAAGTAATTTTGAACTTTCGAAAATCATAAAGTTCGAAAACTTTGAAGGGGGTCTTGTAGGGTGTGAAGAATTCTAACACGCTGACATAAGACCAAGTCAGCCAAAGGCCATACGCTCGGCCAAAGGCCATACGCTCAGTGCAAAAGTCATACGCTCAGTGAATATTTTATTATTTCTCGACTGACAGTACAGCATACGCTCAGTGGGGGATGAATCTGACACTTCGTCTTTCGTGCAAAAAATAGCTGTCATAGGAGAATTAACTGTCGTATGGATTTTCGAGAGTTGATTTTGTCTTTTACGAGGACAGCTCATTAGCCATCATGAATGCACAGCCATCATTACTGTCATTTCTGACAATCTATCAGCCGTCATATCCGCAATACGACGCTCGAGAGATATTTGTCAGTTATTAGGAGATATGGCGTATTCGAGAAGATTGAGGACAACCACGTGTCTACTTCTCCAGTTATACGACTCCTCATCAAGGCAGCGTATGTACTCCATACGACTCCTCATCAAGTGAGCGTATATACTCCATATGACTTCTTGTCACCCAAGTGAGCGTATAGACTCCATATGACTCCTTGCTATCCAAGTCAGCGTATGCAAGACATACGTATCCAAAAGACAGCGTATGGACTCCACACGACTCCTCTTCAAACAAGACAGCGTATGCTAGTCATACTTCTCCAAAAGACAGCATATCAAAGCAAATGCATTCAGAATGACTTCAAATGTACAGTCAACACACGTTCTCATGTGTCCTGTATTCGGTTACCCACTCATTTAGAAGTTATGCAACATGGCATTCATGTCATCAATCTCTCCTGGATATACTCCACTACTCTCAACCGTACTCCAATGTGTCTCCACCAAAATTCGCCACGCATCCCTGTAGTTATGCACACGTCAAGTAACTGACTGAGCGTATGCCCAGAGCAGTTATCCAGAACTCTATAAAAGAGAGTTTCTCCACCTTCAACAGACACCATATTTAATTCAGAGAGAACAGAGAGATTGCCCAGTTGCTGTCCAAGTTCTTCGAGGTCCGAGCCTTCTTCATCGCATCGTCCAAGGGATAAAGTGATCGTCTTCTAGATCAGATTCCTACAGTTGTAATTTTCTCAGAAACATAATAAATAAATAGAATTTATTTATGGAAAACAGTGAGCAAGGCGTCTTCCTTCCGGAGATGTCCCGTTTAAGCCTGAAAGTAGGTCAAGTACCGACGAGGAGAGTCCTTCCCATCGTATGGCATCAGTGTATGTGGTTTATACCTGGGAGGATAAACCACCTTGTTCCACTCAAGAGGGTAAGGTTGAGGAATCCCCAACTTCTGACATTCTTCTTGCCTGTTTCGGGCTTCAAAGTTGTCATGCCCCGACTCGCCGAATCGGTCGCCATCGCCTTGACTCGATATAAATCGATCCCCATGGGTCAGGACATGATGCCGTACAAGTCTTTAATAGACTTTCACAAGGCAAGGATGTGCAATTGGAAATTCCTTTTTAACTCGACGCGTTGAAATTAAACAGTGCAGAGAGTTGAAGACATAGCATAGGAAGAAATTTAGCTTTTCATTCATAAGCTTGTAAAGTATGTGCAAGGTCATTTTTACATTACATATGTCGTTGCGGCTATATCTTGAAACACAAAAGAAAAACTCTCGACAAGCTTGCCCTGAAATAATCCTTATCGTTCCATACATTCACGCCCCTTTATACATTTGAACAAAGCCTTCGATCTGAGTTAGGCTTCAAAATACTTCAAAATAGGACAGCTTTGTGCCGCCTCCCGTTCTTCAGCTTCAGGTCTAGTCTCGAGCTCCCGCAGCGTGCTCGTTACCTGGGGAGTTGGGGGTTAGCATACTTGCTAGTGGATGGAACAAACCCACTCGTCTAAACCGACACTGCTTATTAAGGATTCTAGCATACGAAGTGATCTTTCTATTTAAAACTATATGAATTGCAGTTCATATCGAAGGCACATTTTAAACGATAACACATAACCAATTTAAAGGCATTCTTACCACGACCATGCTCCTTTCCTGCACAAAATATGCATGATTACTTACCACCTGCACAAGACAATAAGTGAGCATGCAATCTATCCTATATACGGTCATTGGTGATATCGACACCATGAAGGACGATTACGTAGCCTTGCGACGCGCCCTCCAGTCCAGGTAGCGAGCCTAACTGGAGGTCTCGCAATGCCTCGTGCCGAAGCACGATTTCCATAATTTCCTCCTAGGCCGATTCGGTCCCACGGCCCCGGGTACCATCTCGAGGAAAGCTCACCTTGTGCACAAGTCGTCCTTGACCATGCGAATGTATGAACAGTTTAATATGTATGAAGTAAATTGCATAGCGTAACCATTATCAAATCACATAATCATTCCTACTCGTGCAAGGGTCCTTTCCTCCGAAACCGTACGTTCTGATTTAGCATCCCGTAGGCACCAAATTCTCCGAGGCATGATGTACCGCCACCAAGATTTTCATAGTTGTGTTTTACATGGCATGAAATATATTCTATCTCTTTCTTAGAACTTCATCTTTTTCTACTTAGTGTGAACTTATAGATTCGTAGTTAACTTCTCTAGGTTGATATATTATCACGAGCTCTTGATCTTAGTGGCAAGCATACATCCCGTTAGCATCATCGATTTGAACGTTGAACTTTAAGAATTTAGTTGGCGGGAAGGAGTAGAAAAGAAGGGGCCGAAGAACCACCCACCTAAGGAGATTGCGCCGAGAGTAGGAGAACGCTTCGCGACGGTCAAGCGTCAGTTACACGAAATCCTGCAATGGCAGGAGCATGGAATTAAAACCCTTCCTTCAATCCTTCCTTCGAAATTCCCAAAGACGCATTCAGAAATCGACGCGAAAGCACACTATCAAATCCACGTAACAATTCGTTCAGAAAGCCAAGAAAACCAATAAAACCAACGGCAGATGGGTTACGTCGCTCTCTTTAGCGTTCCTTCGCCAAGACGCCGCCTACCGCATCTAGGACTTATTCCAACAGTAGTCGATCCATTAGTTGGAACGGTACTCATATTACTCATCCAAATCGATTTTATTGATGCCATATTTTTTGTATACCAAACTCGTCGCCGAGTCAGACTAGCCATCTATGTTCCCGACCATGTCTAACTTGGTACGAGCCTATTACATAGTGCTTCGCCCCAACGGGAGCGGGGCACTACATAATATACCACTAAGAAAAAGTTTCATCCCGAAACTTAAGAACAAGGGTCTGACCTTCGTCGGCGAAAAGTGAAGGGTACTTCTCCTTCATCTCCGCCTCTAGTTCCCACGTCGACTCCTCATCGGAATGGTTGCGCCAGAGTACGCAAACCAAGGACATCGATCGGCTTCGCAGGATCTTTTCTTCACGGTCCAAAATTTGCACGGGCTCCTCCGAGTATGATAGATCGACACGTAGCTTCTACTGATCGAAACTAACCACATGACTTGGGTCATGCACGTACTTCCGAAGTTGGGAGACATGGAAGACGACATGGAAGACGTCGTGCACTTCGGCCAGGGCAGGAGGTAGCGCGATCCGGTAAGCAACGGTCGCCACTCTTTCTAGGATCTCGAAGGGCCCTACGAATCTCGGACTTAGATTGCCCTTTACCCCGAATCGTATGACGAGTATCTGCATAACTCTTCTGTCGATTATGAGCAATGTGGAGCCTATCTCGAATCATGCGGACCTTCTCGACGGCTTATTCGACTAGTTCTGGCCCGAGCACCTGTCGCTCCCCGACTTTGTCCCAGCAAATCGAAGATTGGAACTTCCTTCCGTAAAGTGCCTCGTAGGGAGCCATTTGGATGCTCGATTGATAACTGTTGTTGTATGCGAACTCCACGAGCGACAAGTGCGTGTCCCAACTAATCTTCAAATCTATCGCACACAGACGTAGCATATCCTCCAAGATCTGATTCACTCTTTCTGTCTGGCCATCGGTTTGCGGGTGGTACGCGGAGCTAAGGTTCAACTTAGTGCCCAGTGTCGCTTGTAGACTCGTCCAGAAATGTGATAAGAATCGCACGTCTCTGTTCAAAATAATTGTGGCAGGTACCCGTACAGTATAACAATCTCGTCGAGATAAATCTGAGCTAACCGATCGACCCTCCATGATGCTTTAATAGCGATAAAATGAGCGAATTTGGTCAAACGATCGACAATGACCCAAATCGCATTATTCCCCCGCGACGTCTTCGGAAGGCCCATGATGAAATCTATAGAGATGTCGTTTCACTTCCATACTGGAATGTCAAGGTTCTGTAGCTCCCCGCCTGGTCTTTGATGCTCGGCTTTCACCCGTTGACAGGCCATGCACTGTGACACAAACGTTGCCACGTCTTTCTTCATGCCGTGCCACCAAAAGGTCGTGCGCAGGTCCTTATACATTTTGGTACTCCTGGGGTGCAACGAGTACTTCGCATAATGGGCCTCCGTCAGAATCTCCTTTCTAAGTTCAGCATGGTCCGGGACGCATATCATCCCCTTCATCCGCGTCATTTTGCCCTCGTCCACCACAAAGTCGGTCGCCTTTTCCGTCGAAATCAGCTCGTGCATCTTCTTCAGGAATGGGTCATCCTCCTGTGCGATCTTTATTTTGTTGTGCAAGGTCGACTCAAGGTGCAATTGGGCCAATCGTGCTCCACGGTAATGGATTCGGAGTTCGATACCCATCTCTACCATGTCTCACTGTATGTTACGATTGATAGACAAGTACCCTGCAAACATTCTACTCAAAGCATCCGCTACGACGTTTTCCTTACCCGGCGTGTACTCGATAGTCAGATCATAGTCTTTAATGAGTTCGAGCCAACGTCACTGCCGTAAGTTTAGGTCCCGTTGAGTAAAAATGTATTTGAGGCTCTTATGGTCCGTATAGGTGCTGCAAGCTACACCATAAAGATAGTGCCGCCATAGCTTCAACGCGAACACAATAGCCGCTAACTCAAGAACATGCGTAGGATAATTCTTCTCGTGTTGCTTCAATTGTCTCGAAACAAACAAAATCACCTTATCCCTTTGCATAAGTACGCATCCCAAACCCGTCCGCGATACATCGCTAAATATTTGAAACCCTTCTGGCCCGTCCGAAAGTGCAAGGATCGGCGCTAAGATGAGCCGTTTCTTCAATTCTTGGAAGCTCGATTCACAGGCGTCGTTCCACTCGAATGCGACTCCCTTCTGGGTGTGGCGAGTCAGAGGCAACACAATTTTGGCAAAATCTTTCACGAATCTACAATAGTAGCCCGCCAAGACGAGGAAACTTCGGATGTCGTCTACTGAGGTAGGCCGCTTCCATTCGACTATTGCTTCAATCTTTTTTGGGTCCACTGTGACGCCTTCAGCTGAGACAACGTGCCCAAGGAACGTCACGCTGTTCATCCAGAACTCGCACTTGCTTAGCTTGGCATAGAGTTGGTGTTCACGTAGAGTCTGTAGCACCGTCTTCAAGTGTTCCACGTGCTCGTCCTTGCTCTTCGAATATATAAGGATGTCATCGATGAATACGACGACAAATTTGTTTATAAACGGTCGGAACACCCGGTTCATTAGATCCATAAACACGGCAGGAGCGTTGGTCAAGCCGAAGGGCATGACTAGAAATTTGTAGTGACCATATCGAGTTCGGAAGGCGGACTTCGGCACGTCCTCGGACTTGATCTTCAATTGATGGTAGCCTGAGCGAAGATCAATCTTGGAAAATACCGTCGCCCCTTGCAGCTGGTCAAAAAAATCGTCTATCCTCGGTAACGGGTACTTGTTTCGTACCGTGGCATTGTTGAGTTCCCGATAATCGATGCACAGCCGCATCGATCCATCATTCTTTCTCACAAACAACACTGGGGCACCCCACAGGGAGACACTAGGGCGAATATATCCAGCGATCTAGTAACTCTTGTAGTTGTGCTTTCAGTTCCTTCAGCTCTGCTGGCGCCATTCAATAAGGTGCTTTGGATATCGGTCGGGTGTCCGAAAAGGTGTCGATGCTGAATTCTATCTCTTGGTCCGGCGGCATCCCTGACAACTCATCTGCGAACACATCAGGAAATTCTGCCACGACTTCAGTCTGGGCCGTGCTTGTAATCTCTATTCTCGTGTCTCGAACTGATGTTAGGTACCCGCTGCACCCAGAATGCAACATACGCCTTGCCGAAATCACCGATATCATCATTGCCGACTTTGATGCTGCTCCGCACGAATAGGAGAACTCGGTTTTGTCGGGAAGGCGAAACACAACTTCCTTTTCCGCGCACTCGATCGTTGCGTGGCATGCACCCAACCAATCCATGCCGAGGATTATATCGTACTCCTTGACGTCGAGGACGATAACTTCCAAGGATAGATTCCTTCCTTCGATGCAGATGTAACCATCTCTACAAATTTGAGTAGCAGACATACCTACTCCCGATGGAGTGCTAACGCTAAGATTCATATCTAAAAGTTGCATAGGTAGTTCATTCTCTTTTACAAAGTCGGCAGATATGAAATTATGCGTAGCACCCGAATCGAACAATACTCTAGCAGGCATATTTTTATAGAGTAGTATACCTGTCACGACAGAGTCAGACACATAGGCTTCGTCCCGAGTCAGTGCGTAGACTCGGCCTTGCGCCCCTTGGCGATTTTGTGGGTTCACGGGCACCGCATTTGCACCATGGGCGGGAGGCGCCCTGTTCTGGTTCTGGATGCCCCTTGGTGGATGTTGGTTCGCCCTCCCCATGCGATAATCTACTGCCTTGTGACCTAGCTGGCCACACTTGAAGCATCCCCCACGGCAATCGACCGCCAGATGTCCCATCTTGTCGTAGCGATAGCAACGTACGCCTGGGTGAGGCCCCCGATACTCGGACGTGTTCTGGCGCTTTGGCATACCAGATCCTCCCACGTCGTGAGGACGCTTGTTGAAGTTGTTGCGGATGCTTGATCCGCCCTTCTGCGACGCTCGACCGAAGATCCGCTCACTATCAAGGGCGGCGTTATATGATTCCCTGTACGTCTAGCATCTCTGGTTCATGACGTCCCGACGCAAATCATCATTCAGGCCTTGCTGGAAGCGCTCGCACCACGCCTTCGTGTTCGGCAGAAAGGCCCCAGCAAACTTCGTAAGCTTCGCAAACTTCGCATCGTAGTCTTCAACAGACAAGTTTCCTTGCTTCAAGGACATGAATTCCTCTTCCTTCTGTCGATGAAGGGCACGAGGGATGTATTACTCGAGGAAGGCCAGTTTGAACGTCTCCCACGAGATCTTGGCATTGGGGTTGGCCTTTTTGAGTTCCTGTTTCTTCACCTCCCACCAGTCGTAGGCCCTCAAGTTGAGCTGCAACGCTGCGCACCCGACTTTCTTGGACCCCTTGATGTTGAGGAGAGTGAACAGACTCTCAATCTTCACTAGCCACCCCATGACTTCGTCAGGCTCTGTTCGACCGTTGAATTCAGGCGGGTTCATTTTTTTGAACTTGGTCATCTTGAGCAGGGAGGAGGAAGACACATGTTTTGTCTTTACGGGTTGCACTACTTCCTCGGAGATGACGGTCGTCGAGTTCTGTTGCGTCGCTATGGTGCTCACGATCCGGGTCAGGGCCTCCATTTACTTTTGTTGGGCGCTGACTTGGGCCTGGATCTGTTCCTACAGTTGTCGTTGCTGCGTCTCTGACTGGCGTTGTTGGAGCTCTATGAGGCATAGTAGTCGCTCCATGGCAGATTATCTAGGCGTCGCTCCTTCGGTGCTATCCTTGCGAATCAATGTGGCGTTGACAGCAGGGACACCCAATCCTTTCGGCATTCCTACAAAATTGAGCAAACCCGTTAGTATTCTCAAAATATCTACGGGCTTATATGTATGGAACGATTATTTCAGGCCGCATATGTCGAAAAGCATAGTTTTTGAAAAATCGCAATGGCATCATCTAAAAGAACTATTTTGAAAGGTCCGAGGTGTGAACCTATCTTTGATACCAACTTGTCACGCCCCGACTCGCCGAATCGGTCGCCATCGCCTTGACTCGATATAAATCGATCCCAACGGGTCGGGACGTAATGTCGTGCAAGTCTTTAATGGACTAGCACAAGGCAAGGATCTGCAATTGGAAATTCCTTTTTGACTCGACGCGTGGAAATTAAACAGTGCAGAGAGTTGAAGACATGGCATAGGAAGAAATTTAGCTTTTCATTCATAAGCTTGCAAAGTATATGCAAGGTCATTTTTACATTACATATGCCGTTGTGGCTATATCTTGAAACACAAAAGAAAAACTCTCAACAAGCTTTCCCTGAAATAATCCTTGTCGTTCCATACATTCACGCCCCTTTATACATTTGAACAAAGCCTTTGATCTGAGTTGGGCTTCAAAATACTTCAAAATAGGAGAGCTTCGTGCCGCCTCCCGTTCTTCAGCTTCAGGTCTAGTCTCGAGCTCCTGCAGTACGCTCGTTACCTGGGGAGTTGGGGGTTAGCACACTTGCTAGTGGATGGGACGAACCCACTCATCTAAACCGATACTGCTTATTAAGGATTCTTACATACGAAGTGAGCTTTTTATTTAGAACTATATGAATTGCAGTTCATATCGAATGCACATTTTAAACGATAACACATAACCAATTTAAAGGCATTCTTACCACGACCGTGCTCCTTTCCTGCACAAAATATGCATGATACTTACCACCTGCACGAGATAATAAGTGAGCATGCAATCTATCCTATATGCGGTCATTGGTGATATCGACACCATGAAGGACGATTACGTAGCCTTGCGACGCGCCCTCCAGTCCAGGTAGCGATCCTAACTGGAGGTCTCGCAATTCCTCGCGCCGAAGCACGATTTCCATAATTTCCTCCTAGGCCGATTCGGTCCCAGGGCCCCGGGTACCGTCTCGAGGAAAGCTCACCTTGTGCACAACTCGTCCTGACCATGCGAATGTATGAACAGTTTAATATGTATGAAGTAAATTGTATAGCGTAACCATTATCAAATCACATAATCATTCCTACTCGTGCAAGGGTCCTCTTCCCCGAAACCGTACGTTCTGATTTAGCATCCCGTAGGCACCAAATTCTCCGAGGCATGATGTACCGCCACCAAGGTTTTCATCGTCGTATTTTGCATGGCATGAAATATATTCTATCTCTTTCTTATAACTTTATTTTTTCTCTACTTAGTGTGAACTTATAGATTCGGAGTTAACTTCTCTATGTTGATATATTATCCCGAGCTCTTGATCGTAGTGGCAAGCATACATCCCGTTAGCATCATCGATTTGAAGATTGCGCCGAGAGTAGGAGAATTTAGTTGGCGGAAAGGAGTAGAAAAGAAGGGGCCGAAGTACCACCCACCTAAGGAGATTGCGCCGAGAGTAGGAGAACGCTTCGCGACGGTCAAGCGTCAGTTACACGAACTCCTGCAATGGCACGAGCATCGAATTAAAACCCTTCCTTCAATCCTTCCTTCGAAATTCCCAAAGACGCATTCAGAAATCGACGCAAAAGCACACTATCAAATCCACACAACAATTCATTCAGAAAGCCAAGAAAACCAATAAAACCAATGGCAGACGGGTTGCGTCGCTCTCTTTAGAGTTCCTTCGCCAAGTCACCGCCTACCGCATCTAGGACTTATTCCAACAGTAGTCGATCCATTAGTTGGAACGGTACTCATATCACTCGTCCAAATCGATTTTATTGATGCCATGGTTTTTGTATACCAAACTCATCGTCGAGTCAGACTAGCCATCTATGTTCCCAACCATGTCTAACTTGGCACGAGCCTATTACATAGTGCTTCGCCAAAACGGGAGTGGGGCACTACAAAAGCGTTCACGTAGGTCTCTGATCATCTCGGCCAAGTCTTCTGGGAGCAGGTGAAGGCAGTACGGCCTGAAGTTGGATATTGGAAGGAGCTGATACTTGCGGTACAGTGTGGTGCTCCGCCCCTGAAGATACCCGTTGAGGGGGATAGTTGAATCTCCGTTGGCCCCTGGATCGGGGCTGGTGGAGACAGGTGCCTTTGTCAGAGTGGTTCGAATGTCGAACACCACCTGGGTCAGGATCTGCATGGAAGCAAAGAGAGTTTTGAGACTCCCCTCAAGGGTGTCGATGCGCTGCACGATGTCCAACGCTGGAGCGTCTGATTCTCCTTCATCACTACCCTCTGCCATGTAAGCTGTCATGACATGGGTGGAAGTGGATGGATCGGTCGAGGCTTTGCTTTCGACCTCGCTTTCCTGTGGAGGGGCCTCTTCTTCTGAGGCCTCATGTTGGCCACCCACAGCTACGTCAGGGTCGGTTTGTCGAAGCGTTTCTTCGTCTTTGAGGGGAGGGTTGTCAGAGGTTTGACTACCCCCGGCTGTGGCTTCTGCCAGGGCCTTGATCCTTACTCGGATGCGTTCGTATACCCCGGGAGACGGTAACTAATCAAAAGTTTTTTCATGAAATATTTTTTAAAATTCTTAAAAAAAAATCGATCACAAATAATCAAAATAACAAATCCATATTACCAAAAATAAATCCAAAACATGCTTATATTACCAAATTTCAATTACATAACCATTTAAATGTATAATTATTATTATTATACAAATTACAAAGACTCACATAATCACATTAGTATCAAAAAAATTTAAGACTCATAAATTATTGTTACATACTCAGAAATAATGGTTACAAATATTCATTAATGTACAAATTACAAATACTCTTCGCATTCACTGTCTCACATAGTTACACACATAAGAGTTAAAGGTTTTCTATTACAAATAATCTCAAATCACAAATTCTCTTGATAATATTTTTTCTTTCCGAAGTATAGAGTATTCCACTGAAGCTTTATCGCAAATTACAACCTACAATATATAAACCAACGAAGAAAAAGAGGGAAACAATGTTATAATGAAAGGACAAGTGTATGATCAATCTACAATGGAAGGGCTGATACTTCATGCTTGTGAATATTCAAGCTCATAGGCAAATGATTGTGAAAGTTGCTTATATAAAATAAAAGCAAAGTGACTTTAAGAATTAGCAGAATTTTAAAGATACAACGTGAAATTTTAACATGATATCTTGTTTCCTTTCATATATGATTTGCTTTCAATAGTTTTCCTTTTCTTTTTTGGGCCATGGCCATTAACAAACGAAGCATGAGAAAAAGAAGAAGATGATATGAGATATTCCACTCACTACCAAAATTCATCGCTTTAGCGACGCTCTGTTAGCGACGGATTAAGTCCGTCGCTAGTAGCGACGGACTACCGACTATATACTGACGGTTTATTGTCTAATCATAGGCAATATTTTTTTTAATTTTAAGGGTAAAAAGTTGTCGCACACCCGTCGGTAAGGCGTCGGCGAAGTAGCGACGGACAACGTATCCGTTGCTAGGTAGTTACTACTTAGTCAATATGTGCGTGGAAAAATGTTAAAAAATCGCGAGAAATTGGGCAACTACGTAGCGACGGATCGTCCGTCGCCCAGCTGATGAGTTTTAGCGATGGAACCTGCAGCCGTCGCTACGTAGTCACTCAGCTGGCAGAAAATATATAAAAAAACGTGAGAAATTTACGACTACTTAGCGACGGATATATCCGTCGGCAGTCCGTCGCTAAATTGCCAGCCCTAACTTAAATTGAACCGACGGGAGGGGGGAATTTCATTCGAACGAAATTTATCTCTCTCCCATCTCTCTCTTGGAGCTCTCTCTCTCTTAAAGGTACTATCTCTCTCTTTCGTTTGGGGGTTGTGGGCGGGGGGGGGGGGCGGAGGTAGCCGGCGGTGGGGTGGGGGCGGAAGGGAGCCGTGGTGGGGGGTGGGTGGTCGGCTGTGGTGGGAGGCCGCAGAGGGGGCAGATGGAGGCCGCGGGGGTGGGGGGACGGAGGTAGCTGGTGGTAGTGGCGAATGGAAGCCATGGAGGGGGGGTCGGCTGTGGTGGGAGGCCGCGTGAGGGGGGATGGAGGCCGCGGGGGTGGCACGGGGGTAGATGGAGGCCGCGGGGGTAGGAGGCGGATGGGGCCCGGGGTGGGAGAGGCCACGGGGGATGGGGGCCGACGGTGTGGGGGGGGAGGGGTAGTGCAGGGGATGGAGGTGATGGGAGGGGCTCGCGGGGGGGAGGGGTATTGCAGGGGATGGGGGTCGGGGTGGCGGAAAAGGCCGTGGGGGGGTGGCGGGGGTCGAGGGCGCTAGGGTCGATGGTGGTAGGAGTGGGGGTCGCGGGGGGTGGGGGTAGTGCATCGGATTGGGGCCGAGGGTGGGAGTTGGGGTCGACAGTGGTGGGTCGGAAAAAAAAAAAAAAAAAAATATATATATATATATATATATATATATATATATATATATATATATATATATATATATATATATATATATATATATATATATATAAATAGACTTAGTATATATAAATAGACTTAGTTTATATATATATATATATATATATATATATATAAACTTAGTATATATATAAATAGAGAGGAGTATATATAAACTTTGGACCGAAACCGAATAATAAAATTTAGTATATTCAAAACCGAAACCGAAACCGAACCAAATTTTTTTTAAAACCGAAACCGAATTTTTTAAAAATCGAAAGAGAAACCGAACCGAATTTAGTATATTCAAAACCAAAATCAAAACCAAAACCAAAACTAAAACCGAGTAATCAAAACCGAAACCAATACCAAAACCAAAACCAAAACCAAACCAAAACCAAAACCAAAACCAAAACCAAAACCTAAACCTAAACCTAAATCGAAACCAAAACCAAAACCAAAAACAAAAACAAAACCAAAACCAAAACCAAAACCAAAATTTAGTTAGTGGAGCTATCCAGAATCCTTTGACGGAGATCGGTATAGTTATCGGTATCGGACTATTTTATTGAGTATCGGAATCGGTACCGGTATCGGTATCGATCTAATTATGTTTAGTTTGTCTTACGATACAGACTTTTACATCCAATTTGCAATAGATCGTTACTTTGTTGATCGTACATGGATGTACCAGCGGGTTAACCTCCTCGACCGTAGGTACTTATAAGTATCGACCGTATCGGTTGGTATTGGTCTTAGCGAATTGGTATCATCCTATCCGATATGTATTGGCCGTATAGATAGGATTCGTATTGGCCTTATCGATTCGGCATCAGCCATTTCCGATAGGTATCGGCGTATCGGATTAGTATCGGTAGTATCATATTAGCATGGTGGAAGGTTTAGTAACAACTATACTTGAATTTCTCTCTTCTCGAGCTAGATTACGATTGCAAGAGAGTCACGGGAGCGTAAAAAATCTCCTAAATATTGATGTTTACGGGAGTGATTGGCCAGTCACTCTCTCGAGCTATGTTACTGTAACTGGCCAATCACTCTCGTAAACATCAATATTTAGGAGATTTTTTACGCTCTCGTGACTCTCTTACAATGGCATTCTAGCTCGAGAAGAGAGAAATCCAAGTACAGTTGTTACTAAACCTTCCACAATACTAATCTAATACGGTCGATACTAATCCGACATGGCCGATACCTATCGGATACGTCTACTGCGAATCAATAAGGCCAATACGAATCCTAGCTATACGACCGATACATGTACATATCGAATAGGATGATACCAATTCACTAAGACCAATACCAACCGATACGGTCGATACTTATAAGTACCTACGGTCGAGGAGGTTAACCTGCTGGTACATTTATGTACGATCAAAGAAGTAACGATCCATCGCAGATTGCATGTGAAAATTTGTATCGTAAGACAAACAGAATTACTATGTAATCATGTCCTCACCAATAACCGGATGTAACTAAGTTCGGGAGTACTTCGGGGCCCACCGTGCAGTAACTGGTGATCCGCTGGTATAGGCCGGATGTACTTAGTATCGACGGCCTATACCAAATCGATAGACCGATACTAATCTGATATGGTCGATACTAAGTACATCCGGCCTATACCAGCGGATCACCAGTTACTGCATGGTGGGCCCCGAAGTACTCCCGAACTTAGTTACATCCGGTTATTGGTGAGTACATGATTACATAGTAATTCTGTTTGTCTTACGATACAAATTTTCACATGCAATCTGCGATGGATCGTTACTTCTTTGATCGTACATAGATGTATAAATGATAACATGAGAGCAGAATAGGTATAAGTGACGATTTTTAGGTAGGCGTGGAAGTGTTTCTTAAGTATGCCATGAGCAAAGTTCAGTATATGGACGGTAACAAAATCAAGTGTCCATGTGGTAATTGTCGCAATAGACGTTACGAAGAAGTGGTGACTGTGAGAGATCATTTGACCCGTAAGGGTTTCGTACGTGATTACTGCATGTGGTTATCATAAGGTGAACTATATGCAGAAAGACAGGTTGCGAATGCTGCTACTTATGCTTTTGATGAAAATGCTGCAACAGATTTTGTCATGGACGACGGATGCTCTGTTGATTATGGAGACCTGTAGAATCGTGCACGACATATGGTGTACGATGCGGCAGGGCCTAATTTTGATCCAGAGGATCCTAATCCCGAGGCAAAGGAGTTCTATGATATGTTTCAGGATGCCGATACTCCTCTACATCCTGATTGTGAGACTCATTCCGTACTGTCAATGACGATGCAGTTGTTGAACATAAAGTCCGATTTTAACTTGCCACAAGCTTGCTATGATCGGATTATACAACTAGCAATGGAGATCTTACCGAAGGAATCAAAAGAGCTCCCAAAAAACTTCTATAAGTCAAAGCTGATGGTCCGACAACTGGGACTGGGGTACGAGAAGATAGATTATTGTCGCAATGGATGCATGTTGTACTACAAGGAGAAGGACGACATAGAAAGTTACAGCTTCTGTAATACGGATCGTTACAAGCCATTAAAGGAAAAAGAAAAGTCAACTAGAAAACGACGTCCTTACAAATATATGCATTACTTGTCGATCACGAAGCGCTTGCAGAGGATGTATATGTCTCTGAATACAGCTGAACACATGACGTGACACAACGAAGAACGCACAAAGGACGATGGAGAATTGTTACATCCTTCGGACGGAGAGGCGTAGAAATATTTTGATTTGTGTCATCCAGATTTTGCTGCAGAGCCTACGTCTGGCGCTATGTTCTGATGGCTTCGCCCCTTTCAGGCAGTCGAGATCTCAATACTCCTGCTGGCCGGTCATTCTTACCCCTTAGAATCTGCCACCATGGATATGTATGAAGACTCCTTATATGTTCTTGACAGCTATCATACCGGGTCCCAAAAATCTGACAAAAAATATCAATATATATTTACAGCCGTTGGTGGATGAGCTGAAACAGCTGTGGGTGATCGGCGTCGCGACCTATGATATTTCCAGGTAACAGAACTTTTAGATGAGAGCTTCATTGATGTGGACAATAAATAATTTTCTAGCATACGGTATGCTGTCGGGATGGAGTACTCACATCACCATGTCTTGTCCGATATACATAGAAAATAGTAAGGCATTTCGCCTTAAGCGTGAAGGAAAAACTTCTTTCTTTGACTGTCACCGTTAATTTCTGCCCGTGAGTCATCCTTGGAGAAAGAACAAGGATGAGTTCAGAGCTGAAAAATAAGAATTTTCTCATCCGCCACCCAGATTGTCGGGATACGATATTTGGGAAGATGTAAAGGACTTGCCCTCCATAATTAAAGATCCATCGAACAATCATGTCGAGGGGTTCAGACAAAGCCATAACTGGACCAAACAGGGTATCTTCTGGGACTTACCTTAATAGAAAGATAATCTTATAAGGCATAACCTTGATGTCATGCATATCGAAAAGAATGTGTTCGATAATGTCTTCAATACCGTCATGGATATTAAAAGAAAGACGAAGGACAATCCAAAAGAAAGACAAGATATTGTCGAGATATGCAAGCGTCCTTATCTGAACTTAATACAAAGGGGAGCTGGTGGACAATTAACTAAGCCGGTAGCACAATACACATTAAGCAAGGAAGATAGATTAATAATCTGCAAGTGGATATCTACTTTTAGATTTCTCGATGGCTATGTGTCGATTTTCTCTAGATGCGTTGATCTCAATAAACGCAAGCTAACGGGAATAAAGAGACACGACTGCCACGTGTTTATGGAAAGATTATTGTCCATTGTTTTGAGAGAGTTGTTGCCTTCTTCTGTATGGGTTCCGTTGGCCGAGCTATCTACATTCTTTAGGGATATTTGTTCAACTAAGTTGACGGTGCAACACATGGTTGAACTTGAGGAGAAGATTATCTTAACAATTTGTAAGTTAGATAAAATATTTCCTCCAAGCTTCTTCGACAGCATGGGGCATCTATCGATTCATCTAGCATAAGAAGTCTGTGTCGGTGCATCTGTTCATTATCAATGGATGTACTCATTTGAAAGGTACATAAAAATCGATATAATTTAAGTTGCATTTCATTATTAATTCTCAAGATAATTTGTCTCTCTAGATACCTACACCTTCTAAAGAAGAAAGTTGGCAACAAGGCTCATATAGAGGCTTCGATATGCAAAGCATATCTTATCGAGGAGGTATCAAACTTCTGATCCATTTATTTCGATACTCATGTTAAGACAAATCGAAATAGACCTCAAAGGAATGACAAGGACGTTGAGGATGGAGGTATATTCAATGTAAGGGACAAGCCTATTAGGGCTAGTAAGAAACGTTGGTTGACTGACGACGAGTATGATGTCGCTCACTGATATGTCTTGTTAAATTGTGACATACAAGAAGTGAGAGATTTGGAGAAGTAAGTGACTACAATTACACTCGTTATAATCTCTAATTTGGTGAAGTAGCTGACTACACTTATTCTTATTCTCTCTAACAGTGTATTTAGAGATGAATTCAAAATGAGGACACCCGATATTACCGAAGAAGGACTTCAAAGAGAGGTTGATTGTACCTTCCGTCCTGGTTTCACAAATACATAAGTAACTGAGATAATAATTTATACGGCTACCATTAAAATATATGCATCTGAAATATTTAAATTATCAATATTTGTTTACAAGTTTTATTGCCTGAAATAACACTCACAAATGAGAGTATTCGTTATTTGGCATTGGGATCGAAGAAGCATGCAAAGACTTGGCCAGGCTATATCGTTAATGGTTTCAAGTTTAAGGCAACTCAGAATGCTGTAAATGCTGAATATGTTAATGACGGCTTCAATACCAAGGATTATGGTATTTGCATAAGAGGCACCATCTATGACGATGAGCCGGACTTTGACTATTATGGAGTGCTTCGAGATATTGTAGATTTACAATATAGTGCCCCATATGATATGCATATTGTGATGTTCAAATGTGAGTGGTTCGATATGACACCAAATATTGGTTGGAGAATCGATAAACAATTTGGATTCGTCGATATAAATCATAGCATGAGGTATAGAGGGTCCGACATGTTTGCGATAGCAAGTCAGACTGTTCAAGTCTACATACAAGCTACCCAAGGCGTCGTAGAGATCGATTTGACTGGTGGAAAGTATGTAAGATTAAATCTAGAAATACATTCAACGTTGGAGACCCGGCATACCAAAAGGACAAGATCGAAAAGTCCCAATACTTGGTACAACAGTCGGATACCATGGATGTTGAAAATATTATTGAGGAAAATTGAAGGAAGAAAGAGGTTGATACACAAGACTTAGCTGTCAACCAGGGGAAAAAGAGGCATCTTGTCCCAAATATTGTGGATGAGGAAGAAGAAGAAGAAGAAGAAGAAGAAGAAGAAGAAGAAGAAGAAGAAGAAGAAGAAGAAGAAGAAGAAGAAGAAGAAGAAATAGAACTTGATGAGGATGAGGATACAGATGAAGTCAACGATGAGGACGAGGATGAGGATGAGGACAAAGACGATGATGATGATTAGATTAAATATTAGTATATATTAAAAAACTTTCAATTATGTGATTTTAGTTTGACCTCATAAAAGCACTTATAACTTAATGAATTTAGTTTAAACTTCTGCATATTCTTATTTCAGATGGCACTCTTAGTTATTTTCTTCGTGGCATCACTCGTCGCCCTGCTGATGGCTATCTCTCTTCGCCGTGGTGCTGGTGGTGCTGGTCGTGGTGGTGGTGGTGGGCGTGGTCGTGGTCGTAGTCGCATTCAGCCTTCCCGGGAGGCGACCCTTGCTAGCGATCCCGACCCGGAGAGTACCCCGGGTACAGACTCATCCCGCCGTCAATCTACCACGGGGATATCGACACCTTCGTCGAGGGCGTCTCCATCCTCTAGCGGATCCATTCTGCCTTGGATCCACTAGCGGTACCACCAGTCACTGCATAATGGGCCCCGGAGTACCCCCGGATTTAGTTACACCCGGTTACTGGCGAGTACATGCACGGAGCCGCGGATCCTCCAAGGCCACCAGAGAGGCCGATAGGCGAGTTTCGACGAGAGCTTTGGCCAGTGGGTGAAATGTAAGTAAATTTAAGTTAATTTAATAAATTTGTTTCATTTATTCAAGTTAATAATCTAGTTGTTGCTTCTTTGTAGGTTTTTTCGTGGGATGCTACCAGGCTTCTAGGGCAGATTATCCGAGCTGACTACCATGGCCCCTATCTCAATTTTTCTGAGGTGCCCCTAGACTTGCAGTACCGCTGGCTTGACGAGATGAGGGTATATATATATATATATATATATATATATATATATATATATATATATATATTGTGATTAATTATTAATTACTCTTTAATCAACTATTTTTTAATATCGTGATAATTGAATTTGTATGTCAGAGGACCTTCTGGTGGCCCCCCATCGCGAGGAGGTGATCCGCAGGACCTATAGAAGAGCCACCGAGAAGAAGATCCGGGATGTGGTTTATGACCTTTGAACGGCGCATTCTAGCATACCCACAAGAGGCGGAAGGACGGGAGCTTCGTCGACGAGAGGGCCAAGGAGGCGGATGTAAGTACTTATGTTTATGAGACTTATGTTAGAATTATAAGTATTTAAACTACAACTTAGGTAAACTTAGGATTCAGACTATAACTTAGGTAAACATACGATTCAGACTATAATTTAGGGAGACATAGGATTTAGATTATAACTTAGGTAAACTTATAATATAAACACACTCATTTGATAGGCTGCGTATCGTGAGGCCCTTAGTCAGGTTCAGCCATATGCTTCTGAGGATGTCGGCAAAACGACGTCCATCGGGATGCCCTATTCTACGGTCGCTCGCTACGACGACATGTTCGTAGATACCGTCGACGGCTTTAAGAAAGGATGCATGTACGGAGTCGGCTCCCTGGTGCCGTTACATGCGACAATTTTGAGATTTCCACCTCCCTCGCCTCCTCCTGCGGCCCCGACAAACGATGATGTGAGGTCCCAGTTTGCGCATCTGAACGAGGCGGTGTCGGACTTGCGGGCGTAGTTGTCTACGTACTTTCCGCGTCCTTCAACTTCTTCCAGTCCGTCTGCTCCCGGTCCGTCTACTGGTGCTACCGGTCCTTCTTTCGCCGGGCGTCTGACTTTTGGCCCTACTGCCCCTATCGTATCGCTTCCTACTGTGACAACCCTTCTCGACCTGATGTCGCCAGAGCAGCTACGCCAACTTTTAGACCATGTCTTAGAGGGATTACCGCCACACCTAGTGGAAGTGTACATGCATCGGGTGCAGCAGGGAGTTCCAGAACCATTAGATGATCCAACTCCTCCTCCTCCTTGATGTTTGTATTCGAATATTTTGAAAACTGTTTAAATATTGAATATTTGTGTGGACAGTTTGAAATATTGGATAATATTGACTGTTCAAATGATTGGTGTATTATTCATGTTGGTTTGTATTGGTGGATGTTTGGGAATGATCTGTTTTATTTATGTTGGTGGATGTTTGGGATGTTGAATGTTTTAATGTTTGGATAATTTGTGTTATTTATGTTGGTGGATGTTGTGTGAACAGGGAATGCTCTGTTTTATGCAAAAAAATTCCCAGTTAGCGACGGACCCATGACTACTAACCGACAGAATATCCGTCGCTAACTGGGACTATTCCAAGTTAGCGATGGATGGCGACTACTCACCGACGGACGATCCGTCGGCAAGGTTCTGTAAATATGAAAAAATCACATAATCGGATCGACGGATATTCCGTCGGTAGACCGTCGCTAGTAGTCGATAAAAGTTTGGCGACGGATAATCCATCACCAAATCCACGACTGGTCGGCGACGGAGTAGCGACCAATCCCGACGGAATAGCGGCAGAATATACGTCGCCACGGTTCTGGAATTATGAAAGATTCACAGAACCGGGTCGATGGATGTACCGTCGCTATTCCGTTGCTACGCCATCGAACATCAACGACTACAAGCGACGAGTTAGCGACGGAGATTGCGTATCAGACACACTCTGATACGCGTGTACCGACCATTTAGCGATGGATTGGCGACGGATATTGCGTATCAGATACTCTCTGATACGTAATTTCTAACTATTTTAGCAACGGATACGACCGTTACTAAGGCGATGTGTCATTAACTTTCTAATACGTGCTTTGACGGAAATCCGTCGGCCATTCGTCGCGAGATGTATGAGTATGGTTGACGAAAATCCGTCGCAAAATCGTCGCTGGACGAGAACTTGGCGACGGATTATTTTTAGCGACGAGGCTTTTCCTGACGGTCGTTTTTGACCAAAATTCGTCGGCCATCCGTCGGTATTACCATTTACCGACGGCCAGGCGACAGATACGACCGTCGCTAAAGTGATGAATTTTGTTAGTGACTTCATGGTTCCTTCTTGATGATAAAATTAAAATGTGCCCCGTCAGTTGAGAAGAACAAAGCCCAAATAACATGAGGTTGTTTTTAGAGCAAAATTACAAATAAAGATAACTTTTCTTTGCCATGGTGGTGGAAACACACATTGTGATATACCAAAGTTAAATCCCAATGAAGCAAGTGCAAATGAATAGCTATCAAACAAAAGAAGACAAACCTAGGCAAAACTGAAATATTTTCACTCGTGGATGTTAGAATTAGTTTTCTACTGAAAGGTTGTTTAACTTGAGTGACTCTTGTGGTTAGGAGAGACAAAAGACCCTAAATGGGTGGCAAAAGAGGTTAGTGGATCGAGCCACGACGGCTTATTATTCCTTCTATTTAAAATGATGGGAGTGGAGGACTGTGGGCCCAAAAGGCATGTAATGTCGCATACAAAAAGTCCCGTGCGTAATATCGAACATATTAAAAAAGCAAATTATTTGATACTCTAAGCTAGAGATTGATTTGTTTGTTACTGAAATATAGAAAAAAAAATAGTAACTATTGAGCAATTATCAAACTTGAACCTGCACAATTGACCGAATTAATATTTAAAATATTTCTTAGGGTTTGCTTGGATTGAGGGTTAAAAGAGTTAAGTGAGGGGAAGTTAAGTGAGAAAAACTAATAACCATGCTTGGTTTGAGGGTGGGGGTTTAAGAGAGGAGGTTATAGAGGGTTAAGTGAGGATTTGCTTAACCTTTTTTTTCTTCTATTTTTTACCCCCAAATCGGAAGGTTAACAATGGGGATTGAGGGATTTTGTTAAAAAAGTCTTAAATACTCCTTATTTGACCTATAAAATGTCATGACTTTTTTATCCTTTTTTCTGCTTTCAACGTGCTACTCCGTAGCTTTCTTATTTGTGAAGATATTTTGACAAATTCTAATTAAAATTTTAATCAAATTTAATTTTATAACATTTGTAACAATGATATCTTGGTAATTATATTACAATTTTGTTAACCCTCCTCTCACTCAAAACCTCCAATCTAAGAAAGAGTTATTAAACACACATCACTTAAGTCTCCCTACAATCCAAGCAAGGTTATATGTGTTGACTCTACTCTAACTTTCCTTCACTTAACTCTGCTTATTTTTCCCCAATCAAGCAAACCATTAAGTTTCCAGATTAACAACCAACATGAAATGCATTCATAATAACACTAACATTAGATTAAATATTTTTACCTTTAGAAAAATTAAGAGTGAAAGTAGGTTAATATGCACCAAGATATAGTTTATATGAAAATGAGTTCCTCTGGCAAATCACCTTTGCTCTCCAAACAATCCAACCAACACAAGCATAAACAATACCATACTTTTTGTTGTTGGGCGCGCGAAAGCATTTGCCAACCTACCTGATCAAAACCAACCCCCGTCTAATGGACACCAAGCACATATAAAGACAAATATATGGCTACTATGTGACCTGGACAAATTCCAACCTTTATAACTCAGATAAAATTACAAGATTGACAGAACTAACGTTGAACCCTTTGCCCTAATAGGTTCAACCCTCTCACCACTCTCAAAAAGAAAAATAGAAGATAACAATTGAATCACTCTTCAACCCGTAGAAATCTTCCTAACCAAAGTTAATGACTCCTTAATTAGATCTCTTTTCTCCTTATGCCTTGGATGACAAAGTCCAAAGAGCAAAGCATGAGCTTTCTCTTAGATTTTCTGTGGACGAGTGTTTGCCATCGAAAATGTGACAAGGTTTTGTTGATTAAAACTTTGGTATTTCAATTACAAACAAAAGAGTATACAATATAGGACTTAGACGTAGTCCTAGGAGTACACTTTTATTTTTATCTGGAAACAATATCGGTGGAGCGAGTGGTAATGCGTTGACTCCGTTGACGATCTGACGACGATCTTGAACTCTCTGAAGGTCTGGGTTGCTCTGGATACCGGAGCATAACGTGGAGAAACGGACATTAAGTGTCTCTTCTGGCCTCTATATGTGTATATATCCGTTCTTCTGTGTGTGTCTGGTGAAGGAATGATCCTTCTATTTATAGATAGCAGGCTGACTGCTCATGCGCATATATGTCGGATGTGCCTGGACATGGGAATGCCACGTGGCTGATGCTGGCGGGGGCGCATGGTTGATGCACCCTGGATTGAAACTGAATCTGCTGGACTGCTGCACTGGGCTGCGATGGAGTTGACACATGGCAGTCACGGAGATTTGGTTCTTGCAGAGATCTTCGGTGGTTAGCACCCATTCTTTGAATAGAACTTAGTCAAGGGACGTGTGGCGTATGCCTGTGGCTCAAAGATCTCGATTTTGGAAGAGAGTGATCTGTCGGGGTGTACCGAGGATCGGGTGCATCGAGGCGACTTAGTCTATGAGTTTTAGGCATCATTGACGAGTCTGGGCGCATGGGTTTTGAGGCGCATGCAGAGCTTTGCATCAGGGTGCGCCTAGAATCAAACGCAGGGGAGGCGACTTGGTCTCATGACCTTTAGGAACCATGAGCAAGTTCAGGCGCATGGCTTTTGAGGCACATGCAGAGATTTGACTTCTGTTGCTTGTGATCATAAGTAAGCCGGGAGGCGCATAACCACATGGGCGTATGTAGTCTTCTAGGCGTATGGCCACGAGGCGCATACGAATGATCGTTCTGTCGCGTGGCAGTTGTTGTCAACCCACGGTGTAATAATGGTGCTGACATCAGCGGCGCTTTGTTTTCTACACAGCTGATTGGACGGCTCTTGGAATGTGTTGCCGCCTTTTGTCGTTCATCATTAAATGTTTGATGGAGAGGGTTGCATTGGTTAGTGCCAATCTGGGCGCATGGCTATGGCCCGCAGGGCGAATCCACGAGGAGCGCATGATATTGACGGCACATCTGCCAATGTGTCGCATCCTCTTAGGCTCGCCTGTTGGGTTCTTCGAGGTGTTTAATGGTTGCCTTGACTTAGCCGAATATGAGGCGACGGATGCATTTGCTATTTAATGCAAATTCATTGCATAGAATTTTGAATGTTGGCCATTTGGCATTCGGGTGTAGGCTGCCCGTGCTTATAAATAACCGCATGAGGGAAAGCTTTGCTTTCATTCTTCATTTTGATGTAAAGATGAACTTGGTCGGAGCTTCACCTTGGCAAACTGTCGAACTCGAGATATTCCCGAGGGTGAAGATGCGTTTCTTCAGTCTTCATGTCGCTCTGAGCTTCTGTGATAGTGTCTGTTACATCCAAATATCAGGATCGTCGAGTCACGACACAGGCCGATGGTGCCTGTTGCATCCAAAGATCGGGCACCCGCGCTCCGTCTTTCGTTATGCTGGCAGAGCCACAGGCTGCCGGGTGTGCCTGTTGCTTCCGAAGATCGCAGCATCGTGCCGCGATCTCAGTTGAGCTAGGAGAGCTCCTCCTTCTCGTGCTACACAAGGGCTGATTGGTGCTGACGAGAGAGAGTGATTCGCTCTGACTATACATGGAGATGTGCATACGTTGAGATGCTGGAATGATGCGCCTGAATGAGACATCAGAGTGATGCATCTGACGGATGATGCGCCTGGCATAGGGCGCATGGCAGTTGTTGTGCCTGGCTGTAGCTTTAGGATCTTTCTTTTTGTAGAAGTTCTCCTTTGTAAAGTCTTTCTTTAGACATGTAATAAACTTTTATATAAAATAAAAGCCTTCTTTTTAATTTCTAAAAACTTGTGCTTTTCTTTGTTGTGCAAAGTATCAGTTTGAGCTTCCTGGTATATTTGAGTTGGTCGCATGGTTGGTTTGAGCGCATAGAAATTTTGGCATATAGGTGCGCTTAAAATTCCATGCTTCTACAACGAGCACCCTGAATCACGACCAAAATATCTCATATTGGCGATGAAATTAGCGACTTAGGATAAATACGTCTCTATTTTTGTGTCTTTAGCGACGTATCACAGTACCATCGCTGAACGTCACTATCAGCGACGTTTAGCGATTGTTAGCGACTAGCATTATGGTTTGGAAAGAAGATGTCGCGATTTAGTCGCAGAACGTCGTTAATTTATTTTATTTAGCGACGTCTTACGATGCCTACTCCAGAGCATCGTCGGTTTGTTAGTGAACAGCAACATTTAGCGACGTCTTCTTTCGACGTCGCTAAAATGTTTCATATAGGGTTTGCTGGCCCGATCGATTTCATTTTTTTCACCCAAAATTTCATTCTCCCGCTCGAAAGCCCCAAATCTTTCTCCCTTTCCCACTTTCGTCTTCGACGACCCCCTCTTTCCGGCGACCCCTCCCCTCCGGCGACCCCTCCCCCCGGCGACCCCTCCCCCCGGTGACCCCTCCCCCCGGCGACACCGCTCCCCCTCGTTTCCTACCCCCGGTGACCCCCCTCGCCCGCTGGTATCCTCGTTGTCGCTCTTCCACCACTGACCCCCCTCATCCTCTGCTCCGACGACCCCGACACAACCCCATACAGGTATACCTAACCCTAACCGACATGATACGACACGATACAGACACGCAGACACACACACTAACACGATATAGACACACCGAAACGATACATGCACATATAAATCCCCCTCTTGCTGCAGATTTGGGTTTTGAGAGTTCATAGTTTACTAAGATTGTATATATATATGTAGGACCGTTGAGCACCTCTAGAGGGGGTAAGTAGAGTAAGTGCATGTGTAGCGGAAAATAATCACCAATTAAAAATATTAAGCAGTTATATATTATGGCAGATAAAAGACGGTAAATAAAATGCGGTAAAGTAAGAGACAAGAATTCAAACGCAGTGAACACCACGATGTATACTGGTTTCCCTCTGAGAGGACTAGTCCAGTCGCGAGTACTCTTGCTCGCTGTTAATCCACTACAGCACAAGCTTTAACTGAGTGCTTGCAACTCTTACAACACCGTGCTTGGTGACAAGTGCACGACCGACTTCACAATACTGTGCTTGGTGACGAGCGCACGACCGGCTCCACAACAGAGATAATTGTTGTACTTTGAATAACCTCTTTACAACTCTTGAGAACCAAAAGACTCTAGATCAAACAGAAACTGTACTGGCTTGGCTAAGAGTCGTAATGGTTTAGATATAAAAGTAAAAGCTCATAACACTTTAGATAGAGAAGAGAGGAGATAAAATTGGATGATTTGGAAATATAAAAGTCCTTCTCTATTTATAGTGTTTTTGCTGACCGAATTCGGGCAGAGTTCGGACATAGTTCGGATGCTAAGATTTCGCATACGAACGTTGTAGACAGATTTTGTGGGAATTGTATTTCGAATTTACCCCGGCCAAACTTGGACCGAACTAGGGCTGAGTTCTGACTGAGTTCGGGCTGAGTTCTGCCAGAACTGTTTTGGCCAGATTTATGGGTTTCTGGCCATTTTGGTATATGGACTTTTGGATATATATTTGTGGATAGGTAGGCTATATTTGGTGGACTGAAAATAGCTAAGCCAGTATCGATCCGATCAATCTCATATTTTTCCTAGACTCAATAAAAATAAATATGAAAACCAATCGCCCTTTGATGACGCCTTTCTCCAGACAATTGAGCAGACTTGAAGACGCTTTTTTCCTTGACGGCAGTCGTCCAAAGATAAACAGAACTAGAAATCTGAATACCTTTCAAGGGCTTCGCCCTCGAACCCTTACGGGGGGCGCTGCCCGGGCAGCGGAACCCCCCATGCGAGGCCCCAGATAGGTCGTTAGGAGGTTCAGATAAATCTTCTTGTATTATGCCATCTTTGGTCCATCAATAATTCTTCGTTGCATATGTCCTAGTTTGATCATGCTTACTGCTTGTCTACAAGTACATGTTAGACGAACAAAATAATATAATGCAGTATGATACAAGCATAGCAATATGATATAGACCATTTAGGACAATGATAAGTTTAAGTAGCAACATGATAGTGATTACATGAATATTAGTGACATCAATAGTTAAACTTAATTGATTAGCCATATTCAAAAACATGATATAATCATTGGGCTAACATACATATATATATATATATATATATATATATATATATATATATATATATATATATATATATATATATATATCTGTGTGTGTGTGTGTGTGTGTGTGTGTGTGTGTGTGTGATAGGAGTATTTATAGATATCTGAGGTTATGTGAGTTTGTATATATATATAATATCTGATAAATATATATATATATGATGTATGTTTATGAGAGTATAGCCATATGGGGTTGTATATGTGAGGGTTGCCAGGTTCCTGCTATCTGTGAGTTTTTCTGAGATGGAGGTGAAGTTCTGTTCAGATTAGGTAGGTTACATTAGAGGTTATAAGTTATTCATGGGTTACCAGTTATATATATGTTATATATATGTGTATGATTAATTGAGTTAGATGCAACTCAGTTTTTAGAGTTACACATATGGGTTAAAGGTTGTATAGTTTGCGGGTTCAGTTTTGCTGAGATTTACATATATATATGTGTGAGTATAGGTTGTGCCAGTACCTAGAGTGTATAGAGTATCCTAGTACCCAGAGTGTATAGAGTATCCTAAGAACTGTGTAGAGTATCCTAGTACCTAGAGTGTATAGAGTATCCTAGTACCTATAGAGTATCCTCTAGAGTGTATAGAGTATCCTAGTACCTAGAGTGTATAGAGTATCCTAAGATATTAGGAATTACCTACTCTGAGAACCTTACTAAGAAGTATCCTAGTACCTACAGTGTATAGAGTATCCTAGAAGTGTAGGTATGATTGGTACAGTATTTTGAGCCCTTCTATAGAAATTAAATTTACTTATGCCAAGCCTTTTGGGCCGATCAGTGTTATAGATTTTTTTTTTTTTTGGAAATCTAGTATAACGCTGATTGCCTCAAAAGGCTTGCATAAGTAAGAGTGTATAGAGTGAGTGTACTAGTAGTATATCGTAGTATCCTAGAGTATATAGAGTGAGCTTTCCTACTTCCTTACTTCTCATTCGGGTCATTGAGCAGACTATTTCGCATCATAGGATATATACCTCAACCTCATCCTAGAGAAGTGTGGAAATATTAATATCCACACCGACTGCCATGGCTCCACTGCCCCCTCTTCCTCCTACTGATGGGTCGTCATCGGTGATGCTGACCCCAGAGCAGTATAGGTTCCTGGTGTCCCAGGTGCAGGCACTCCTACTCCTTCTCCTCCTCCTCATCCTGACCAGACGTAGTCCTTTATTGGACTTGTTTTCATTTGTTGTGTTGGTAACCCATTGTTGGGTTTTTATGTATTTGTTGGTTTATGTATTTATTTTATCCCGGGTATGACTATTTGTGTTATGTTATGTTGAATATTATCGGACACTCTTTTATCGCCGTTTGGTAGTAGATTTGTATCCACCCGGCTATTTTTTGTCTTTCTGATCGTTCGATTCTATTTATTTGATTATTGGTATTGCATTATTATTATTTGTCTCTATATTGGTTTACCGGTGTTAAATGTTCCACCGAAGGGGTCGGCAAACCCAGAAAATTCTATGGAGGGTTGTGTCACGACCTGCTCCCGAATAATTGGACACGAGTCGGACACGCCCAGCCTTTGTTGTTAGACACAACAAAGTAAGTTGTACCAATCTAGGGAAACTAACCAGATAATCATAATGTATATAATCACAGCATCTAAAAACGTATCCCAAAATGATCACCGTAATCCACAATTCTATGTATATAAATGTACGAGTCATCAAGAATGAAATGTACATGAATTCTAAAGACAATATCTAAAAGTAAGGCTAACAGTCTAAACCTGAAACCTCAAGCTAAATTATGACCATCCTGCTCAGCTAAGATCCCGGGCTCTGGCCCATAAGGTAGAATGATAAATCCTGCAAGTATACCTGCAACTTATCCAGTCAGGAGCGGAGCAAAGTACAATTCTAGGTAATGAACAAGACATCATGATATGAAAATACAAGGGAACATGGTATGTAAAGTACATGAAAGAACATGGTGTACAAGCACATGAAAGAAACAGTATAAAGTACATGAAAGAACATGGTATGTAAGAACATGAAAGAACATGATATGTAAGCACCTGAAAGAACATGATATCATGGAATCACAGGAAATAAGTACAAGGTATATCTCCTGAACATGTGTGTACTATATTTGAAATATAACTAAATATGTGACCGGCTAGGGTAAGCACATGAAAGCACATGAAAGCACATGAATGGGCGGCTTAGGACCCGCGTGCACGATGCGGGGTCTAAGCTAAACACACCTGAATTGTTTCTTGGGTTTGGTCACATAAATAGTATATTTTCCCACCCCGGGTACAAGTAACAAGAACAAGGAACATGAGCACCAGAAAGTACATGACGTGTTGCAATGTGTCAATCAAGAAAGCACATGATATAATAAAATGTACAAGACCATAGAATGTACTTGTCTTGCTCCAGAAAAGTACGGGTGAAGATCGGAGCTAGATGTCTTCCTGTAATTAAATGATTTACAAGTTGATTAATTAACTGGTTACTAACTACATTGATTTAAGACTAAACTATAGACTAACAAACTATAGTTAATAAATACTAAAGTTCATAATTATTTGATTCACATCTGTAATATACATTATTCCATTAGCAAGCTTACTTGAAGATAATATAACTATTAATCACTCCTAGATGCCATAAGATTTAACTATCACCACAGAAGTCAACCTCTCTATTGTAAATTCCAAGTTCTTCCAAACAAAAGTTCCATTTAAGCTTTGAAAGGCCAGGACCAGAACAGCCTAAGTATTCTGGTATCTATAGCTATTCAGTAATTAATAAGGAAAAATATCCTGGTTAAGCCCACTGATCTTTCTAAAGCAATCTACACATATCACTGTGTGTCTCATAATATACCATAGGTCAATGTTCCCAGATATATAATAGTACCTAAAATCAGTGTAGCTTAAAATGAATAGTCTGCTACAGGTATTGGTTCAAATGCAAGCTTGTTATGAAGACTGATTATAAGGCAGGTAAAATTTGCAGGAATCTAAGGCTAATTTGTCGATTCAGTCCAGTTGGAACTGGACTCTCAAGTATTCAAGATTTAACTAAACAACTTCTCAAAAGGCAATTGATATCTTGAAGTACTAAGTTAAAAACTTGGTATAATGGGTTCCTCGATCCCAGGTTATAACCTGAGTCCTGCTAAGAAAGGAAATACCAGGAAGTCCTACATTACTAGCAGTTCTGAAATTTAAACCAACCAAACCTTTCATAACACATATAGGTCCACAACCAACAAAATGTGAGCTAGAATATAATCCAACCTACCCACCTGTACTGCCATCCACTATACTTCCATCTACCATTCCATAACAACAACCGACCCAGTAACCCAACATTTCGAAAATATGTAGTTCAAAACTCTGATTGCCCAAAGCAAAAGAAAAGCTCAACATTGAAGCAATGTCAGACTCAAAATTGTCCCAAACCCAATACTCCAAATAGTTACAGCTAACTCAGAGAAACCAATTTTTATAAAAAGAACATACACAGAACTAATTCTTCAATGAAAAGTTATACAACTTGAATGAATTAGATAAGAAGAGAAAAATCGTCATCGATCTCCAACTTGGGAGGTCCTGAACCCAACTCCAGAATCGAACACACACACACTCCAATTGAAGGAAACGCAATGGGACACGAACTACCAAGACAGGATCGGTAATGGAACATAGCTACAGATCTTGGTACACGCACACAACAGTCCGGACACACAACCGCATCCCTACATGCGACACAAGCAATACGCCACCCCAACCTATCAATCCTGACATCGAACACACGAAGCTAAATAAGCTCATCTCAGATTTTCATGAAAACTTAAAATCAAGGAGGAGACAGCATATACCTGTAGGAAAATTCGATCTAATACGTGTCGATGTCCTCGCCAAGTAATCCAATCAAGAATCCTGATCCCGAACTCAATCATAGTCGACCAAAACTCAGATTGGACACCAATTGCATACGTACAGACATATTCCGAAAGGGGTCGGACCCAGCCTTCCAGTGTTCGACTGCAACCCAGAGTTCTCTACTGTATACCAACAACACAACCACTGCAAGAACAAGAAAAGCCATCCCCGAATCAATTCTCAATACGAATTTCCCAAAATTTCGAAAGAACAATCCATAAATCAAAAGTGTTAGACTCAACTCACCGATCTCGATTGTTCCTTGCATGATCAACCGATCTATGAATGATCCGATCGGTTGTAAGTGCAAATCGGAGTCGACTGAGCAAAGAGGATGCCGAACTCGCTGAAGGAACTCTGGCTGTAGCTGGAACGGAGGACGGCGAGCTCGCAATACCCAATCGACGAGATGTCGTCGAAGGCTCCGCTCACAGCCGATCGTCGAAGTAGTTCGTGTCGTCGTCGGAAAGGATTGCCTCCGTCGTTGTCGTTCGTCGACCGCCGCTGTCGTGGGAGGAAACCGCCGCCGTCATGGAAACTACCGCCGTCGTCGTCGAAGGGAACCACCGCCGCCGTGGAAACCACCGAGATGGGTTAGGGCTGGAACGAAGGAATTTGGTGACAGAGCTCTCGGAAAAATAATAGTGAAGAGAATAAAGTGGAACAAAAGTTGCTCCACAGCCACTTAAAAGAAACAATTGCAAATTTACAACAAAGCCCCCCCGCAATAACAGATTTTTACTTAAATCCTCCCGCAAGGAAATATTTACAATAAAACCCTCCCCCTTTTCGGAAATTACAAAAATGCAAGAAAACAGTTAAAACCTTTTTGAAAAATATGAGGGGACCACAAGTTGGTTGTAACAACTTTTCAAATTGAAAATTCTTCTAAAAATTAAATCCCTCCAAAATAGATTACCAAATTATTATTTAAAAATAAATAAAAATTAACTTTTTATTTGAAACCTAAATCAATCAATTGCTATTAGAAAAAATCAAATTTTATTTTTAGGAAAATCGGAAAGTGGAGTTACAGGTTGCTCCGAGTCTATTATTTGTAAACTAAAACTCTAAATGCAGGTACAATATTTTTAATATAACTGTTATTTATGTAAAATGCAAACTGTCTGCTGTTTCTTTTACAATTTTTTTTGGAATTAGCGACGTTCAGCGACGGTCAGCGACGGTCAGCGATGCACACTTACGTCGCTAGAACGTCGTAAACCTGAGAACCAAACGTCGTTAATCATCGCAGATGCGTTGACGTGGCAAACTGTACAGGTCAGCTAATCTAGTATTTGGACGTCAGTATTCAAGTATCGTAACATCGCCAAATGTCGCTAAAATGATGACATGGCAACCAAAAAAAATTCTCATATATGGAGTCGGACAATGTCGCTAATCACTAATTTAACGTCGCTAAAATCTGAACGGAGAACGACAATCAGCAACGAAAGGTTACGTCGCTAATTAGCAACGTTGTTGTCGGTAAAAGTCGCTAATACTAGCGACGTAGTGCGTCGCCAATCTATGTTGCTGTGGCGACGAATAGCGACGTTTTCCCTAATAGCGACCATGAATAACGTGACATGTCCGAAACGTCGCTAAATATGTTGCTGTTTTCAGTAAGCAACGTTTTGTGGCTATTTGGCGACGTCGTTTAGCGTCGCTAATATGAGATATTTTGGTAGTGAATCTCCACTTTGTGCTGTGTTTTGTGCCCATACCCTCACCCTATATATAGGATAAGAAAATCATATTCTAGTCATAATTGGATTTCCTAAATAGAAATAAAATAGGAATCCTATTATACTTAAAATATTCCATCAACATTCTATTTTAGATCATAACATGATTTTCTAAAATAAGAATTCTATTATATCTAAAATAGCACAACAATAATTTTGGATATCCAAATCTAATCAAATCAAATATTTAACTAGATTTGGATTTCACAAGTATGTTATTACCAAATCTATACTATAACTCCTGGATTCAAGCCCCTTATCGTGGTGTTAGGTACCATCAATCTCAAACTAGAGGTTATACACCCCAAAATGCAAAGGAGATATTCAACCAAAGGTATTCAAAACTACATAGTAAAATTGAATGTGCATTTGGTACACTTAAGAATCGTTTTTGCATCCTCAGGGAAAATAAATTCCATTTTTTCTCAAAACAAGTTGACATTGTCTTAGCTTGCTGTATTTTACATAATTTTATCCTTATGGTCGACCCTCACGATGGCTTTGTTCTTGACGAAGTTAACAAAGGGCCTGCGACAGATATCGAGGATGACATTATGTACCTGTATGACCAATTTACGAAAACTGCTTCCCAAAGTCGACAAAGAACTATGAAGCATGATTGGGAAGAGTACCGTGACAATATGGCGGCTCAAATGTGAAGAACAGATGGCAACTCTAGAGGGGGGTGAATAGAGTATATATAGAAAATAACCAATTAAAAATTAACTCTTTCACGAATAATAAATAATCAGAGTAAAATGCAGAAAGTAAATGAAGAGCAAGAAAGCATACGCAAACACAGCGATTTTAACCTGGTTTCCCTCGTGGAGGACTAGTCCAGGCCTGAGAACTCTAGATCAGGATTAAATCCACTATTTGTGAAATAGTAGTTTACAACCCGTGCCTTTACTTCAGAAGAGCACGTCAACTTCTTACAGAGGATCGCAGTGGCAATTTGCTTGGAATTGTCCAAGCGACTTCTTCAACTCTTGCACATGAATCCTAACTGAGAGATGCTGAGCACTCGAGACTTAGGAGGCTTGTGGCTAGTAGATGGGAAGGGTATGGCTTATTTGAGCTATAAGAGAGAAGAGAAGAGAAGATTGGATGATTTGAAATGAGAGAATTTATGGCCTATTTATAGTGTTTTTGTAGGCAGAATTCGGCCAGAATTCGGGTAGGAAATTTCAAATATTTGGCCGTTGGACAACTAGCAACCAGCTAACCCTAAAATTAGGGATACTGATTTCTAGGGGACAGAGTTCGGCCCGAACTCTATGTGGAGGCAGAGTTCGGCCCGAACTCTGTCTCCAGAGCACAGAATGGTTCTAAGTGGCCAGTGGGTATTTTTCTGGATGGTGGAGTTAGAAGATTATTGGGTAGGCTATAGGTCAAGTCTCAAGAGCTCAGCATGACACAGTTTACATCAGTCTAGACTCAACAAAAGTGTAAAATACAGACTCAAATAACTGAGAAGCTGAGGCTGAGCTGTCGTCTGACTTGAGCTTAATGTAGACGTCGTGTGTCGTATTGAATTATTACAAATATTATTTAGTCAATGTTATCAATATCTGGTTGACTGTGACTTTGTGTCAACAATCTCCCCCATATTGATAATTGACAAAATAATATATGTATATTCAATATTCATACCTGGACACAATTGATCACAAAAACATAGCTCCCCCATAATCAATGCCAAGCAGAAATAATAGCTCCCCCGTAACCGGTGAACGGTGCCGAGCTAGAATCAATAGCTCTCCCGTAAAGAATGCATTGAACCTGTTGGCCTGATAAACAATATCTTCCAAAAGCACCAAATAGCACATACAAACAAGAATATACATATTTCTCCCCTTTTTGGAATTAGCAATATAAACTGCATATGAATAATAATGATGCAACCACACCAAATAGAGAAGAAACTGTATATGAATGATCAAAACGAGCAACTAGCATAGAATAATAAACTATGATAAGCATAAAATGTCATCACACATAACCAGAGTCATTAAACTACCAGAGTTTTAGTACAACCCAAGTACATAAATCCAAATAAAACTAAATAACTGGAAATCAGAAAACAGAAACTAGAATCATCAGCAGTAGCAGCAGATAGTAAATGCCATCTCCATCATGGAGCACGAGAAGGCCCAGCAGAGTCTGAATAATCAGTGAATGAACGGCTGGGGTCCACAATAGCGGCATCCAGATCCAGATAGTGCATGACCCAGGGGTCGTCAATGCGATAACCAGCGCGACCAGGATCCCGCTCCATGGGAATGGGCATAGAGGAGTGACGAGACATGGAATACCGGATATCGTGCAGTGAGTTGCTGAGGGCACTCATCTGCAGGGTAGTCCGATAGTCCATCTGAGTCCAGCGATCGTCCTCCAATGCGAAACGATCTCTGAGCATGGTCTGAATGGAGTCAAGAGTAGCAGGAGGAGGAGGCGCATCCTGTCCAAGTGGAGGGGCGTCGGGCTCCTCATCAGAATGCTCAGAGGTGTCAGGAGAAGCAACAACTGCCTGAAGGCGTCGTGCCTTGGAAAGGAATGCAGGAGCAGGCAAGAAAGGACAATCATGAAGAGGGACAATGAACGCACAAAAAACCATAGGAAGATACATAGGATAAACCAGGGCTCGTGGTTTCTTCCTACAGTTAATCATCCAGTCCATCATGGTACGTGGAAGATTGAACGGAATACGATAATGAAGATGATACAAAGCAGATATCTCAAAATATGTAACCTCATCGGTGGAGCCAGCTTTTGGCAAAATAGTGTTGAAAATAATTCGATGAAGTTTATAGAAATACGGGTTGAGGTGCTTGGCCATAAGCTTGCGAGGACTTATGTTAGGAGCACATAATTCCTCCTTGAAACTTTCAAGAGAAGTTTCACCAACAAATTGGAATTGGCGAGCTTCCACAAGCTTATCCCAAATATCGAGATCTTGGAGTACAAGATACTCGCCCAACTCAGAAGTATCAAAAGCAATATCAATACCGGCAACCCGGGAATAGATGTGAGTGGCATCGTGAGTCAAGTTACAATAGAACATTTGTATGGCGCTACGATAAATAACAAAGTTTGAAGCCACTAACTCATTTAAGCAAAGATCTTGAAACAATGATTCAAATTGTGAGAAAATAGTAAAATTTATGGGATGTCCCGCGAAGATCGGACGAGTCCGAAAGTCACTAAACCACTCGTTGGAGGCGTCTAGTGATACAAACAATCGGTCGTCATAAGTATTAGGGTCGCGGGAAGGAGGTGGATTGAACAACGGATGAAGGGGTTGTGGTTGTTCAACGGGTTGCTCAATAGGAGGAGGAGGATTCGAAGAGGAAGCACCCTCGGTTCGGATCCTCTTCCCACGATTGGGCAAGCGAGGAGCCATTTGCAAATAAGTAGAGAACTTGAAATAGAGAGGGAGAAGGAGTTATACCTCAAATCAACAATGAACAGTGAAAGAGAATGAGGAAATAGCCCTTCTCCTTGATTTTGATGAGCAATGGAGCACTTTGGTGAGAAAACTAGGGTTAGGGTTTGTAAAAAATGTTTGGAGAGGTGAAGGTGGTGGTAAGAATGAAGGAGAGAGATGAAAACCCGAATATAAGATGAGGGTTTTCTTTGGTCGGAGCAGATCTGGACCGTAGAATCACAATTGATCAAACGGCTGTGGCTAGAGCTGTCAAAATGGGCTAAGCCCATTGGGCCGGCCCGCCCCGCCCGCCAAAAAGGTGGGTTGGGCCGAGCATTTAGGAGCCCGCCAAACAGGCGGGCCTAGGTGGGTTGGCCCGCTAGTAGCCCGCCCCGCGGTGGGCTAGCCCGCGGGCCAAGTGGGTTGGCCCGCCATCTATTTTTTTATAAAATTTTTAATATTTTAATTTAGCACATATATGAGATATGTATTATAAATGATAAAAATTCTTATTTAATGCAAATAATGACGTATAAAATATTAAATTTGGTCATTTATTTACATGAATGAAGATGTTTTAAAGAAATATCTACTATTATAATATTTCTTGTATTTTACTTGTAATTTGATGCATATGAGAGTGAGTAAAAAATATTATATATATGATTTTTTTTCCTTTTAAGAAACTAAACAATAATTAAAAAAATTAAAAAATTAAGCGGGCCGGCCCGCCTAGCCCACGGCCCGCTGGTGGGTTGGGCTGGGTTGGAATTTTTCCAGCCCGCCAAAATGGTGGGTCGGCCCGCCCCGCCCCGCCCCGCCAAATGGTGGGTTATGGTGGGTTACGGGCCGGCCCGCCCCGCCGGCCCGTCTTGACAGCTATAGCTGTGGCTGTCCCTAATTCTGGAATATGGAAACCGAATTCAGCCCGAACTCTGTTGGGGACAGAGTTCGACCCGAGTTCTGGATCCTTGTTCCAGAACTAAAAAACAGGCCAGAAGATGGAAAAATGGCTAACTATGGGAAAATAAGTAAGATATGAAAGAAATAGCTTGAAAGATTCAATCAATATGAAAAATAGCAGAATAAAATTGAGAAATAGTGAATCAGCAGTAAGAAATCAAAACGAACCATATAATAAATAAGGAAATATATCATAATTCAATAGTTTGAAGTTGCCATGGGTTAGCTGCAGGGGTCGGATCCCAGCTAGCGGTAGTCCTGTGGACTAGTGCACCGTGTCGCTTAGGCTTTTACGCCTTGTTGTCAGAAGGGCCCTTTCGGCTTGTACCAATAGCAAATTCATCGTAAGAGAATCATAATATAATCGATATTTACGCAGGTGAGTTTTAATTTATGACAGCTTCATCTAAAATTCTAAGTTCACGACAAAGGAAATTGAAGCGCTCTTCGGATAATGGCTTAGTAAAGAAGTCTGCTAGCTGATGATCAGTGTCAATAAACTCTAAGTTAATCGTGCCATTTTACTGATGATCACACAAAAAGTGGTGTCTAATTTCAATGTGTTTTGTGCGTGAATGACAGATAGGGTTCTTAGTCAAGTTAATAGCACTAGTATTGTCACAGAATATAGGAATGTGCATGAAAGATAAATTGTAGTCTTCAAAGGTTTGCTTCATCCACAGAATTTGTACACAACAACGCCCTGCTGCGATGTATTCAGCTTCTGTTGTGGATAGTACGACAGAATTCTGTTTCTTGCTAAACCAAGAGACTAAAGCCTTTCCTAATAAATGACACGTGCCGCTTGTACTTTTACGGTCGACCTTGCATCCAGCAAAGTCAGCATCAGAGTAACCAATGAGGTCAAATGATGTTGACTTGGGATACCATAGGCCCACTGTAACCGTACCCTTAAGGTATCGAAAGATACGCTTAACTGCGGTCAAGTGTGATTCCTTAGGATTTGCTTGATATCTAGCACATAAGCAAATACTAAACATGATATCAGGGCGACTAGCAGTTAAATAAAATAAGCTGCCTATCATACCTCGATACTTACGTTGATCAACATGTTTGCCGCTCTCATCTGGTTCGAGTTTAGTTGAAGTAGCCATTGGAGTGCTGATTGGTTTGACGTTGTCAAGATCGAACTTTTTCAGCATGTCCTTTGTATACTTCGACTGACAGATGAAAGTTCCATTAGCCATTTGTTTTCACTTGCAGACCAAAAAAGTAGTTGAGTTCTCCCATCATGCTCATCTCAAATTCTGTCTGCATACACTTGGCAAATTCTTGACAGAGGGTTTCATCAGTAGACCCAAAAATGATATCATCAACATAAATTTGAATTAATAGAATAGTGTCTTTAAAAGATTTTATAAAAAGTGTAGTGTCAATTTTCCTTTTTGAAAAACCTTTCTCAAGCAAGAAACTGCTTAGCCTTTCATACCAAGCTCTGGAGGCTTGTTTAAGGCCTTATAGCGCTTTCTTTAGCTTGAACACGTGGTCGGGAAATTTGTGATTTTCAAAGCCAGGGGGTTGTTTTACATAAACTTCCTCCTTAATAAAACCATTCAAGAAAGCACTTTTCACATCCATTTGAAATAATTTGAAATTTTGATAATTTGCAAATGCACAAAGCATCCGAATGGATTCTAATCTAGCAACCGGAGCATATGTCTCATCGTAGTCGATACCTTCCTCTTGGTTTTATCCTTGAGCTACTAGACGAGCTTTGTTGCGTGTGACTGAACCATCTTCATTCACTTTGTTTCTAAACACCCATTTAGTACCAATTATTGAGTAATTAGCCGGTCTAGGAACTAGTTCCCACACTTGGCTCCTCTCGAATTGGTTGAGTTCTTCTTGCATAGCAGAAATCCAAAATTTATCATTAAAAGCTTCAAAAATGTTTTTCGGCTCAACTTGTGAAATAAAGGCAGTGCTAGCAATAGAGTCTCTTAGTAATGATCTGGTAGTTACTCCACGTGAAACTTCACCTATCACTAAATTTTCTGGATGAGAAGGCTTGAAAGAGAATTTCTTTGGCAAGCCCTCCAGAGAATTTGTTTCGGTAGAAGTATTCATTGGAGTAGAAGTTGATGGCTCAACATCATCATCAAGAGTACTTGCTGCACTATTATCTTCATCAAAAGTCACATTTGTTGACTCTTCCACAATTAGTGAGCGTTTATTAAAGACTCTATATCCCTTACTCTTGGCGGCATAACCAAGGAAAATACCATCGTCAGCTTCGGCATCAAATTTGCCTAAGTTGTCTTTGGTGTTAAGGATAAAACATCTACATCCAAAAACTTTAAAATAAGAAACATTGGGGGTTCTCCCAAACCAAAGCTCATAGGGTATTTTCTTCGTAATGGGACGAATAAGCACCCTATTCAAAATGTGGCATGCTGTACTGACAGCTTCTGCCCAGAAATATTTCGGAAGTAAAAATTTATTCAACATGACTCTAGCCATATCGCCGAGAGTCCTATTCTTCCGCTCCACAACACCATTTTGTTGAGGAGTTCTTGGACAAGAAAATTCATGATCAAAACCATTATAATCACAAAAATTTTCAAAATCAGAATTTTCGAATTCGCCTCCATGGTCACTTCGGATTCGAGTGATCATGTAGCCTTTTTCGTTTTGAACTGTCTTGACAAAAATCTTAAAAACTGAAATAGCATCACTTTTGTTTGTGAGAAAGAAAACCCAAGTAAATTTCGAAAAATCATCAACAATAACAAATGCATAAAGTTTACCACCAAGACTAGCTACTCTACTAGGACCAAATAAATCCATATGGAGTAGTTGCAGGGGTCTGGAAGTACTTACAGAGTTGATGGAATAAAATGAGGATTTGGTTGCTTTGTTCAATTCACATTCGGCACATACCGTGTCCTTTTTGAATGTGATGTCGGGTAATCCTCTCACTAGCTTCTTGGTCGATAACCTGGATATCGTATCCATATTGGCATGACCAAGACGCTGGTGCCAAAGTAATCGTTCATCTTTGTGGGCATATAAACATCTACCTGCATTGTTAGTATCTATGGAAAGATAGAAAATATAAATGTTATCCTCTCTTTTCCTTCAAAAACAATGTCTCCTGTTGACCTATCATAAATGAGGCAATTGTTTTGTCCAAAGTTAATATCATATCCATGATCAGCAAGATGACTAATGCTGAGCAGGTTATGCTTTAACTCGGTCACTAGGCAGACATCCTTTATTACAGGAGAGGGAGGATGACCAATAATACCATTACCCATTATGTGCCCTTTTAAATTGTTACCGAAGGATACGTATCCTTCTCTCTTCATCGATAGTGATGCAAAAAGATTTGCGTCTCCTGTCATATGTCGCGAGCATCCACTATCGAGAATCCACTTACTTTCAGTTGAGGAGGGAAGGTCCACCTACATCAAGAGTAGATGTGACCTTTGGTACCCAAGTTCTTGAGGGTCCTGAAAAGTTAGTTTTCGGAAACCATGCATATATCTTTTTGTCTACCAGTCTTCTAACTCTATATTGTGGTGAAATGTGTCCATGTGATCCACAGTAAGTACAGATAGCATTTTTATTTACACTAGGAATATGAGAATAATATCTATAGACAGCATGATGTAGATGGACATGATGTGTAGAGTTTGCATGGTGATTATGGTAATGTTGTCTATGTGGCATGGCATGGTGATATTGTCTATGTGGCATGACATGCTGATATTGTCTATGTGGCATAGTATGCTGATATTGTCTATGTGGCATAGTATGCTGATATTGTCTATATGGCATAGCATGGTGATATGGCATGATATGGTGATTTTGTCTATATGGCATGGCATGATGATCTTGTCTATATGGCATGGCATGGTGATGATTTCTATATGTAGAGTGATGTTGGTTGTGTCTTTGTGCAGCATGATGAGTATGAGAAGTATTCTTACGTGCACGTGGTTTTTGTGTTTTATGAAAGTTAGTGTATATAAAAGCATGGTTACGTGCTGCATGAGGATGACGTGGTTAACTAGCTTGAGTGGTGTTGTGTCCATGTGATTGGGTTTGAGGTTGAGCAACCTGTTTTTCCAATTTGGTTTCTAATCTCTTAGAAACAGCTTGCAGTTCATCAACCTTAATATTTAAGCCATATATCTTAGTCATTGAAACCTTGTGTCTACTCTTTTCTTCAGCAAGCAACGTGTTGAGTGTTGTGATTTCTTGTGTATGTTGCTCAATACGTGTTTCAGCATCATGTAAGCTTAATTTAAGCTTGGATACTTCATTAATGTCATCAGTGGGTGTCGTGTCTCTAATGTTATCAAGTAATAGAGAAATTCTTTGTAATTCGACTTCAAGACTTTTGATTTTATCCTTGGCATGTTTGTATTTACCGATGACCTTTTTGTGATCATCGAGTAAATCAGTGAAGGCATCGCCAAGTTCATCAAAAGAGAAGTCATCTAAAGTTTCGTTAGATACCTTGTTGGAAGTTGCCATTAGGCACACATTTGCTTTATCTTGAGGAGAGTCCTTTTCTTCCTCGGAGTCACTTGCTTTACTTTCATACCAAATGCTTGTGTTGGCATATTTCTTTGATGAGGTCTTCTTGTATGGCTTCTCATAGCGGTTGCTTTTCTTCAAGAATGGACAGTCTTTTCGAACGTGTCCAGTCTTCTTGCAACCATAGCAGGTTGGCACTTCTTCATCGTCTTCTTGTGGTTCCTTCTTTCTTTTATTGAAGCGAAGGAATTTCTTGAAGTTGCGAACCATGAGAGCTTGGTCTTCATCATCCGAGTTGTCGTCTTCGGTCTCATCGTGCTCAGCCCTTCGTTGATGAGCTTTGAGAGCGATCTCCTTAGTCTTCGGAGCAGGCTCTTCGAAGTCCTTGAGGTCAAGCTCGTGAGTCATGAGCTTACCCATCAAGGTCTCCATTGACATGGTTGTGAGATCGTTCCCTTCTATGATGGCTGTCACCTTAGGGTTCCAAATTTTTGGTAGCCCCTAAGCAACTTGCGAATCTTCTCATGATTTGAATATTGCTTTCCAAGTGAAGACAGGGGGTTGATGATGTCGAGGAATCTTGTGAACATCTGTATGATCGTCTCATTTGGCTTCATCTTGAATGCCTTGTATTCTTGCATAAGACGACTGATTTTTGATTCCTTGACTTGGGTGGTTCCTTCATGCGTCACTTCTAGAAGCTTCCATACTTCGTGGGATGTGGTGCATGTGGATACCCTGTTAAACTTATTCCTGTCTATAGCACAGAATAAAGCATTAATAGCTCTCGCGTCCAGACTTGCCTGTTTCTTCTCTTCGTCAGAATATTTGTCATGGGATTTCTCAATGAGATCACCGTTGACAACTATCCTGGCGGGCTTTTTGTAACCGTCAGTGACGACTGTCCACAGGTCGAAGTCTAGAGACTTGAGATAAAAACTCATCCTTGTTTTTTAATACGTGTAGTTAGTTCCATCAAATAGGGGAGGCCTATGAGTGGACTGTCCTTCACCGTGATTAGAAATCAAGGATTGTGTGGTTGCCATGGATCAGCTCTAGGATGTAAATCCTTTGTAAAGAGAACAGAGCTCTGATACCAATTGAAGAACATATGGCAACTCTAGAGGGGGGGTGAATAGAGTATATATAGAAAATAACCAATTAAAAATTAACTCTTTCACGAATAATAAATAATCAGAGTAAAATGCAGAAAGTAAATGAAGAGCAAGAAAGCATACGCAAACACAGCGATTTTAACCTGGTTTCCCTCGTGGAGGACTAGTCCAGGCCTGAGAACTCTAGCTCAGGATTAAATCCACTATTTGTGAAATAGTAGTTTACAACCCGTGCCTTTACTTCAGAAGAGCACGTCAACTTCTTACAGATGATCGCAGTGGCGATTTGCTTGGAATTGTCCAAGCGACTTCTTCAACTCTTGCACAAGAATCCTAACTGAGAGATGCTGAGCACTCGAGACTTAGGAGGCTTGTGGCTAGTAGATGGGAAGGGTATGGCTTATTTGAGCTATAAGAGAGAAGAGAAGAGAAGATTGGATGATTTGAAATAAGAGAATTCATGGCCTATTTATAGTATTTTTGTAGGCAGAATTCGGCCAGAATTCGGGTAGGAAATTTTAAATATTTGGTCGTTGGACAACTAGCAACCAGCTAACCCTAAAATTAGGGATGTTGATTTCTAGGGGACAGAGTTCGGCCCGAACTCTGTGTGGAGGCAGAGTTCGGCCCGAACTCTGTCTCCAGAGCACAGAATGGTTCTAAGTGGCCAGTGGATATTTTTCTGGATGGTGGAGTTAGAGGATTATTGGGTAGGCTATAGGTCAAGTCTCAAGAGCTCAGCATGACACAGTTTACATCAGTCTAGACTAAACAAAAGTGTAAAATACAGACTCAAATAACTGAGAAGCTGAGACTGAGCTGTCGTCTGACTTGAGCTTAATGTAGACGTCGTGTGTCGTATTGAATTATTATAAATGTTATTTAGTCAATGTTATCAATATCTGGTTGACTGTGACTTTGTGTCAACAAAATATAGCATGACTATCGTAGTGGAATTGGTAGTTAATCAAGTCCCCCCTCTTTGAAGATCATTTTGTAGTTGAAATCTTTTGTTTAAATGTCACTAATTATTTTGTACAAGTAATAGAAGGTGTGTACTTTGTTTTATTAGCTAAAGTCGTAAGATTTTGTTTTATAAATATGACAATTAAGCATTGATTTTATTATTTCTAACAGGTAAAATATCGGATAATTTTCAAAACTACCGTAATTATGGCAGTCATGATATGCGCCTATTTTCCCCTCCATGACTGAGGGATTCTCTTGGAAAAGAACCTGTAAGCCAAAGCCCCTCCCACCCATCTTGCGCGTATGCATCTGCAAACTCGCTACCTGACCAAAATTGTGGAGGCACTTTGGCCCGTAATATGGATTCCTATTCCTATGTCCAAAGTGCAGGTTCTTTGCCTGAAGGAGGTCCTAATGAATTTGTTGTTACTTCCCCCAACAAGCCTGATAAGAGGATGAAAGGAGAGATGGGTGGGGGGGGGGGGGGGCAAAGCAACAAACGTTGGGTACAAGCACATACATACTTGATGCTTAAAGTACTTTGTGAAGAGGCCCACAATTTGGGTAAGCCTGATAAGAGTTTCAAACCTTCATCCTTACAAAAAGCAGGTATCCAAGTGAATATGTTTTTTGGAGAGAAATACACACCTGAGAACGTCCATAATTGCCTTAAAGGTCAAAAGAAGAAATGGTTGGAAATCTTGATGGTTAAGGATCTTTCGGGGGCTAGGTGGGACGAGGAAACAAAAACTGTGATTTTGGACGATGCAGCATACAATGATCTTGAGACGGTATATTGGATTTATAGCACATAAACTGTTGTACAAATGATTTGTGTATACTTATTTATAATGTAGGCTAAATCTAAGATGTTCGTGTATAATAATAATGAAGCACTTTAAGTATTAAGTAGCTAAAAGTTTTACTTTTAAATATGAAATACAAATATTGTGTATACTTTCTTATAATGTAGGCTAAATCAAAGATGTGTCAATATATCAACAAAACAATAAAGAACTATGATTTGTTGAAGGTGGTTTGTGGAGACGATCATGCCACCGGTAGTCATGCAAGAACTTATGATATGTATACTGGAATCAACAAGGATTTTGTTAATTTGGATGACGATACTCAACTTCCAAATATGCAAACCCCTAAGATAAATATTAGATCACAAGGCTCCCAATCATTGGGTAGTAAGCGTCGTAGATATTTTACGGGGGAATACATTTCTGATTTGGTAGCCTCCCTGAAAATGATTAGGGAGGCATTAGATACTGGGTTTGGGGGGGCACATAGAGAAGTTGGGTAGTAAAGTGTGGGAACTCGTTGACTATTTTGATGATGATATTTTGGATGCTGCTTTGGATGAATAGATTAAAGACAATGTAGTTGGAAAGAGATTTGTTGCCTTGCCTAGTGCCCAACGCATCAAATGGGTATGGAATTTTTAGGCAAAAAGAGCTTCCACCAACAAATCTAGATTAGTATTTAAACCATTAAGAGTTATTAATCTCTTGTGTAAAATGTTTTAAACAAGTTGTACACTACTAGTGCAGTTTATCCAAATAGTACAATGCTATTGTAATATTTAGGGATACTAATTAATTTATGAATTCATCAGTACACTGATACTACAATTTTAGGGGGCTATATATCAAGTTGTACATTGTTATATGCTAAAAAAAATTGTGATTTGCTGGTGTTTTCTTTTGGCTATAATGAGGTGGGTTTATAAAGGTCTTTGAATCAATGGTAGTGAGTGAGTTTGCATTCCTTATCAATATTGATGGGTTGAAGAGGTATTGACTTTTAGTATCACTCAAGTGGGTGAAGATACAAATTATTGATGCATTCCTCGTTATATTTTGATGGTTGAACTAGCAACTAACTACAATGTCCATGATATTGTTATTCATCATTCTGAGCCAAAACATTTTGTTTATTCACAGTGATATTACAGTTTATCCATCTTCTGTTGCTCAACTTACTACTACTATTGTTATTTGTTGATGTTATCTGCTATTTTGTTTAAGTTATCTGCTCACAGTGATACTACGGTTTATCCAAAATTGTCTGCTTGCTGCACAGCTTCTTGGTCAATTCACTGATACATCACTTCTTTAGTTTTCTTAGTCTTCGTTCTTGTACCTGGGATTATTTTTATCATTTTGTACCTGACATTATTCTTCTACATGGAAGTCCCTTATCACTACAATGTTGAGAAAAATATTGGTGGCCTAACATTTATCTCATTTTGTACAATGTTGACATTTTCTCATTTAGTACCTGACATTAATTTTCTCATTTCATCATTTTATACCTGACTTCTTGGTGGAGAAGTATGCATGGGATCAAATATATTGTCTATATTACTTATTTGGCTCTTTTTTTCATCTGAATTGAGAGTTATTATATGGGTTCATGTTCACTCATGTATATTAAATTTGCGTTCATTTTTACCTTCAGTCTATGTTTACAAAATCATTTTCTGGATTGAGTTCAACATATATGCTCCAGTTGGACTATTAAGTTGTATTGTCTAGGTTTACCATAATTGCAAATCTGTATCTATTATTTGATGGATTTATGTTTTTCTTCTGCTCAATTGGTTGCTTTATTTTCATGTATTAATTTTTTTTTACTTATCTATTGGCAATCACATTCTTCAATTTGTTTTTGTAGTTTGTTTCAACAGTTTTCTAGTATCAAATTACTTTTGGATTCTTGGTTCGATTGCAAAGTCTGCAGAAAAATTATTTGTGAAGGATAATTGGCTTCACTATTTGTGTTGTGGGCAGTATACATTTGTGAAGGATAATTGTTGAGAATCAATATGGTATATTTGTGAAGAGGCAATATGGTATGTATATACAAATGATGTAATTTCCTATTTATTCAAATATGAAGTGTAAGAATTCTGAACTGTAGGATATGAAACTTCATAATCTGAATGTGAATGTATGTTAAATTGGGCTAGATTTTGGGCAGTATGTATGGTAAAATCTTGGTAATGTTAGGCTAGTACCATGTATGTTAAATCCTGGCTATAGTAAAATATGAAGGATGCTTTTATAATTTGTAATCATTTTTTTATGTGTAATTTGTAGGCTGGTAGCATTTATGTTGAATTTGGCTATGGCAAAAAAACTTGGCTATGGTAGGCTGGTAGCCTTTTTTTGTTGGAGTCTAATTTTTTGTATTCTAAGTAATGGTTAGATTACCACTTTTAAATGTGGTAATCCTATCCAGTATCCAATTGGCAAGTAAACAATGAATCTGGAGAAAGTTCAAATCTTTCAAAAAATATTTTCCTATCCAAACAATGGATTTGGATTATAACCAAATCCAATACCAAAATCCTAAGTTACCTAACAAGGATTGGGATTTAAAAATTCTGGATTTGGATCAAAATTCAAATTTGGATTTTCAAATCCAAATCCAAATCTACTTTCTGGTTACCAAACTAGCCCTAAAGGTACTAGTTGTCTTTTGTGGAATGTCTATAGTACAATATGCTAGACCAATAGCGATAGAATGATGCTGCAGTAGTGCGTTAATGTCTTAACTCATTAGTTACTTAAACTATGAGTCAAGTGGACATATATTAGTAATGAACATATTGTTGACAGTACAGGAATTATGTCACATAAGCTTAGATTATTTGTCTTAATTGCCTCATCTTCTAGTAGTTAGTCCTAATCATCTTGGTTTAAGCATAGAACGTCTATGTTTGACCTACATTTGATGACCTTTTTGTCTGTTTTATAAACTATGCTATGTTAACTTGTGAACCTTTAATTATTGGTACTTAAGTTGATGTCAACCCTAGCCTCATTTGCTTTATGGAAAGGAAAAGAACAGAAATAAATTCTTTGTTTTTTTTTTCCTTTGAAAAATTACAATTCTCATTCATTTTTTTAATGCTGTTTGGTAAGGCCAGGAAAATTGGAAGAAAAATTAAATAATTGGGATGGAAAAATGAATCCATGGAGCGAGTGGGGAGCCATTTTTCTCTATTTTCCTTTTTATTGGGAATTAATTTCCTTTTCTACTAATTTTCTTGGCATTCAAATATAGAAAATAAATGACTTTCATTCCCAAGGTCTTGATTCCACGAACCAAATGTTCTGGATTGGAATTTGTGCTCAATTGAGACTTGTGAAGATCTCAAAAAGTAGATCATGAACCAATTCTACCGAGAGAATATTGTTGAGTTCGTTGTGATGAGGAACTTGTGACAACTCAGGCACACCGGATCAATCAAGAATTAGGTTGTGGTCAAGGTGTGATCCGGTCCGGTTCATCCGCGGACCGGCCCGAGCCCGCAATCCCAAAGCCCGGCCCGCCATTGAGCCCGGCCTGGCCAAACCCGTTGCACTACCGGTCCGGGCTAGGTTGACTAAACCGAGCCCAGGCTCGGCCTGGACCGGCCTGCTTTTTTTTTAAGTCAAACGGTCGGCCCGCTATGGCCGGCCCGTTCAGGCCCGCCCGAGCACGGCCCGGGTGAACCGGATTTGTGTGTTTTTTTTAATTTTTTTGAATATTTGGCCCCCCATTTACCAAAATACCCCCACTATTTGACCGTTTAAGGGTTATTTTGGTCATTTTTCCAAAATGACCAAAAACCCTTTACAACAACTCTATTTGGTGGTTAGGGGGGACATTTGGCTTAAAAAAAAATCCTATAAATATGTCATGAATCATATTTTTCAAACACAAACAATTCATTCTATCAAAAAAAAAAATTTCAAGATCACAAGAAGGTTTCAAGAAATTTGTCCATGCAATTCCGGCGATCTACGACTTCCTCTTTCTAATTTTTTTTTACATTTACAAAATATTTTTCTTTCCTCCATCTCTCTTTTTTTAGAAAGAATAATTTTTGATTAATTTATTTTTCGGTATCCCCCATCTTTCTAATTGTTTCTCTATTTTTTTTGTCTTTTTAAAATAGCCGGACAAGGTTCAAACCAACCTAATGATGCTTTCAAAATTTATTACTTTTCTTTAGCAAAATCTTATTTCTGATGATTTAGTTGGTTCACCTCCTGAAGTTGCTAGCAATACCCGAAATGTTGTAAAGAGAAAGCAAAAATCAAAAAATATTTGTTATTCTTTGTGAGACTAAACCTGATGGCTCACTTATTTTAGATCAGAAAGGTGAACAAGTTTCGTACGCGGCACAATGCAAGAAATGTTTCCATATATACAAACGGAAGAGGGGAGGTGGCACGGGCATAATGTCAAGACACTACGATACCTGCTACGCACCGAGCTCAATTCCGGCGACACAAACTCAGATAAGTTTTGGAGGCACCGCGGGTACTTCAATGAGTACGTTTTCTTATTCAGCTTCCCGTCATAAAACTGAATTTACTAAATATATTATTGCTGATGAACTTCCATTCACTTCGGATGAAAGTGAATCTTTATATGATTATGCCACAATTTCTTTAAATCCTAGTTTTAGTAAAGTTACTAGAGGCGTTGCTAGAAAAGAGGCTAAGAGACTCTTTAAAAAAATAAGAGTTGCTTTAAAACAAACATTTTTGCATGTTAGTAAAATATCTATTACTTCTGATATTTGGACAAGTAAACAAAATTATGCTTATATTTGTATCACGGCACACTACATAGATTTACAATGGATGTTGCAAAAGTGCATCGTCTGTTTAAAAAGTTTGAAATTTCCACACACGGGCTATGCAATTGCAACTTCTATTTCAAAACACCTGCGTAACTTTGATATTCATAATAAAATATTATCTGTATCTTTTGATAATGCTAGTAATAATACTTTTGCTATAAATTCACTACAGTTACTCTTTCAGCCTATTTTGGAAGGTAGATTATTGCATGTTAGGTGTGTTTGCCAAATTATTAACTTAGTTGTAAAATAATGTCTTGAATTTTTTAGTACACATTTAGAGACTCTTAGAAATTGTTAAAGATGTACCACATAGATGGAATTCGACATATTTAATCTTGAAATCAGTAATTCTCTTTAAGGATGCTATTACATATTTTTTGTAATATGGATCATAATTTTGAATATCAAGTAACTGAAGATGATTGGGTAGTTGCTTCTTCTATATGTGAATTTTTAGAAACTTTTACAAAGCTACATGTACTCTTTTTGGTGTTTATTAACCTATTTCTTGATTAGCTTACTTGAACTTTGTAACATGTCTTACTTGTTTTCTAAATATAGAAATGTTTAAAATTTTGACTATGTTGTAAAGAGAATGGAAGCTAAATTCACTAAAAATTGGGGTAATATACCTCTTTTATATTGTTTGTCTTCCATTTTTGATCATACGATCAAATTAGAGGGTGTAGAGGCTCTGTTAGATGACTATGCAGAAAATATGGAACTTAATCTTATGGACTTGAAAATAGAACTAAAGATAGTGTTTGAAAGATTAGTAATACTTTATGAAGAAAATGTTGTGTCGACCCGACCAACTCAAGCAAGTACTAGTAGTAGTTTAGGCTTAGCCGACCACGCCAGTCGTACACTAAAAGGGAAAAAACAAAGACACTCTTTCCAACCCACTCAAGAGTTGTCTTTATATTTAAGTTCTTATGAAGGAAGAAGAAGAATCTTCAAATCACTTCACTATTTTAGAATGGTGAGTACGACAAAAGATTTCTTGTACTTTCTACAATAGCACGTGATCTACTAATGGTCCCGGTGTCCACGGTAGTATCGGAGTCTTGTTTTAGTACAGGATCAAGGATTTTGAACGTAAAGAGGAGCCGCTTGAAGCCAGATAAGCTTGTATATGTGTTTAATATTGAATTTTAGCAGATAAAAGAATCCAATACAAGAGAGATGAAGCTGCTGACATCAACGAGTTGAACTTCGAATCACTTACAATGGGCGAAGCTTCTGGAACCGAGGAGGAGGAAGAAGAATGACTCAAAGGTATGACCAAAAAAATCAAAAAAAACTTTAAAACTAAACTTTAAAAAAAACATGGGAAAAAACTTAAAAACGAGAAACAGAAAAAAAACAAAAGAAAGAAAGAAAACTTGAAAAACACAAAATTACTAAAAAAACAAAAAATTAACAAATAAAACTTAGAACAAAAAAAACTTAAAATATAGAAACTAATTAATCAAAAAAAAAAAAAAACCCTAAACTTAAGACAAATTTTTTTTAACTATGCCTATGACAAGCAAAGCTTGCATTGCCAGTCCCAAATCCGGATAAAAGAGGAGGGGAAAAAACTAAAAGAAAACTTAAATAAAATAACAAAGTAAACTTTAAAATTTAAAAGAAAATAAAATTTAAAAAAGAAAACTGAAAATCATTAAAAAACTGAAAAAAATTGACTGGACCGGCCCAAACCAGGCCCGCCTGAACCCGCAACCCAGTCCGCCCGAACCCGCAACCCAGCCCGCCCGCGAACCGGACCGGCCTGGCCCAGCCCTACCGAAGCCGGGTCACTGGGTCGGGCTGGGCTCAGATCCTTCGAACCGGGCCAGGCCAGATCCGGCCCGCTGCTACCACCGGTCCGGGCTGGGCCTGGTTTTTCTTGGGGCGGTCCGGACCGGCCCGGGTCACACCTTGGGGTTGTGGAGTTCACTCAACTCATGGTTGCCATCGCTAATATGGGCGAAGAAGACCGCATATTCTTCTTCCTTGGCGAGTTACGACTGTGGGCAGCACAAGAGTTATAGAGGCAACGTGTTCAAGACTTGAAAACTATCGTCTCAGTACCCGATCAGCTTATGGAGTATCGACAGAGCGATACGTCCAAATCCAAGCCAAAGATCACCACCACCCAGGCCAATGGTGGGGAGGGAAAAATAGAAACAACAAAAAAGATTTCCCAATTGAAGGACAAGCAACATGCAAAGTCCCATACGGAGCACAAAGTGGAGTGCTTTGTGTCCGGAGGTAATTACTTTGCATGGGACTACAAAAATAAAGACAAGAATGTGAACGCAGTCCAAAAAAAGGAGGCCAAGGACGAAGAGCCATGAATGGGGCCCATATTAGATCCCTACACTTGATTAATGTCTTGATGAGCAAGCCTGCTGCGGCCAAGGCCCCGAGTTGAGAACTCATCTATGTGAATGTTAAAAGAGGAGGATATAGATCGTTTAAGAAGCGGGAATGAGTTAGATCTTTAGTTATCAATGCTTATTTGAGAATGATGATCATATGGACATTAACTGGGCGACTAAGTGTTAGTTGTTGGGTCGTGTTTGTATGTTGCATCACTTGATTAACTACTTGTTCATGTTTTCTTCTTCTTTTTTCATGATGTCCGGCGTAACACTCGAGATTTTTTTGCACGCTGCATTGTATGTTTTCGGGGCCAACTGTCATCCAACTCCCACCATAAATAAAAGTAATAATACGCTCCCATGACTTTATACTGATCTTCTCCCATCCAACCAGAACTTTTATACCTATTCCCATTGACCACAAGGGTCACTCGGGATCGGCTTGTTCATGTTGTTATATTAATCTGTTCTTTGTTTTCACCGATCACATGCTTCTTCTAGTATGTACTTGTATATGATCTGGGTTAGTTTTCCTCATGCGAACAAATGCAAACAAATTTATTTTTATGCCAACTGCTGAAGGCTTAGGTTCATTAATGTCTTGACTCATTAGTTAAACTATTCGTCAAGTGGACATATATGAGTAATGAACATATTGTGATAATATGACTACAGGAATTATGTCACATAAGCTTAGATTATTTGGATTAATTGCATTATCTTCTAGAAGTTAGTCCTAATCATCTTGATTTAAGCATAGAAAGTCTAAGTTTGACCAACTTCTGATGACCTTTATGTCTGTTTTATAAACTATATATATATATATATATATATATATGCTTTTTTAATTTGAACCTTCAATTATTGATAATCAAGTTGAACCCTAAGGCTTCTTTCGGTTCGCAGAAAGGAAAGAAAAGGAAATCAGTTAAGCATGAAAAATTGCAATTCTCATTATTTTTTCTTGTTGGTGTTTGAAAAGGCCATAAATATAGTCAGAATACATCTTTGAGCATATATAGTTTAGCCCTAATTTTTTGTAATAAATGGAGGAAATTGGTAGGAAAAGTGAATCCTTGGGGAGGGTGGGAGACCATTTCCCCCTATATTCTTTCATTTGGGAACCATTTTTTCTTTCATGCCCTTTTTCTTTGGCATCCAAATACAGGAAATGAATAACTTTAATTTCCCACGGTCCCGAATTTGCGAACCAAACGTGGTATAAAGGAAATTGTGCTAGATACACTTAAGAAGGCAATTTTTTTTTTTGAAACTAGTTGTTTGGCGACAACCAGTAAATACCTCTAGAGTATTGTGCAGTATTCTTGAACTCGCATGAGACTTTCTTAATCTTCTCGAAGTTCTAGAATTTTTCCATGTAAAATATATTAGAACTATAAGTTTATTGTAAAGAACTAAAAGTTTCTTGTAAGGTCCTTGAAAGCCTATAAATAGGATGTGTGTTTCATTTGCTCCTCACCACCAAATCGTGTAAGCTTCTTTCAATATAGTGAAGTCTTTCAACTTCCCTCTTGCTCCACTATTCTCTTCTCTTCTTAGCACGCTAGTTTAATTAGTTTGTTCGAAGAAGGCTTGGACGAGTCTTCGAGGAGGAAATTCGTGCATCGTCCGAAGTAAAGTGTAGACAAAAATATACTAAGTCCGTGACAAATGGTATCAAAGTGAAGGCCAATCGTCGCCATGTCGACACACTACAAAAATATTGCAAAAATGCGACGGAAGTTTCAGTCGCTATTTTGACATATTCCGTCTTTCAACTTCCACTCTTGCTCCAGATATTCCGTCTGTTTTATAAACTATCCTTTGTTAACTTGTGAGGACCTTCAATTATTGGTACTTAAGTCGATGTCAACCCTAAATGAAATTGTGCTAGATACACTCAAGAAGGCCAGAATTTTTTTAAACCAGTTGTTTGCCTGCAACCAGTAAGGATCTTTGACTTGATAAAACCTAAGTGGAGGAAGAAGGCAACAATATGCAAACTGCTCGATAGGATCAAACTATAATAAGTAGAAGATAAGCTCCAAAAATGGGTGAAGGAAATTGGATTCGTCACCCTAGAATTATCGATCCATTGATCAGTTTTAGATCAACTGACTGACAAACTAGTAGATATCAGAATGATTTCTAATAAACTCAGTTATCTTAGTAAAAAAAGCATTCCATGCAATAAGATGACTTTACCAATTGATAACTACATATTGGAGTCCCCAAAACAAGGTAGATCGAAATAACATCAAATTTCTATATTAGATAAGAGTTTTGAAAGTAGGAAGCTTTTTTTGCATTCATTGTCACATGAACTTGCTTATGTGTATATTAATGGGATGGTGAGTACATGTTTACCCTGCCCGCAGCCCAGACCTGCATTAGCGAAATCCTTCTTTTTTTTTTGTATGAACTACAAGGATGGAGAAAAGTTGCATTCTTTGGTCAAAATTGCTACTAAATTAGGCTATATCTGAACATTTTTTGTAGTTTGGCGAATATGATATTAGTCATTTGGTGGATCAAGAGCTGAGTATAGCTAGATTGTGTCCTTTATATAGGCTAAATTGCAACTAAATATCCTAGATTTTCATGATTTGTAAGCTGCTACCCTAAAGTATTATAATTGAAAAGTTGCTACCATAAACGTTACAATTAGCAACTAATACCTCGAACTTTTTTTCGTGAGTTGTGCCTGATACCCTTCCAATCTTCATATTGATTAGTGATACCCTACCTTAGTATAGAAGGTACTATATGAAATAATTTGGAATTGTCCTATATGCAATAATTTTCTCACTTAATATCCTTAGATACCTGCTACTATGTGCATGTTTCTACTGAGCTATAAACCTCTTAATATCCATCAGTAACTGTGTGTGTGTGTATGTGTGTGTGTTTAGCATGCAGTATGTTGTGTCTTACTCTCTGACAGTTAGCTATTATATTCTTATTCTCTTAAGACAAATTCCAACATAGATAGTTCCAAAAATCCATTTTTTTCTCAGTGTCTCTCTTCCTCTTCCTATAACTACTTTCCCCTCAAGGCACATTTAGATGTGCAAATACTTGAAACATTACTCCTATACCTCTCATTCTGTACACCTAAAATACAACAACAACAAAACACTATCAAGATGGTTGGCAAGAGGAAAGGACCATATGATTTCCAAGCTAACCATAGGTTGTCTGCCGAGACCTTCGATTGGTCTGTGGCAGCTGCAAATTATTATTATCATCATCATCATCATCATCATCACCACCAGCTTCTACTACTTATCTGAGCATTGTTGGAGAATTCTCACTGTGAAGCCCCCTTGAACTCTCTCCTATGTTCTCTGTCACATAGTTTTTGGTCATTTGAGAAGATTGAATTTACATTGTTTTTATCAAGTTATTCTAACATGGACATAAAAGGCATATACTCTGTTAAGATTGAGTTTCAAACTCATTCTTCGACTCTTAATTCCTAGTCGTGGCTAATTCAGGTGAAGTGAAGTGCGTTAATTTCTGTCCCGTCTCGAATGACCTTGATCTATTTGATTTATGAAACACTATGACATTTTTTTTTTCACAGCTCGAAATGAAGAAATTTTTTGTAGTATGCACTGGAAGCAGAGCATAGAGCATGGGTAGATGGGGATTGCTTGTTCTTTGGCCAGCCACTCATGGCTGTTTCAGTTCCTAGATTCCTTAGCTTTTGCTAAAAGGGTTCTATGATGGGATCTTAGAGAAATGTTCAATTGTGTGGTATCTTTCTTAGAATTTTGACAAGTTTGACATATTACTGAGCCTGGATGCTTTTAGTAAAGGAGCCGAGTATATCCTTATGTGCTGAAAAGTTTCACCTTGCATTATCCGACCTAAAAATGCTGTGAAAGCATGTGTTTGTGAGGACTCCTGTTGGAGGCTTCTGGGTCTTATGATGCTGATCACTACCAAATTTCAGCATTTGGTGCCGACATATATTATACCCCAGCTGGACGGCGGTGGTGGCGCACATGTGTGGTCCAGAGGCCTACGGACACAAGACTTCAATGAAACAAAACGAGTAAAGGGATATATGCACTATTCACACAAATTCACAACCGATGTGGGACTATTCATAGGAAGGTTGGTTTTTTGAAAGTGAGAGCAGGAGCAACAACAGACAGTAAGTATGTTAGTTGTCAAAATGCCTCGGACGAAGACCACAATCATCTGATTTTGCATGGTGAAGCCGCTACATACATCTTCATTTTATGGACTATTTGGATCTTCTGCAACGAAAGGATCCATGACGATGCCTCTATTCAGATTCATGAGCTCCTTCCATTTTGCAACAACCTTATTCAAGATAGTACGTGACTGGCGCTTGTTCGTCATCGAGTTGCAAAGAACTCGGCTCACGTTTCTCGATGAGGTCGACCAGAACTTTTACGTCGGATAGGTAGAGGAAAGTTTTAGTCGACGAAGAGTGGCCAGTTGGCATATCAGGCCAGGTACGGGGTGACAAAGGGGGTGAAGGAGAACTCAGTGCTGTCGCCCGGGCACGGGGGCGGCGAAGACAAGCCTAAAATTAATATGAGGTCCATAAGACAGTTGTCAAATGCCCATATTTTTTAGGACCCCTATTTTCGGCCCCCTAAAAATCAAGTTTGGGCCTTGATCTTTGGGCCAAAAATTAAATTGCACGCTAAAATCTATGGATTGTTGTCTTTATTCAGAATTTTGTTAAAAAAATATGCTTCCGCTAGGAATACTTTTTAAAAAATAATAATCAAGTCCTGGCCTTGATAGTCAATTTGTTGCATGGCTAAAATCAAATTACCACGGGAATACTTTTTGCCGCCGTCGGAATAGATAGTTCTGTTGACACAAAAAAGATTTAGAACAGACAATTTTTTAAAAGAATTTTGTTGCCGCGGAAAGAAAGAGTTTTGCTGCCACAGAAAGGTTTAAAACTGATATTTTTTAAGAGAGAGTGAAGTTGCAGCCGGAATCAAAGACTTTTTCCCCCCCTAAAAGAGCTAATGGAATCAGCCCCTCCCTTTCCAGGTGAGACTTTGTTTAAATTTCTTTTATGTTAATTTATTGAAGAAAAATCTTCTTACCCTATGGTTATTCCTAAAGAGTCGATTTAGTGGTCGAAATCGACAACTACGAGCGAGTTTTGTTCCTCAACTCCCTACTTGAAACAATCCATTTCCATTAGGTGATATTTGTAGTTTATTAATATATATTTTTATGAATTGTTGTTGATTATCTTTATTTTTTGTTGACTAATTTATTAAAAAAAATAGGCTTAATTGCTACTTGATACCCTCAACTATTACGCTTTTTTAAGTTGATACCCTAAACTTTTTTTTGTAACAACTTGATACCAGATAATTTTTTGGACAATAATGCCCTTACCCAAATTTTAAAACTACCACTCACCCCCCCCCCCCTCTACTCCAGGCCAACCCCCCCCCCCCCTCCGCCCCCCCCCCCCCCCCCCGTGCCCCGCCTCGCCTGCACCCTCCCCCTCCGCCGCCGCGCCTGCACCCTCCCCCTCCGTCGCCGTGCCTGCACCCTCCCCCTCCGCCGCCCCGCCTGCACCCTCCCCCTCCCCCCCGCTCCCCTCCACCCTCCGGCAACCCGCACCCCCTCCCTCTCTCGCTGCCCTCCTCTCCTTTCCCGACTCCACCATCGCCGGAGAGGGAAGGGGGGAGGTGGTCGCCGGAGAGGGGGGGGGAGGTGGTCACCGGAATGGGAGGGGGGGAGGGGGGTTGCATGGGAGAGAGAAAGCCAGGGGCATTTTTGGGATTTTTTGTGTTTTAGGTATTAAGTTGAAAAAATAAAATAGTTGAGGGTATCGAGTTGTTACAAAAAAAAGTTTAGGGTATCAACTTGAAAAAGCGTAATAGTTGAGGGTATCAAAGTGCAATTAAGCCAAAAAAATATGTTCTTGTCATCTGATTCATATTATTTCTATTGAGATTAACAGAGAAACTTAGAAAGAAAATATTTATATATTTGTTGTTGGTTGTTTATTTGTCGTTCATTATTATTATTTGTTTGAAAATTGTGATAATGTCAATTGATTACATAGTGTTTGCATCTAGATTATCCATTTGAATATTATATTTGATTGTATAGTGACTAGCCAGTCCTCTTTTTTAGACATATATTCTTTTGGATATTATATTTTGTTTATTCTTTTATTTCTTGATATTTGGGTTGATATTGTATCATTGTCGATGGAAAAAAAAAAAGTTATAATATGCTCGGAGAAACCAGAATCTCTCGACTGGGAAGATCTAGTTATACTAGATTGAGGGGACGTTAAACCTCACAACATAAATTACAGAATTTACATACATGTAACGTGTGTGTCTTATAGTTATGGAATGATGGTGTTTGAAATGGCTTGGGGGAAGAAAGAACATACACATGAATATGTTCAAGGGCATCCTACATGAAAAAGATGAAAACAGTCTAGGGCTAAGCTAGTGTTCCGGAGAAGAAATAATGCGAACTTTCTCATTTAACATGAAAAAGATGAAATTATTGATCACATATTTCAAATGACTTATTCCGTCATCATTCAACAACTCATTGTTCTACAAGCAGAAAATAAACAAAGAGATGAGATGAATCAAGGCTTAAGCTGTTGGAGCCTCAACAATAGCCTCCACCAACTTTTTCACTTCTTCTTTAAGAGTTGGAGGTTCTGCAAACCACCATTTGGCGAGTTGTCGAAATAGATTGGACAACTCTTCTTCCTCTTCGACCAACGCGCTGGGCTCGAGGCCTAATTCTGGGTTGTACTCAATCGTCTCGAGTAAATCCCTTACCGATGGTGGAAAAGCATGATCAAAATCATTTTTCAATCGATCACGCACAAGTTGTACATCGGGAGGTAGACGAGTAGTGTGGCCGAAGGAGGCTGTTGCAACTAGGAGAAGTGCCACAATCAAGAGACGAGTCATATTGAGATTTGAATCTTCACTAAAAATGGCACTTTCTTTGTATGGACACTTGCAAGAATGTAGAAAATTGGTACATATATAAGACAAGGGACCTTATAGGATTATTTAATTCCATGAGTTGCATGAAACTTAGTGAGTTACTGTGCATTCGGTTTCTTAGATGGACTGTTAGTGTTATTTATTAAATTTTTGTAGAGTTCAAAAGAAGGTTTCTAATACTATTCTTTATAGTCATATTAAAATTATCACATTTAAGAAGATGTGATTCGGCTCTAATTAACTACTCAAACTTACATAATATGTATCTTGAATCTACAAGTAACTAAACAAACAAAAAATCTCACTTAGCAAAAAGTATCTATTCACGAAAATAAATATATTGAAACACTTCATAAGGCCCTTAGTTGTAGCCACATGAATGGTTCTATAAAAAATTAATTATTGAAGAACAAAATAAAGTTGCCTCAAACCTAATATTTTGATTATTATAGAATTTTGCATTTGATATTTGAGACGCCCTCTTTTTCTTATCCAAACTCTGTGTCTACTGTAACTAAAGTTAATGTTAGACAATTAAATTTCGAAGTAAAGTAAAATAATAGCTAATCTGTAATAAAAAACTAAAAGAACATTTTGTCTAACATTAACTTTAGTTACAGTAAAATAATCTTTAAATTTATTAGGAAATTGTCTTAGTTGTAGCTCAAGTGCTCCAAAGATATGTTTCAATAGATTTTTCTATGATTGACATGAGAGAATGAAAATGACATATTAAATATTAATACTAAACATGAATAAAATTAAATTACTCTTTCCCCTACAACCTATTCTCGAAAACAAAATTAACTAATGAAGATCAAAATAAACTTGCATCAAACATGATATTTTGATGATTATGGAATTTTGGATTCTGGACTGTGAAGTAATTAAATAATTTGTCATTTTAATCAAATTTCAACCTGACATATACTGTACCTCCAGTATATTGTTAGACCCAAGTTTAGCCAAAACTATATCCAGAGAGTTTGTCTTCCTAGATAGTATATTGTTATGCACTAGCAGTATACTATCGATATACTAAAAGTATTCCGTCAGTATACTAATGTTAGACCCAAATTTGATTCTAGAAAATCTCTGTTATACCAAACGGTATATATTTTTATCTTGACATTATACCGACGGTATTTCGATCGTGTATTTTTGTGTGGGATAGATATATATTCTCATCATTGAATGTTGTAAAGGCTATTTTTATAGCCGTTACTGTGCTGACAGTATACCATCGGTATATTGGATGTACAGTAACGACTGTATTATATTGAGTTGTTTTGGCCTCCTATAAAAGCAAGTTTTGGCCTCATTTATTACCACTTCTTAAGCCTAAAATTTTGACCTATCTACTAAACCTTTGTGAGTATAAAATTCTTAGACCAAACACTTGAAAACAACATACTCCAAACTTCTCCTTATTCAAGATATTTCATTTGCCAAAATATATTTGAGATAGAGTGTAGATTGAGTTATAAATTGGAATCTTCAAATTTTTGTAGAAGATCTTCATATTTCTTTTAAGTTGTTGAAGATGTAAGCCTCTGTATCAAATCTTAGGTGCTTGTCGGCAAGCCCTTCAAATCAAAATCCATTGGTATGAAGTTAGTGAGGCCTTAGGATCAAAGCTCGATAGAGTGTAGATTGAGTTGTAAATTGTGATCTTCAAATTGTTGTAGAAGATAATCTTTCATGTATGATTTTGAAGTCTACATGCTTTCAGATCAAAGCTTGTGCAGAAGTCGGCAACCCCTTTAAATCAATATCCGTGTGTATGAAGTTAGCGAGGTCTTAGGATCAAAGCTTGCAGGTATAACATTTTTTTATAATAGTGGATTAAAGTAGGAGAGAATTCCTGGACTTGAGTGTCTCACGGAGGATACCCGAATGCATCCTGTGTTTTTGTTAGCACTTTTTTTTAAAAAATTTCTATTAGTGTTATTTAACTGTGCACAGTTTTTTTTTGTTACACCCTATTCCCCTCCAACCGCCACCACCACCACTAGGGGTGAGCATTCCGTCAAACTGGACCGATTTTGAAAAAAAATCAAAATAAATCGAACATGTTTTAAAACCGCCCGAACCGAACCCATATTTCACACTAACTGGACTGATTTTTTAATAGAATTTGGTTTGTTTATTTCGGTTGGGCAAGGCTTCTCTTGATGGGGCGGACTTTCATGAAATATTTCTTTAAAGTTCTTAAAAAAGTACCATGGCACCTAATCAAAATACCAATCCATATTACCAAAATAAATCCAAAACATGCTTATATTACCAAATTTCAATCACATAATCATTAAAATGTATAATAATAATTATTATACAAATTACAAAGACTCGCATAATCACATTAATATCAAGATTATAAAGACTCATAAATAATTGTTACATACTCAGAAATAATGGTTACATATATTCATTAATAAACAAATTACAATACTCTTCACATTCACTATCTCGCATAGTTACACATAGTTTACACACATAAGAGTTAAAAGTTTTTTCATGAAATATTTCTTTAAAATTCTTTTAAAAAAATCCATCGCAACTAATCAAAATAACAAATCCATATTACCAAAAATAAATCCAAAACATGCTTATATTACCAAATTTCAATCACATAACCATTTAAATGTATAATAATTATTATTATACAAATTACAAAGACTCACATAATCACATTAATATCAAAAAATTTAAGACTCATAAATAATTGTTACATACTCAGAAATAATGGCTACAAATATTCATTAATTTACAAATTACAAATACTCTTCACATTCACTGTCTCACATAGTTACACACATAAGAGTTAAAGGTTTTCTATTACAAATAATCTCAAATCACAAATTCTCTTGATAATATTTTATCTTTCCGAAGTAAAGAGTATTCCACTGAAGCTTTGTCGCATATTACAACCTACAATATATAAACCAACGTAGAAAAAGAGGGAAACAATGTTATAATGAAAGGACAAGCGTATGATCAATCCATAATGGAAGGCTGATGCTTCATGCTTGTGAATATTCTAGCTCATAGGCAAATGGTTGTGAAAGTTGCTTATATAAAATAAAAGCAAAGTGACTTTAAGAATTAGCAGAGTTTTAAAGATACAACATGAAAGTTTAACATTATATCTTGTTTCCTTTCATATATGATTTGCTTTCAATAGTTTTCCTTTTCTTTTTTTGGGCCATGGCCATTAACAAACGAAGCATGAGAAAAAGAAGAAGATGATATGAGATATTCCACACTTCATGGTTCCTTCTTGATGATAAAATTAAAATGTGCCCCCTCAGTTGAGAAGAACAAAGTCCAAATGACATGAGGTTCCTTTTAAAGCAAAATTACAAATAAAGATAACTTTTCTTTGCCATAGTGGTGGAAGCACACATTGTGATATACCAAAGTTAAATCCCAATGAAGCAAGTGCAAATGAATAGCTATCAAACAAAAGAAGACAAACCAAGACAAAACTAAATTATTTTCACTCTTGTGGTTACCTGGGAAAGACATAAGACCCTGACTGGGTGGTGGAAGAGATTAGTGGATCGAGCTACGGCGGCTTATTATTCCTTCCATTTAAAATGATGGGAGTGGAGGACTGTGGGCCCAAACGGCATGCAATGCCACATACACAAAGTCCCGTGCGTAAAATTGAACATCTTAAAAAAGCAAATTATTTGAGACTCTAAGCTAGAGATTGATTTGTTTGTTACTGAAATATAGAAAAAAAAATAGTAACTATTAAGCAATTATCAAACTTGAACCTGCAAAAGTGACCGAATTAATATTTAAAATATTTCTTAGGGTTTGCTTGGATTGAGGGTTAAAAGAGTTAACTGAGGGGAAGTTAAGTGAGAAAAACTAATAACCATGCTTGGTTGGAGGGTGGGGGTTTAGGAGAGGAGGTTATAGAGGCTTAAGTGAGGATTTGTTTAACCTTTTTTTTCCTTCTATTTTTACCCCCAAATCGGGAGGTTAACGATTGAGATTAAGAGATTTTGTTAAAAAAGTCTTAAATATCCCTTATTTGACCTATAAAATGTCATGACTTTTTTTTATCCTTTTTTCTGCTTTCAACATACTGCTCCGTAGCTTTCTTATTTGTGAAGATATTTTGATAAATTCTAATTAAAATTTTAATCAAATTTAATTTTATAATATATGTAACAATGATATTTTGGTAATTATTATAATTTTGTTAACCCTCCTCTCACTCAAAACCTCCAATCCAAGGAAGAGTTATTAAACACACCTCACTTAAGTCTCCCTACAATCCAAGCAAGATTATATGTGTTGACTCTACTCTAACTTTCCTTCACTTAACTTTGCTTATTTTTCCCCAATCAAGCAAACCATTAAGTTTCCAGATTAACAGCCAACATGAAATGCATTCATAATAACACTAACATTAGATTAAATATTTTTACCTTTAGAAAAATTAAGAGTGAAAGTAGGTTAATCTGCACCAAGATATAGTTTATATGAAAATGAGTTCCTCTGGCAAATCACTTTTGCTCTCCAAACAATCCAACCAACACAAGCATAAACAAGACCATACTTGTTGTTGTTGGGCGTGCAAAAGCATTTGCCAACCTACCTGATCAAAACCAACCACCGTTTAATGGACACCAAATACATATAAAGACAAATATATGGCTATGACTATGTCACCTGACAAATTCCAATCTTTATAACTCAGATGAAATTACAAGATTGACAGAATTAACGTTGAACCCTTTGCCCTAATTGGTTCAACTCTCTCACCACTCTCAAAAAGAAAAACAGAAATTATAATTGAATCACTCACCAATCCGTAGTAATCATCCTAACCAAAGTTGATGACTCCTTAGTTAGATCTCTTTCCTCCTTCTGTCTTGGATGACGAAGTCCTAAGAGCAAAGCATGAGCTTTCTTTTAGATTTTCTATGGACGAGCACCCTGAATCTCCACTTTGTGCTGTGTTTTGTGCCCCCACCCTCACCCCATATATATAGGATAAGAAAATCATATTCTAGTCATAATTGGATTTCCTAAATAGAAATAAAATAGGAATCCTATTATAGTTAAAATATTCTATAAACATTCTATTTTAGATCATAATAGGATTTCCTAAAATAAGAATTCTATAATATCTAAAATAACACAACAATAATTATGTACATCCAAATCTAATCAAATCAAATATTTAACTAGATTTGAATTTTACAAGTATGTTATTACTTGTAAGCCCTTGTTTTTCAAATTTTAGTTAAATTAGTGCTAATTAATTTTTGATGTTAATTTTAGCCTTAAAATAATTATTAGGATTTTTAAGAATTTTTCTATAATTTTTAAATGAGTTTTATATATTAAAATATTAATTTATAAATTTTCTAAAAAGTTTTAATTAACTTTGTAATTAATTAGATTGTTTTAATATCATTTTATAATTTTTAGAATTGATTTAATATCAATTTGCAATTTCTTAAATGTTTTAAACTACTAAATGCAAATGATTATTTGCATTTGACTATTGCTAGGACTTTTGTGCAATTTTCTAAACTATAGGGGCCTAAACACAAACCCTAAACTACCCCCCCCCCCCCACGATCGGGCTCACCCACCCCCGACCGACGACTGCCACGCCGACGGGCAGCCCCCGCCATTTCCGGCTGCCCCGACCGACTTTGAACCCCTATTTAAACCCCTCCTCGCCCCCTCAGCCTAGCTACCACTTCCCCCGACTACCATCGACGCCCTAGCTCCGCCCTTCCCCCAAAAACCCTAACCGGAACCCTAACTCCGGCTGACGCCCAGCGCCACCCCCACAGCAACCAACAGCCCCATCCGCCACCGCCATCCGACTCGCCGCGCTGAGCCACGCCCAGCGCCACCGGAGCGCCGCCATCCCGACGTCTCCTCCGCCCGCCAGCCCCTTTGAAAACACCCTCAACCGTCGGACACGTAGGTAACAGGACTCGAATCATGTCGTGCGTGTCTCGTTTTCACGCACGAGACTCGCCAGGACACGACGAACCTAACGCTGTGCTTGGACACGCGTTTTAGCATTCGTACGTGTTGTGCATAGCACAGACACGTAGATACCTGTGTCCTTAACTGTCCGGACACAGGACCGATATTTTATTTTTTTATATATAATATAAGCCTAAACGAAATAAGATAAACGAGAACCCTAATCCTAACAAGACTAGCGGGCTGACACCCTGGCCAGTCCAACCCGAGTTAAACCCCCCCCCCCCCCCCCCCCCCCCCCCCCCCCCCCCCGCTGGCTCAGGTTCGAGCCCTCCCCCTTTCTGTTTCTTTTCTTTTTCTTTTTCTGTTTCTTTTCTTTTTCTTTTTCTGTTATATATATATATTTATATATATATGTATATATATATATATTAGTATATATATATATGTATATACTGTATTTTGACAGTAATTTTATATGTATGTATATATATTTTATAGTTAGTAAATTATATATATATATATATATATATATATATATATATATATATATATATATATATATATATATATATATATATATATATATATATATATATATATATATAAAATATATATATATATATATATATATATATGTTTGTATATATGTATATATTTTTATGTGTATATATATATATATATATATATATATATATATATATATATATATATATATATATATATATATATATATATATATATATATATATATATATATATATATATATATATTATTATATAGACACACTTTATAATTAAGTGTTTTCTTATATATATATATATATAAGAAAACACTTAATTATAAAGTGTGTCTATATAATAATATATATATATATATATATATATATATATATATACTTTATAAATTAAGTATTTCCTTATACATAGATATATGTACTTTCAACATATGTATGTATATATTTATTTTGTATAATTTTACCATATTAAAATAATAATATTTATTTTGCACTATTACCAAATTGTATTTTAGTATATTTAAATTACTGCAACCATTTGGTGTCCAAGCCTAGCATGGGTATTTGGGCCCAAATGTGTTTTCACACATTCAAGACCTGTACAAGTCATATTGGACTTGATTCATGGCCTTGGGTCCTGTATTTGAACTTTGGTTCAAATTATATACATGGACAAAATACGCAGATAATTAATTATTTAAATTCAATTGTGTACAATGCTGTTTTTGATTTTCTAAAAATATTTAAAGTATTGTTAAAATTATGGAAAAATAGTATTTAGATACTATGTTTAGTTAGCTAATTTAGTATAATTTTTGTAGTGTTTAATTTACTGTTTTGCCACTAGTTTGGCATATGAAACCAAAACTTATTTTCTGTATACTTATGAAAAACTGACTTTTTATAAAATATTTGTACTGGTTAATAAATTTCAGAAAAATTATAATAAATTTCTATGATTAACAAGGATCACTTTGGTACTTTACTTTAAGAAAACTAGACTTCTTGTCTATCTCTAAAATTGTTGGAACACAACGATCATTTGATTTATTTATTGATTAATTTCGACTTGTAGCTTTTTGTGTCATTTTGAGTTTTAGCCGTGTTGAACCCCACCCCTCACTAGTGTAAAGACCCTAGAAAGTTAGTTAAAGTAGTGTGTCATCCCACATTGGTCTCCTATGCCAAAGTCATCATTTTGGCTAGGTGTCCAGTCACAAGTCGTGGTTCACCAATTAGTGTCCTAGTGTTTTAGCTTAGTATAAAAAAACTAAGTTATTGTATTTATTTTCTACAGTGACGAGTTACCGGACATCCATAGCACTGTTATCGCCGCTTGTTTTGTTTCTGCTTTGCTAGAGGCAAGTACTTTCTACGAACTTTACATATTATCACATAAATGAACTGCAAACCCCACCATGTTAAATGCTGATCCTTGGGGTAGCAAGTTAGATCCCTACATGTTGTACTTTCAGTTACTACCATGCTTAGAACAGTCTTGATGTCTCTCTCACATGATTAGAATATGGGTTATGGGGAAACTGTTAGTAGCGTACGTGATCATGCCCCCTTACTCGTACGTACGTACCGAGCAAGGTTGACATTCTATGTATACCTTGTCGTAGGCGCACCAGCTGTATTTGTACGTATGTACATCTATCGCTTGTTTTACTTGTACGGAAGTACATTTTATATACTTGTACCACAGTACATTTTACACCTATTGACGATCACGTACCTGCTACAGTTTTAAACATTACATATACATCTGTCTCTATGACATATGTGTCCTTGCCATGATAGACTATGTGATGCCATGCTTTCCAGTTATTCCTCCTATGTTCATTTCTATGTTTCATATGCTAGTTTGTTAGATTCAGTACTTGCTCCCGTCCTGACAGGATAATGTTGTAGGTGTCCTTACTGAGGAGGAGTTACTCTGCGACACATATTATGGAGTTACTGTCGAGGACCCGGCTCTGCTTTACGAGGATGTTCCTACGGGGAACCTCGCCTAGTTGTCTTTTGTTTACTTAGACTTTTGAGAGTAGACATGTATTAGACTAGATCTTTTTTGTAACTGGACATGTATCCAGTCTTACTTTTCAGTTCACTTGTACTTGGACATTTTACTATATACGACGACTTTTGTGTTTGGAGCATTTATGATTCTTCTTCACTTTTAGAACTGTTAGCACATTTAGTCTTATCATGTTGTCCTTAGAACAGCTTACTACGTTTTATCTCAACGTAAGCTGGGCATGACTCGGCCTGGCCCAACAATTTGGGTAGCGGGTCGTGACATGTTTTTAGTGGTGGCCCATGCAGGTCCTGAATAAACTATTTGGTTACGTTATTGTACCAAGCAGGCCTACAATTAGGAACTTAAGGTAATTAGACAACATTAGGAAAGACGCTTCGAACACCTAGAGGAATGCTAGGATTACAACATAGGAAATATAACGCATGTTTGCTATTATAATTAGATTTTCTTGCATGTGATTGCTTACTTTAAAATAAATCCTTATAAGTACTTTTTATTTGTAATTTAGATGGTGCTTACTCGTTCATCCCAGCATGTTACGCCCGAGAATAGGGCCCTCCTTCTTCAGTCAGCTGACCAGTTGACTGATACACCTTCACCTACCATATTCCCCCACTCCACAAATCCACAAACCCAGATACCACAAACACCTTCCACATCACAGGCCCATCAGGACCCGATACTTCCACCACCCCCTATCACTATACCCATCCAGGCTTCCGTCACACTCGACGGGAACCAGCTGCTCACACTGATTCAGGGGTTCCTAACAACCCATCAGGAGCAGACTACCTTACTCCGCCAGAGCATGGAGCATTCTGAGGGACGTCCCGTGGTCCCACCACATGTAGAGCCACGGCAGAGAGCGGGGACGATCAAGGACTTCATGGGTCTGAATCCCAAGGTATTCTTAGGGACAGAGGGCATAGTAGTAGCAGATGACTGGCTAGATTCAGTAGAGAGGAAGCTTCTGGGAGTTAGGATGTCGGATGACCTCCAGGTCGAGGCAGCGGGATTTCTGCTGATAGACCTAGCAGGAGTCTGGTTCCGGAATGAGCCGTTGTTTGCGAGGGGTAGAGACACTTGGGATCAGTTCAAGACCCAGTTCAAGAAGAAATTCTTCTCGACCACTGCTAGAGTAGCCATGGGGCTACGATTCCAGAACATCCAGCAGGGGAACCGTTCTGTTGATGAGTATGCGGCAGAGTTTAGTCGCCTGAGCCGTTTCGCTCCTAGTCTGGTTGCTGATCCAGAGGAGATGACCCGTAGGTTTTGCCATGGTCTAGTTCCAGACATTGGCATTCTTATAGTGGCGAACGGCATGACTGACTACTACCAGAGCCTAGAGTTGGCCCGGAGCATCGAGGAGCGTCTTCTGTCATGCAAGAGGCCGGCTCCTGTACACCATGAGGGACCGTCCAAGCGTCAGGATTTCCAGCAGAGAGCACCGACGCTGCCACAGCAGACTTACCGTCCCTCTACATCACATCACCCGACCCCGCCAGTTCGAGCCCCGGGACCCCGGCAGCAGCAGAAGGGAGCTATATGTTCTTTCTGCGGAAGACCAGGGCACGATTACTCCATCTGCAGGAAGAGGCTGAAGCAGTGCTTAGTTTGTGGGTCTGCCACCCACATGATACGGGAATGCCCAGTAGCCAAGGGACCTAGAGGACTGCTTCCGACTCAGCAGCAGAGGTTTGGGCAGCATCTGCAGCAGCAGAAGGGACCTCAGGGGAAGGTCTATAGCCTAGCCCTCGAGCCGGAGCCGGAGCAGGTTTCGGAGCCGGATTACTTAGCTGACGTCATCACAGGTCATGTTTATTTGTATACTTTTCTAGCTCTATGCTTGTTTGATTCTGGTGCATCTCATAGCTTCCTGTCATTAGAGTTCATGCATGAACATCACTTAGTATCTACACCTACTGCGGAGATCAGTAGAGTAATGACGGGAGGAGGACTAGTGCCTATTAGAGCTAGCTATAGATGCTCTATTATGATAGCCGGGAGAGAGTTCGAAGGGCGATTCTTTGTGATGCCACTCACCGATTATGATATCATATTGGGGATGGACTGGCTTAGCTATGCCCATGCATCTATAGATTGTCATGAGGGTAGTATTTTGTTCAGTCCCCCAGGCACAGCACCATTCAGTGTTAGGAGGACAGGGCCAGAGATCAGCCTAGAGCCGAACTATTGTGCTACAGTCGGGGACGCAGCACCGCCACACCCTATCATTAGGGAGTTTATGGATGTATTCCCCGAGGATCTTCCAGGACTTTCGCCTGACAGAGATATGGAGTTTACTATAGATTTAGTACCGGGTTCATCACCAGTATCCCGGGCTTGCTATAGAGTGAATCCCAAGGAGGCCATAGAGATGAAAGAGCAGATTGATGACCTGTTGAAAAAGGGTTTCATTCGATCCAGTGCTTCTCCATGGGGAGCGCCAGTGCTCTTTGTGCCTAAGAAGGATGGTACAGTCCGGTTATGTATTGACTATCGGGCCTTGAATGCCATCACTATCAAGAACAAATATCCTCTGCCCAGGATAGATGATTTGTTCGACCAGTTGAGCGGGGCGAAGGTGTTTTCCCGAATAGACATGAGATCTGGGTACCACCAGGTGAAGGTTAGGCTAGCAGACATCCAGAAGACGGCGTTCAATACGAAGTACGGGCAGTACGAGTTTCTGGTGATGCCATTTGGTCTCACAAATACGCCAGCTGTCTTTATGAATTTGATGAATAAGACGTTTCACCAGTATCTGGATAAGTTCGTCGTAGTGTTTATAGACGACATCCTGATATACTCGAAGATGCCAGAGGTGCATGGAGAGCACTTGCGGATAGTTTTGGGGATTCTGAGGCATGAGAGATTGTTTGCCAAATTGCCGAAGTGCGAGTTCATTTTAGACCGAGTGGAGTTTCTCGGCCATGTAGTCACTGGAGATGGAATCTCGGTGGATCCCAAAAAGATTGCTCCAGTTGAGACGTGGAAGGCTCCGACGTCAGTTTCAGAGATCAGGAGCTTTCTGGGTTTAGCAGGCTATTATAGAAAGTTCGTCCAGGACTTTGCTAGGATAGCTGAACCCATGACGAAGCTGACGCGGAAGGACACAGAGTACATCTGGTCAGAGGACTGTCAGGCGACATTTGAGGAGATGAAGAGGAGGCTGACGACCGCTCCAGTTCTGACTTTACCTTCAGGTTCTGGAGGTTTCACCATTTACAGCGATGCTTCTGGAAAGGGGCTAGGATGTGTCCTACAGCAGCATGGGAAAGTGATTGCTTATGCATCTAGGCAGTTGTGGACTCATGAGAGAAATTATCCTACCCATGACCTAGAGTTAGCTGCGGTGATCTTTGTACTCAAGTTATGGAAACATTACTTATATAGATAGCGTGTGGAAATCTTTACTGACCACAAAAGCTTGAAGTATGTGTTCACACAGAAAAAGCTGAACATGAGGCAAAGACGATGGTTGGAGTTGATGAAGGACTTCGACATCGATTTACAGTATCACCCGGGGAAGGCAAATGTGGTGGCGGATGCGCTGAGCAGGCATCCGATGGCATGGTACCTGATGATAGATCGGTATTTGTGGGAGGATCTAGAGAAGCTCGGTATCGAGCTAGTTCGGCCAGGATCAGTGATATAGATGATGGCGCTTGACATTCAGTCAGGTTTGATGGAGCAGATCCGGGAGGCACAGTCTACAGATGAGAGCCTTCGCAGACTTCGACCCCAGGCGTTAGCTGGATTGCTGGATGACTTCACGATAGCAGAGGATGGATCCTTGAGGCATGGCAGCCGATTGTGCGTGCCGAAGGGAGAGCTGGTAGAGGCAGTCTTGCAGAAGGTGCACCGATCGAGATATTCTATTCACCCTGGTGCTAACAAGATGTACCGTGACTTGCGGGAACATCTTTGGTGGCACGGAATGAAGAGGGATGTATCGCATTTTATCTCGAGATGCCAAGTTTGCCAGTAGGTCAAGGCGGAGCGCCAGAGGCCAGCTGGTTTATTGCAGCCGTTATCCATTTCCGAGTGGAAGTGGGAACATATTACGATGGACTTCGTTTCAGGGCTTCCTCGTTCCCAAGGAGAGAAGGATGCCATCTGGGTCATCGTAGACAGGCTGACGAAGTGTGCGCACTTCATACCCTTCAAGGTGGGGCTTTCCACCGAGAAGTTGGCGGAGCTATACATGCAGCAGATAGTTCGCCTACACGGAGTGCCGGTGAGCATCGTGTCAGACAGAGACAGCAGATTCACATCCCACTACTGGAGGAGCTTGTAGGAGGAGTTGGGCAGTAGGCTCAAGTTCAGTACGACGTACCACCCGCAGACAGATGGGCAGTCCGAGAGGACGATACGGACACTGGAGGATATGCTGAGGACCTGCGTGCTGGACTTCGGAGGATCATGGGAGAGCCATCTGCACTTGGTAGAGTTTTCATACAAAAACAGCTACCAGGCCAGTATCGGTATATCTCCTTTCGAGGTGCTACATGGACGACGATGTCGCACACCGCTCTTTTGAGATGATGTCGGAGATAGAGTTATGCTTGGGCCAGAGATGATCACGGATGCAGCAGAGAAAGTCAGGATGATCAGAGACAGGCTCAGAGTAGCTAAGGATAGGCAGAAACACTGGGCTGATGCTAGTCGCAGACCGATGAAGTTCGCAGACGGTGATATGGTGCTAGTGAAGATATCACCTACTAGAGGGACGATCCGGTTCGGACGAGGAGGAAAGCTGAGCCCCAGATACATCGGGCCGTTCGAGATACTTGGCAGGATCGGAGAGGTAGCTTACAGGGTTGCACTTCCACCCAACCTAGCAGGAGTTCACGATGTCTTTCACGTATCTCAGCTGAGGAGATATGTTCCAGACCCCAGTCATGTGCTAGATCATTCAGAGTAGGAGGTCGGACCGAGCCTTACAGTTTCTGAGCAGCCAGTGGAGATATTAGACAGGAGAGAGAAGAGGCTGAGGAACAAGGTTATACCCCTAGTACGAGTAGCTTGGAGCCGTCACTACCCAGGTGAATCTACTTGGGAGAGGGAGTCGGACATGAGGGAGAGATACTCTTACTTGTTCGATCCAACCGCTGCGAGGGAACCATCCGTTCCCGCTTGATACCTTAGAGGTTAGTTTCGATCGCAGCCTTAGTCATTTTGTTGTATTGCTTGCTATGTTAGAATATTGTCGGATCTTCAATCCTTGTGAATTTCGAGGATAAAATTTTTCAAGGAGGGAAGACTTGTAAGTCCCTGTTTTTCAAATTTTAGTTAAATTAGTGCTAATTAATTTTTGATGTTAATTTTAGCCTTAAAGTAATTATTAGGATTTTTAGGAATTTTTCTATAATTTTTAAATAAGTTTTATATATTAAAATATTAATTTATAAATTTTTTAAAAAGTTTTAATTAACTTTTGTAATTAATTAGATTATTTTAATAGCATTTTGTAATTTTTAGAATTGATTTAATATCAATTTGCAATTTCTTAAATGTTTTTAAACTACTGAATGCAAATGATTATTTGTATTTGACTATTGCTAGGACTTTTGTACAATTTTCTAAACTATAGGAGCCTAAACACAAACCCTAAACTACCCCCCCCCCCTCCACGATCGGGCTCACCTACCCCCGACCGACGACTGCCACGCCGACGGGCAGCCCCCGCCATTTTCGGCTGCCCCGACCGACTTTGAACCCCTATTTAAACCCCCCTCGCCCCCTCAGCCTAGCTACCACTTCCCCCGACCACCATCGACGCCCTAGCTCCGCCCTTCCCCCAAAAACCCTAACCGGAACCCTAACTCCGGCTGACGCCCAGCGCCACTCCCACAGCAACCAACAGCCCCATCCGCACCGCCATCCGACTCGCCGCGCTGAGCCACGCCCAGCGCCACCGGAGCACCGCCGTCCCGACGTCTCCTCGCCCGCCAGCTCCTTTGAAAACACCCTCAACCGTCGGACACGTAGGTAACAGGACTCGAATCGTGTCGTGCGTGTCTCGTTTTCACGCACGAGACTCGCCAGGACACGACGAACCTAACGCTGTGCTTGGACACACGTTTTAGCATTCGTACGTGTTGTGCATAGCACAGACACGTAGATATCTGTGTCCTTAACTGTCTGGACACAGGACCGATATTTATTTTTTTATATATAATATAACCCTAAACGAAATAAGATAAACGAGAACCCTAATCCTAATAAGACTAGCGGGCTGACCCCCTGGCCATCCCAACCCGAATTAAATCCCCCTCCCCCCCCCCCCCCCCCCCCCCCGCTGGCTCAGGTTCGAGCCCTCCCCCTTTCTGTTTCTTTTCTTTTTCTTTTTCTGTTTCTTTTCTTTTTCTTTTTCTTTTTCTTTTCTTTTTCTTTTTCTTTTTCTTTTTCTGTTTCTTTTCTTTTTCTTTTTCTGTTTTATATATATATTTATATATATATGTATATATATATATTAGTATATATATATATATATGTATATACTGTATTTTGACAGTAATTTTATATGTATGTATATATATTTTATAGTTCGTAAATTATATATATATATATATATATATATATATATATATATATATATATATGTTTGTATATATGTATATATTTTTATGTATATATATATATTATTATATATACACTTTATAATTAAGTGTTTTCTTATATATATATATATATATATATATATATATATATATATAAAATATATAAAAAAATATATATATATAAAATATATATATATATATATATATATATATATAGAGGAAAATAAGGTCGACCTCATTTTCCTCACTTTACAACATTTTTTTCTTGAATTTTTTTTTATGGGATTCATCTACACCTTATTGATTGGCAACATACCAAATTTCAAGAAAAAATAATATTGTTTAGCCCCCTATCTATCCCTTGCAAATCGACGGTCTAAAACTTTGCTGCTACACCGTCGATTTTGCAAGGGATAGATAGGGGGCTAAACAATATTATTTTTTCTTGAAATTTGGTATGTTGCCAATCAATAAGGTGTAGATGAATCCCATAAAAAAAAATTCAAGAAAAAAATGTTGTAAAGTGAGGAAAATGAGGTCGACCTTAGGTAACTTACCTAAGGTCGACCTTAGGTACATTTTATATATATATATATATATATATATATATATATATATATATATATATATATATATATATATATATATATATATATATATATATACTTTATAAATTAAGTATTTTCCTTATACATAGATATATGTACTTTCAACATATGTATGTATATATTTATTTTGTATAATTTTACCATATTAAAAGAATAATATTTATTTTGCACTATTACCAAATTGTATTTTAGTATATTTAAATTACTGCAACCATTTGGTGTCCAAGCCTAGCATGGGTATTTGGGCCCAAATGTGTTTTCACACATTCAAGACCTGTACAAGTCATATTGGATTTGATTCATGGCCTTGGGTCCTGTATTTGAACTTTGGTTCAAATTATATACTTGGACAAAATACGCAGATAATTAATTATTTAAATTCAATTGTGTGCAATGCTGTTTTTGATTTTCTAAAAATATTTAAAGTATTGTTAAAATTATGAAAAAATAGTGTTTAGATACTATGTTAAGTTAGCTAATTTATTATAATTTTTGTAGTGTTTAATTTACTGTTTTGCCACTAGTTTGGCATATGAAACCAAAACTTATTTTCTGTATACTTAGGAAAAACCGATTTTTTTTTATAAAATATTTGTACTGGTTAATAAATTCCAGAAAAATTATAATAAATTTCTATGATTAACAAGGATCACTTTGGTACTTTACTTTAAGAAAACTAGGCTTTTTGTCTATCTCTAAAATTGTTGGAACACAATGATCATTTGATTTATTTATTGATTAATTACGACTTGTAGCTTTTTGTATCATTTTGAGTTTTAGCCGTGTTGAACCCCACCCCTCACTAGTGTAAAGACCCTAAAAAGTTAGTTAAAGTAGTGTGTCACCCCACATTGGTCTCCTATGCCAAAGTCATCATTTTGGCTAGGTGCCCAGTCACAAGTCGTGTTTCACCAATTAGTGTCCTAATATTTTAGCTTAGTGTAAAAAAAACTAAGTTATTGTATTTATTTTCTACAGTGACGAGTTACCGGACATCCATAGCACTGTTATCGCAGCTTGTTTTATTTTGCTTTGCTAGAGACAAGTACTTTCTACAAACTTTACATATTGTCACATAAATGAACTGCAAAGCCCACCATGTTAAATGCTGATCCTTGGGGTAGCAAGTTAGATCCCTACATGTTGTACTTTCAGTTACTACCATGCTTAGAACAGTCTTGATGTATCTCTCACATGATTAGAATATGGGTTATGGGAAAACTGTTAGTAGCGTACGTGATCATGCCCCCTTACTCGTACGTACGTACCGAGCAAGGTTGACATTCTATGTATACCTTATCGTAGGCGCACCAGCTGTATTTGTACGTATGTACATCTATCGCTTGTTTTACTTGTACGGAAGTACATTTTATATACTTGTACCATAGTACATTTTACACCTATTGACGATCACGTACCTGCTACCGTTTTAAACATTATATATACATATGTCTCTATGACATATGTGTCCTTGCCATGATAGACTATGTGATGCCATGCTTTCCAGTTATTCCTCCTATGTTCATTTCTTTGTTTCATATGCTAGTTTGTTAGATTCAGTACTTGCTCCCGTCCTGACAGGATAATGTTGTAGGTGTCCTTACTGAGGAGGAGTTACTCTGCGACACATATTATGGAGTTACTGCCGAGGACCCGGCTCTGCTTTACGAGGATGTTCCTGCGGAGAACCTCGCCTAGTTGTCTTTTGTTTACTTAGACTTTTGAGAGTAGACATGTATTAGACTAGATCTTTTTTGTAACTGGACATGTATCCAGTCTTACTTTTCAGTTCACTTGTACTTGGACATTTTACTATATACGACGACTTTTGTGTTTGGAGCATTTATGATTCTTCTTCACTTTTAGAACTGTTAGCACATTTAGTCTTATCCTGTTGTACTTAGAACAGCTTACTACGTTTTATCTCAACGTAGGCTGGGCATGACTCGGCCTAGCCCAACAATTTGGGTAGCGGGTCGTGACATTACTAAATCCATACTGGACTCCAACAATCTCTTCTTCTAGTCTGATACGAGGGTATTGACCCCGTGGGTCCTCAAATGGACTCTATGCTGTCGCCCCACGACAGAATACCTGCTCCCATATGCCTAGGGGTGAGCATTCGGTTTATTCGATTTAAACCGAACCGAATTAGCCAAAACCGAATAAATCGAAATTCTAAAAATGCAAAACCGAAACCGAACCGAATAAGCTAAAACCAAAACCGAACCGAACCGAATAATAAATTTGGTTTATTCGGTTTGTTCGGTTCGAATTAATGGGTCGGACCCAATGTTGGAATCGTGGTTAAATTATAGTAAAAATTATAATTTTGATACACATATTTGTTGAATTTCGAAATTATGCACAAAGTTGGGCTAGTTGTTAAATTATCAATGTTAGAATTGAAAACACAAACATAGAATTATTATTTCTCAAAATATACATTTTCTTAAATTGAGAATATTTACATATTTGTATAATTCTTATTCGGTTTTCGGTTTGGACCGAAACCGAAACCTAAAACCGAAAACCGAAACCGAATAAGAAATTAATGTATTTTGAAAACCGAAACCGAACCGAATATTTTTGAAACCGAACCGAATCTCTTATTCGGTTCGGTTCGGTTCGGTTTTCGGTCCAAAACCGAATAATGCTCACCCCTACCTATGCCACTGATCTTCGATCCTCGAGTTGCTTTGCATCTTCTTTCGTCTCTAGCTCCTCGACTGTCACGTCGACACTAGCTGCCATACGTAGCAATTCTTGCACCATTGAGATCCTGTCGACATCAATGATATGACAAAGACCGAAGTCCCTAAAGATCAGCCTCACCGTGAGTCTCGGTTACATGTCCCCAACTTTTGTCTTTCACCGGAATATGTTACCGTTCCGACGAGCTTCTTCACCCTTGGCTTGCCGAACCAAGCAGACGGTACGGTTCTCCTAAGATTCGAACTCCTGAACCTTTCCACCTTCGTGTCCGATATTGAAGCTCCCCTATACATATGTATCCTCAAGCAGAACATCAAATACTGTGCATGCCGTCGATGATCCATAACTCCCCCTAACTGTATGAATAGTGATGCACCTGCCTTTGATTGACTTTGTTGCAAACCTTGATCTCCTTCCTGGCTTCAAACTGTTGAAACCAATGTCGTTCTATTAAGATTTGGCAAACCACCCGTCGCCAAAATCGAATCTATAGAGCAACCCCCACTTGGAGACCGATCAACTGTCATAGGATCGACAAACTGAACCTCAATCTTTAACTCACCACCAATCATCGCTTTGTCTCGACGAACTGAATCTTCTGTAACCCTTAAAACTTTTCGAAGACCCTCCTCAACAAGTTTTCAACAATCTACCTCCTATCGAATATCCCTCGAGCCTCCATCCGGTGTCTGTGGTCTGCATGTACAGCTCAGTAGCTTGAGCCTGTACATGCCATAACACAAATCTCCTCGAAACAGCTGTTGAGAACCCTTCGCAAGCATCCGATCTCTATCCCCAAATAAACTATGACAGTCATCATCTGCCAATCTTTCTACCGAAACTAAGTTGTAGTAAAAAGTAGGTACAGATCGTACACCCTTAAGAACGAGTTTCTTACCGAGCTCCGTTGTCAAATACACATTACCGATGCCTACAACCGCAACCATCTCTTTGTCGCCTATCTTCACACGTCCAAACTTGCCGCCGCGATATGACATAAAGATCCTCCTATGTGGAGTGGCATGGTACGAGGACCCCGTGTCCATGATCCAGTCGCCATTATGACACATGCCACAAGGTTTCTTTGCGTCGGTCATTACGATGATGATATCTCCAAACGTTGTGAGATCCTCCTAATCGTCCTTGCCTTTTGCCTTCTCAGCTTTGAGCTTCATGCAGTTCCTTTTGATATGATCCCTTTTGCCACAATGATAGTATCCCTCCTTGTGGTCCACAATCGTAAGATTTTGAGAACTCCCCTTGTCCTCTCCTGTGAATCGAGTCTTTCCTTCCCGTAGGAAGCCACCAGACCGTTCTCCTGCGACGATTCAACTTGCATGCGTCATACCTCCTCATTCAACAAGCTACTTTTGATTGCCTCTATCGTGACAACTCTATCTGGAATGGAGTTGCTCACCGACACCACTAACGTCTTCTAGCTTTCCGGTAGAAAACTCAAAAGTAGTAGGGCCTGAAGCTCATCATTAATCACCATCTTTATCGCAGACAGCTGATTGATGATACCTTGAACCTCGTTCAGATATTGTGCCACCGAGACACCCTCAGTAACTTCGAGTTAACGAGTTGGCGAATAAAAAATACCATGTTGCCAGCCATCTTTCTTTCATACAGTGAATGTAGCTTCTTTCATAATGCTTTTGTGGAACTCTTAATGGATAAGTGGTGAAACACCAAGTCATCTAGCCATTGACGGATGAATCCAATGGCCTTTCGTTCCAGTCTTTACTAGTTTTTAGCAGCTTTATCTGATAGGTTTGTGCTATCGCCCACCAATAGACCACAAAAGTCCTTGCACCAGAGTAGATCCTCCATCCTTGGCTTCAAAATTGCCCAGTTCTCTCCTGTGAGGGTGACCATATGAGTGTTCATCTGCTCTATAGAAATGGTTGTCAGAACCCCAAAAGTTCTGATACCAATTGCTGGGTGTTCAAAATTCGTGTGTATGAAGTTAGTGAGGCCTTAGGATCATAGTTCACAGTGTTAAGGAAAGAGTCATACTTATTACATATTTTTTTAGTATTTTCTTTTTTTATAATATTACCGTTGTACTTTCCTTCTTTATAATATTACCGTTGTAGTTTTTGTATTTGTTTTCTTTGTAATCTCTATAAATTAAGGTTTTCCTCTAATGAATAAATACATAGAAGATTATTCCAATTCTTCATTTCTAACATGGTATCAAAGCTTTAGCTCTAATGATGATCGATCCCGCTTCTCCCTCTGCCGGATCCACCATCCAGTCGGCTTCCTCCTCTCCCACGCTGGCGACGTGACCTGATCTCTCCGGACTCAGATCAATAAACCACTGTTAGACAACCTTAAGGAAATGGTATCTGAACATGTACCTGGCTAACCCATTTTGGTTAAACTTGATGGCAGTAATTATAGTCAATGGTCTTTTCTTATGAGGAGTTTTTTTTTTTAAAAGGGAGAGGTTTATGGAAATATATTAATGGTAACAAAATATGTCCTTCAGCAAAAGATGCTAAGTTCGCTGATTGGGATATTAACAATAACAAGATTCTTACATGGATCACGAATATTATTACTCTATCAATTAGGATGCAACTTGTTAGATTTGGCACTGCAAAAGATAACTTGAGATTTTTTGGCACATAGGTATGTCCACACTAATTTTGCTCAAAGTATAAACTAGAATAGGATATACGTTCTTTAAAACAACAGAACCAACAATGTGTCTCATATTTTTATTCTAAAAATGTCCATTATTTGGGATCAACTGGCCATTATGGAACCCAAATGGATATCTAATACTGCAATTTGGTTAAAATTTTGTAAAGAATCAAGATTAGATCATTTTTTGATGGCTCTTCATGATGAATTTGAAACTAGTAGAGCATTTATTCTTCACCGGACACCACTTCCTATTGTAGATGCTACACTATATGAGCTAATCTCTGATGAGACACGTAAAAGTCTTATGCCATATATAGACCCCTCAGTCTTTGTTGCCCCAACTCAGCCTACTGCTACTTTTTGAAATGCGAATTTCGTAAATCTTAATTGTGACTTATCAAATGTTCAATGTAACTACTACAAAGAATTTGGCCACATGGTCAAGCATTGCACTTCTCCGATATCAAGGAACATGTGGGACAGAAAGAAAGTCACCACATACGGAACCCTTACAACAGCTTCTGCAGCATTGCCATCCTCCAGCCCTAGTACTTTAACAATTGCAGATATTCAAGATATTATCAAACATGCTCATTCTATTGGTAAAAACTTTATTGATGTCTCTGCATTTTCAGGTACTTACTCTACTAGTTGGTTTGTAGACTCTGGTGCTTCGAACCATATGACTTATAATTCTAAATGTTTGATAATTTAACCCCTATTTTTTCACCTCCTACCATTTATACTGCTAATGGCTCTATTGTTATGGCAGGTCATATCGGTTTTGTTAAAACATTTAATGACCTAACTATTTCATATGTCTTGCTTGTGCCTAAGTTGTCCATGAATCTTCTATCAGTCGGGCAATTATGTGATCAAGGATTTAATATTAACTTTTCTTTATTTGGTTGTACCATTTAGGATCTTCCGATGGGGAAGCAAGTTGGGACATGCCATAGAGTTGGTGGACTTTTTATCGTAGATAAACTTATAAATATCCCACTCACAATCGGTAACTCAATTGTTGATCCAACAACTTTTTTTTATCTTCCTTTATGTTCTGGCATTCTAATTTCAATATAAACTCTTTTGTAGATAAAACGCGTACAAAATATATAAAAATCTTTCATATAAATCTCCTTGGTTTATTTACATATATACATATATAGAGCCCAACTTGGTGTATGATAATTCAAGTACAAAAATATTTAATAAAATTGAAAATCATTATTAAAGGCCCGACAATACTTAGATTAATAACAAATTTTTAGGGCTCAAGGCCCAGACTTAGAATAAAACAAATAATAAAACAAAAAAAAAAAAAAAACAAAACAAAAAAAAATAATAATAAACGTTAAACGGAAAAGAGAGCGGAGAGAAAACACTCTTTCTCAACTCCTCCACTTTTTCCAAATTCCTCATAGAGGCTTCGTCGAGAGAGAACGAGAACGGGAGGGAGAGAGGGAAAGAGGAAGGAGAGAGGAGTGGAGACTGCTTACCATGGGGCGACGCTTCTCCAGCACGGAGGAGCTCGCAGGAGGGAGGAGGGGTTCTCACGAGGAGCTGGCTTGGCCGACAGAGTCTCGACGTCGGCGACGCTCGCGTGGGGCTTGGATCCGCGAGTGCTCAGTGATCCCGGCGGTCGAGGGCTGGCCACCGTGGTAGCTAGGGCACGGTCGAGGTTGGTCCAGTGCAGGTGCGAGCTTGGCAGAGGTGGCTCGAGGTTCACGGTGAGGCTCAGGTGAGTGGTGTGTGGGTTGTGGGAGGAGGTTGGTGATGGTGTGGGTACGGCGACGGGGAGGTAGGTACAAGGGTGGCGGTGATGCTGGCCACAGGCGTTGGCCGGTGGTGGCTGTAATGGTGATGAAGATAATGGCTGTGGTGGTCGATGAAGGATATGCGGTGGTCCGGTCAGTAGTAGGAGGATATCGATGTGGTGGTGGCAGTGGTTAGTGATGGTGACGGGACAGGGGAGGAGTGGGGAGGTCGGAACGACGGTGACAGCAGGGTTCGGGTGGTGGCCGTGGCTCCGGCCAATTAGGGTTAGGTTTAGGGATTAGGGTTAGGGATTTGGGGATTTTGGGATTGGATGGTTGTTTCGGGATTTTTCGGCACGAGTGAATGTCTAGTGTGTCGGACACGAAGATAAAAATGTAACGATAGTGAAAATAGTGGAAGGAAGAGATAGACACAGACACGATGCACGCACGACGATGACGATGATGATTATGGTGGTGTTTGAGAAAACTTGTGGGAAAAATAAAAAAAGGGAAGCCTCCTCTATATATAGGAGTGGGGTTTCCTAGATAGGAAAGGATTTGGATCAAATCTTTCTAAAATTAAATCAAATAAATATTGAATCCAATAAATTCTACATTAATCAAAATCAATCCATAATGATTTAAACATAATACTAGATATTATTAATAATATTTAAAATACATTTAACCAATTTAATACTTTGTAAATAATAATAATAATACTTTAAAATAATACTTTGAAATAATATTCAATATTAAATAATATTTGAAACATATTTTTAAATCTTAAAAATAATTAATAAATCAAAAATATATCTTTTCTAAAAATAAAATCATATTTAAAAATATAGTTTAAAAATCCTTTCGTTAATCAAATATCTTTTGTACGATTTCAAATAAAAATATATTTTCTAACTAGAAAATATTCAAAAATAAAAATAGAAATAAAAAAAAATTCAAGAACTGGGCTTACAACAATAGCATAACTTCTTCTGAATCACCTTTTGATATTGTGCATTGTGATGTTTGGGGCGAAGATCCCACTAAATCTATGGGAGGTGCTCTATATTATGTATTGTTTGCTATACATGGACATATTTATTACATTCTTGTTCTAATTTTTTTAAGGTATATCTTGAGGTTTGCACAATGATCAAAACACAGTTTTCAAAAACCATTAAATTTTTTAGATCCGACTCTGGAGGGGAATATATATCCAACCTTCCTTGATTTTTTAAAAACTCAAGGAACCCTTCCTCAATTATCCTACATCGAGACGCCTAAACAAAATGGTGTCGCAGAACGCAAACACCATCATATTGTGAAAACTACTAGAAATTTACTTCTCTCATCATCAACATGACTAAATGAATTGACTTACGATATGGATGACGTGAATTAGCTACTGGCGGGATTTCTCCCTTTGAACGACTTTATCGTACCCCTCATGATTACTCCAAACTTCGTGTCTTTGGCTCAACATGTTTTATCCTTCTTTCCAAAAGAGAACGAGATAAACTCAGCAAGAAAACATCTATGTGTGTGTTCTTAGGTTATGATATCCAACAAAAAGGTTATCGGTGTTATGATCCCTCTTCTTGAAAACTTTATCGCTCTCGACATGTTATCTTTTGGGAGAAGATACCCTTTTATTCATTCCCAAAAAATCGTACATCAATCTCTGATTGTCTTCAATTCTATGATACTTTTATTGACTCAACATCCGATAACCTTTCCATGAAATACTTCCCCCCTTGTTGAATCCATTTCTTCAGAAACTCATCCAGTACCTCCAATTTCAACCCGACCAGTTCATGATAAACACCAACCTGCTCATCTCCAGGATTATCATTGTTATATATCTGCTCTTTTATCCCATAATGAACCAACAACATACCGTGAAGCCTCTTCTAACCTTCTTTGGCAACAAGCCATGCAAGAAGAACTTACTGCTTTACAAGATGCTCATACATGGGATCTTGGGGATCTTCCTCTTGGAAAATCTATTGTATGTCATAAATGGATTTAGAAAATAAAACAAAGCCTGATGGTTCTGTTGATCGATACAAGGCCCGTTTAGTTGCAAAAGTTTTTATCCAAGAATACGGTATTGACTATGACTACTATATATAGTTGCTCGTATGACTACTATATGGACTTTGATTGCAGTTGCTTCTATTCGTCAATGGAAGCTACATCAAATAGATGTTAGAAATGCCTTTCTTCATGGAGACCTTCAAGAGAAAGTTTATATGAAACCACTACCCGGTCTCCACACCCTCCTTATCAGGTTTATAAACTTAAACGAGCTCTATACGGTCTCAGACAAGCACCTCGAGCGTGGTTTGACAAGTTTTGTACTACAATTATTACTTATGGTTTCACTCAGAGTATACATGATTCTGCTATGTTCTTTCGCTCATTTAACAAAGTTATTGTTCTTCTTGTCATATATGTAGATGACATGGTCACTACAGGAAATAATTTACAAGGTATTCATGCTTTAAAGTTACACTTAAGTACCTGTTTTGAGATGAAAGATCGAGGTAGTCTTTGTTACTTTCTTGGGGTAGAGGTTGATCATCAGTCTGGTGGTTGTTTTCTCTCAAGTAAAGTATGCATATGAAATTCTCCTTCACGTTGGTTTAATTGATAATAAGATTGCAGACACCCCTTTTGAACTAAACGTTAAGCTTCATGCATCTGATGGCACCCTACTCTCTGATCCTACAATGTATCGTCAGGTTGTAGGCAGTCTTAATTATCTTATTATCACTAGACCTGATATTAGTCATGTCGTCCATATCGTAAGTCAATTCATGTCTTCAACTCGCTCTGTTCATTATACAGTCATTCTTCGAATCTTATGCTACTTGAAGGGCACTTTATATCAAGGACTACACTTATCATCTACCTCCGCGCTTACTCTTCGTGCTTATTCTGATTCTGATTGGGCGGAAGATGTCACAGACCGTCGCTCTACCACAGGCTTCTGCATCTATCTTGGTGATTCTCTCATTTCTTGAAAAAGTAAGAAGTAAACAACAGTTGCCCGCTCAAGTGCTGAAGCTGAATACAGAGCCCTTGCTCACACTACGTCTGAGATTATATTGTTACACTGGCTACTTATGACATAGGCGTTGAACATTCATCAGTAACTCATCTGTTTTGTGATAGTAAGAGTGCTATTCGAATAGCTCATAATGATGTCTTTCATGAGCACACCAAACCTATTAAAGTTGACTGCCATTTTGTCAGGGATCATTTTACAAAAAGAACAATCTACCCACCTTATATTACTTCAGAAGCTCAAGTTGCATATTTTTTTACAAAGACACGCCTCTTAGCGCGGTTCAACTTTCTTGTATCCAAACTCAATATGTTTTCTAAACCATCTTGAGTTTGAGGGGGGATGTTAAGGAAAGAGTCATGCTCATTACATAATTTCCTTTTTAGTATTCTCCTTTTTTATAATATTACCACTTTCCTTCTTTATAATATTACCGTTATACTTTCTATATTTGTTTTCTTTGTAATCTCTATAAATTGAGGTTTTCTTTTAACGAATTAATACACAGAAAATTATTCCAATTCTCCATTTATAACACAAATGTATAACTTTTTTTTAAATAGTGCTTTAAAGTCTGAGAGAATTCCTAAACTTGAGTGTTACACAGAGGATACCTGAATACATAATGTGTTTTTGTTATAGTCTTACTTTTAGCACTTTTTTTTAATTTTTTATTAGTATTATTTAAGTTTGCTCATTTTTTTTTATTTACACACCCTATCCCCCTTCCCCCAACTGCCGCCACCACCACCACCACTACCACTAGGGGGTGAGCATTGGATGAAACTGAACTGATTTTGAAAAAATCAAAATAAATCGAACATGTTTGAAAACTGACCGAACCGAACCCATATTTCGCACTAACATTTTTCACATAGAATTTTGGTTCTCTTATTTATGTTGCGCTAGGATTCTCTTGATGGGCTGGACTTTCATGAAATATTTCTTTAAAATTCTTAATATTATTGTAAAAATTATATAAAAATATTAAAATGTATAAAAATATTATTGTACAAATTACAAAGACTCACATGATCACATTAATATCAAAAATTTAAAGACTCATAAATAATTTACATACTCAGAAATAGTAGTTACATATATTCATTAATATACAAATTACAAATACTCTTCACACTCACTATCTCATATAACTACACACATAATAGTTGAAGGTTTTCTATTACAATGAATCTCAAATCACAAGTTCTCTTGATATTATTTTTTTTCTTTCCGAAGTATTGAGTATTCCGCTGAACCTTTGTTGCAAATTACAACATGCAATATATAAATTAATAATACTATTAGTAATATTTAATTTAAATCTAAAGCAAAACTCTACAAGATATTATGTGTATATCAAAGTACATACTTTAATTAACAAAATATGTACAAAAAATTAAGAAACTGAAGCAAAAGTCTCCAACACTAAGATCAGTGAAAGCATTAGATCCAGAATTAGAAGAAAAGTTCAACAAAAAATAATGAAACTTACTCAATTCGTGTCCCTTAAATTCCTTTGGAGAGAAATAAAGATTTATACTACAAATAAAAGAAGATTAGGTTAGAAAACTTATCAAAAATAACAGAACTTACTCGACTTCTTCGATATTCTTTAGAGAATCATAAACTGGAGTTAGATCCAGACGTGAACAAGGTTTAAATTTGGGACAAAGGAGATTTTGAAAATATATATATATATATATATATATATATATATATATATATATATATATATAAAATAAAATATATAGGGATCATGTGACACATACAATTTGACAACTAAAAAAATACATAATATTGGTCACACATCATTTGAAATGATGGTTCAGATTTAAATGCGTACCAAATATTTAGGGATCATGTGAAAAATATATATATATAAAAAATAAAATATATAGGGATCATGTGACACATACAATTTGACAACTAAAAAAATACATAATATTGGTCACACATCATTTGAAATGATGGTTCAGATTTAAATGCGTACCAAATATTTTTATATGAATTGTTGTAGATTATCTTTATTTTTGACTAATTCATTGGAAAAATATGTTCTTGCCATTTGATTGCATAGTTTTTTCTATTGAGATTAATAGAGAAACTAAGAAAGAAAATATTTTTATATTTGTTGTTGGTTGTTTATTTGTCATCAATTATTATTATTTGTTGGAAAATTGTGATAATGTCAATTGTGCATAGTTTTTTCTATTGAGATTAATAGAGAAACTAAGAAAGAAAATATTTTTATATTTGTTGTTGGTTGTTTATTTGTCATCAATTATTATTATTTGTTGGAAAATTGTGATAATGTCAATTGATTACATAGTGTTCATATCTAGATTATCCATTTGAATATTATATTTGATTGTATAGTGACTATAACAAGTCCTCTTTTTTATGAGATATTTTTTTTTGATATTATATTCGGTTTATTTTTTTTATTTCTTGAATTTTAGGTCGATATTGTGTCGATGGAAAAAAAAAAGTTATAATATGCTCGGAGAAACCAAAATCAACTCTTGACTAGAAAGATCTAGTGTTTGATAGCTTATATTTTCCATGGAATTATTTTCCAAAAAACGATCATTTTCCATATTTTCATCTAAAATGGTGGAAAATAAAACTTGTCCAACCCATAGAAATATATCATTTTCCATGGAAAATAACTATTTTTCATGAAAAATAAGGGAAATCAAACACCCAAATTAAGTTTTCCATGGAATTTTTTTAAAATTCCATGGAATTAATTTCTTTTCTACGTATTTTCCACCCTGCAATCAAACACACCCTAAGTTACAGAATTTTCATATGTGTAACGTGTGTTTGTCTTATAGTTATGGAATTATGGTGTTGGAAATGTTGGTGTTTTTGCCTTTGGACTAGAAAAGATAGTCCCACATCGGCTACACCAAATGGTGAGTATCTCAATATAATGCATTGCTTGTGTTGAGGTGTGCACATGAGGTATAGTGGGGCACAAGTTTGTGCCATGTGGAAGTATTTTCCTAGAAGGAAAAAGGATTAAATCCAACAAGGATGCAAGTTAATTTTTGTTGTGCGGACTCGGACTCGGACGCGGACTCCAAGATGTCTCGTGCATGCACGGGAGGGTTCGGGGGGTAGGCGTGGACTGGCACACTTCTATGCTGATTGTGGGATGATCTAAAATATCAAACTCTATTTTTGAGTATTGGTATTTTAGTCCCACATCGGATAGGAGAAGAGGTGAAGTCTCAACTCCACTCTATAAATAGAGCCCCTTGGCCTCCTTTGAAAGATGCACCAAGAAGAGAGTTGAGGGAGTCTGTTAGGTCCAGGAAGCCCGTTCAAGTCTCAAATATTGACTTACGAGCGTTCCAGAAGTTCTCCTGAACTTGCTGGTTCCTGGGAGCTTATCCGTACTGCGGGTATAGCTTTGAGCGCCGGTGTTCAACACCCCAGCGAGATCCGCTCTTCTTCTTCCTTCCTCTTTCTGTTGCCTTCGAGAATCTGAGACTCAACTGTTGTTGATCATCTCTTGTTGCCTTCGAGAAACCGCTATTGCAAACGCGATTCGATTTTTTTTAATCGTTTAGGCTACGCAATCAGCATTATTTGCATCTCTTTTTTAGGGATTGCAACTGCATTATTTGCATCTCTTTTTTAGGGATTGCAACTGCATTCTTTGCATCTCTTCTTAGGGATTGCAACTGAGTTTTTCCATCGATTGTTTGCAAATAGACTAACAATCTCAAAGCTATACGATTCGATGGAAAACACTCGTGCTTCGCTTGTCGATACCGGCTTTAACAAGTTGGAGAAATTCGACGGCGAACACTTCCAGATCTGGAAGCGAAAGGTGACTCTGAACCTTCAACTCGTGGATGTTGATCACGTGTTGGATGAGGAAGAACCAATCGTTCCAGCAACAGGATCTGCTGCTGTTCTGGCCGCTGCTACGAGCAAGCAGACGAAGTAAGGATAACAGCATATGCAGGCTGCTGATCCTGAATTTCATGGAAGACTCTCTGGCCGAGTCCTACACAAAGAGGACTTCTGCCAAAGAGATCTGGGAGTCCGTGGGGAAGCTGTATGACGACGACGAGGCCCGGTCGAAGATGTTCATGGTTGAAAAATACCACAAATGGGTCTTTGAAGACGAGAAGACCATGCTGCCCCAAGTGAAAGAGTTCCTGAAGCTGCGCCAGAAACTGGAGGACGATAGCATGTCCCTCGTCGACAAGTTCGTCGTTGGAGGGATCGTGGCAAAACTTCCTCCAGGATGGAGCAACATCTATGCAAGGATGCATAGGAAGAAGATGGAGATTAGCCTGGATAATCTCCTCAGCGAGATTCATGTTGAGGACGAGATGCGCTCTCAACAGAAGTTGGACACCCTGTCCAAGCAACTAGCAACGGCGAATCTGGTTCAAGCCACCAGAGAGAACAAAGGGAAGCAGGCGGCTTCTCACCACAAGAAGAAGGACTTCTCGAATCTGAAAGTGAAGGGTCCAGGATTCAAGCAACAGAAGTCCAAGTCCCATGTGACTTGCTTCAACTGTGGCAAGAAGGATCACTATAAAAGTGAATGCAAGTCCAAGCCCAAAGAGCAAGGTGAGCCTAACAAGGTTTCTTTGGTTACTAATCAGGTTGCCATGATAGCACAGGTTGCAACTGTGGGGGCAGACTTGGACTGGTGGATAGACACTGGCGCGACATGTCATGTCTGTTCAGACAAGGACTGGTTCGTCTCCTATGAGCCTACTTCCGAGAAAGTTATGATGGCGAACCAGGCACAAGCTGAAGTACTGGGGATCGGGACGGTGGAGCTGAAGCTTACATCGGGGAACATTCTGACGCTTCAAGGTGTGAAGCATGTTCCTGCAATCGCAAAGAACCTGATCTCTGGGAGCCTGCTCTGCAACGCAGGCTTGAGGATGGACATCAATGCTGGCTAAATGGTGATGTCCAAGAAGGGTACTTTCTTCGGGAAAGCTTTTCAGACTGAAGAAATGTACAAAATTCAGCTTGTTGTAACCCAGCATAATAATGTCAATGCTATCACTAGTTTGAATTACTCTCTTGAGTTGTGGCATAATAGACTAGGACATGTTCATTGTAAGCGAATAAACAAAATGTCTAGTCTAGGACTTATCTCCAAGTGTGGGGGTAAGGTAGAGAAATGTGAGATATGTGCTCAGACGAAGATCACTAGGAAACCCTTCCACAGGGTCCATCGAAGCACAGATCTTCTGGAGTTGGTTCACTCAGATATCTGTGACTTCAAACAATTCTCTACAAAGGCCGGGATGAAGTATTTCATTACTTTCATCGATGACTTCTCCAAGTATGCCTTCGTCTATTTACTCAAATCTAAAGACGAAGCATTCGAGAAGTTCAAGGAGTTCAGGGCCGAGGCTGAACGGCAAACTGGACAACAACTCAAGAGGCTGAGGAGTGATCGAGGTGGGGAATATAGGTCTCATGAATTCTCATTATTCTGCAAAGAACATGGAATCATCAACGAGACGACGGCTCCGTATTCTCCACAATCCAACGGAGTAGCAGAAAGGAAGAACAAAACGTTGACAGAGATGATGAATTCTATGCTGTTGACTGCGGGTCTCCCAAAGTGCTATTGGGGAGAAGCTGCATTAACGGCCACTTTCATTCTGAACAGAGTGCCGTATGCAACTTCCGACATAACTCCTCATGAACTCTGGTTCAAAGTCAGACCCAACCTGAATGTCATTCGAGTGTGGGGGTGCCTGGCTTATGTGAAGCTCCCGGATCTAAAGATTCAGAAGCTGGGGACAAGGACTACTAAGGCGATCTTCCTGGGGTATGCCGAGAAGAGTGATGCTCGGAGATTCCTTGATATCGAGTCAAATCATATCATCGAATCTCGCGATGCTGAATATTTTGAAGAAAAGTTTGCAAGGCACAAGAACATTGTTCTCGCGGACATTCCGGAGAATAATGAGGGTGCGGAGCAGACAGAGATCTTTATCGAACCAGTAGTCCAAGATGGAGTTGTTGTCGAGGAGACACCAGCTGAACCAGAACTCGCTGAGCCGTCAACTAAGCGAGCGAGGAGGCCGAAAGACTTCGGAGATGACTTCGTCACCTATCATGTGGAAGCAGATCCGCTTACCTATGATGAGGCGATGAAGACCAGAGATGCTATATTCTGAAAGGAGGCGATTGACAACGAGATTGACTCAATCACCTCCAATAACACATGGGTATTGGTCGACCTACCAGAAGGAGCAAGACCCATCGGATGCAAATGGATCTTCAAGAAGAAGATGAAAGCAGATGGAACCATTGACAAGTTCAAGGCCAGGCTAGTGGCCAAGGGGTTTGCTCAGAAGCAGGGGATCGACTACTTTGACACTTATGCTCCAGTAGCTCGGATGACAACTATCAGATTGTTAATTGCTTTAGCAGCAATACACAAGCTGGTGATACATCAGATGGATGTGAAAACGGCATTCTTTAATGGCGAGCTGACCGAAGAGATCTACATGCAACAACCAGAAGGTTTTGTCGTCAGAGGTCTGGAAGACAAAGTCTGCAAGTTGATGAAGTCTCTGTATGGTTTGAAGCAAGCTCCCAAAATGTGGCATGAGAAGTTTGACAAGGTGATAAGGTCAAATGGCTACAGGGTCAGTGAAACAGACAAGTGTGTCTATACGAAGTTTGCTGACGGAAGAGGAGTAATCGTTTGTCTATACGTGGACGACATGCTAATCCTAGGTACGGATTTAAGCTGCGTCACAGAGACAAAGAAATTCCTCTCGACCAAGTTCAGTATGAAGGACTTGGGGGATGCCGACGTAATCTTGGGGCTCAAGATCATCCGGACAGGCACTGGAATAGCGCTGTCACAGTCTCATTACATTGAGAAGATGCTCTCTCGCTACGGGTATCAAGATCTTCCTATTATTGATACACCGTACAGGAGTGATCTGAAACTGGAGCCAAATTCGAAGGAGAGCGTCAGGCAGTTGGAGTACGCTAGCGTCATCGGAAGTTTGATGTACGCTACTACTGCCACAAGGCCTGACATAGCCTTTGCAGTGGGAATGTTGAGTCGATTTACGAGCAATCCAGGCGTAAAGCATTGGAAAGCTGTGAAGCGTGTTATGAGATATCTCAAGAAGACTCAGACATATGCACTATACTACAGCGGAGATCCGTCAGTAGTGGAAGGCTTCAGTGATGCTAGCTGGTGTTCAGAGGTGGAGAGCGAATATTCCACAGGTGGATATGTGTTCGCCATGGGTGGAGCTGCTATATCGTGGAAGTCGAAGAAGCAGACTATGTTATCTCGCTCCTCCATGGAATCTGAATTCTTTGCATTGGACGCTGCAGCAGATGAAGCAGAGTGGCTTCGGGAGCTCATGTATGACCTTTCAATGGTTGGGGCTCAGATACCGGCGATTCCGATATACTGTGACAACCAGGCGGCAGCAGCAGTGGCATCAAATGAACTCTTCAACGGGAAGAAGAGGACTGTGCGGTTGAAGCACAGAGCAGTGAACGATCTCATAAAAAGGGGCGTCATTGCAGTGATCGATGTTCGGAGTCAGGAAAACCTGGCGGATCCGTTCACGAAGGGTCTCAAGCGTCAGCTGGTCGAGGACACAGCAAGGAAGATGGGCTTGAAGGCATTCTAATATTGTGTCATTATAATCCTATCAATAAATTTTATGTTATTGGTTCAAAGAGAAATCTACCAGATATCTAATTTTTTGATTCAAGGGAGGACTATTGACTGGAAAAATATTAGTTAACAGTGGGCACTTGTTCTGCGGAACATGTAAGGGTTTCGGACCCAGAACCACTGTTGTCTACTATGAATTTTCTACGGAAAATTGATCCTGTGAGAAGGATGGCATAATGCCTTAATGAGTTCTCAGACTGAGTGAAGGTCTGTTATGCTTTACAGGAAGCATGGTGGCGCAACAACCACAAAGGAGTGTTACAACTCCATGCTACAGTGGGGTGACTCCACCATGAGGTTCCCAGGTAGGGGTAATGCCTCGGCTTTGTTAGCCAAGTTACAGGCGGCGTAGCACCGCATATAGGCAGGTAGCCTAATGTTGCATAATCGTAATAAAGAGATGTAGGCAGCACTACAAAGAGGCCGGTGTCCTCATGTTACAGTGGCATGACACCACGATGAGGTACCCAGGTTGGGGTAAAGCCTCGGCTTTGCAAGCCATGTCATAGTGGCGTAACACCACAAGGGAGCGCAAGGCTTCATGCTGGGTAGTTTGGCACTACAAAGAGGCTTGAGACCTCATGCTACAGTAGTATGACACTACGATGAGGTTCCCAGGTAGGGGTAATGCCTTGGCTTTGTCAGCCATGTCATAGCGGCGTAGCACCGCAAAGAAGCGCAATGCTTCATGCCAATGACTCTTTATATAGAACTCACCTATAGTGTATGGACAGAGATATCAGGCCGTCTCTTGAGGGTAAACTTGTAGACGCCCAAAAATTATACACTGAAACCAGGCTGGCACAAGGCCTTCAATGTGCAGCCAGAAGCACAGTTGATGTCACTATGTGAGTAGGAAGAATTGCAGTTATGGTGCAGAATTCAAGGCTTAGTCCATTCTTGTATCATGCTGTTATTTAACCTATGCGGGAAGATTCAAGTCGTAGCGACATCTCTCCTAATGCATGATGGACAATCACTGTGGGGAACGCTCAACCCATATATTGAGATATGTGGGGGATTGTTGGTGTTTTTGCCTTTGGACTAGAAAAGATAGTCCCACATCGGCTACACCAAATGGTGAGTATCTCAATATAATGCATTGCTTGTGTTGAGGTGTGCACATGAGGTATAGTGGGGCACAAGTTTGTGCCATGTGGAAGTATTTTCCTAGAAGGAAAAAGGATTAAATCCAACAAGGATGCAAGTTAATTTTTGTTGTGCGGACTCGGACTCGGACGCGGACTCCAAGATGTCTCGTGCATGCACGGGAGGGTTCGGGGGGTAGGCGTGGACTGGCACACTTCTATGCTGATTGTGGGATGATCTAAAATATCAAACTCTATTTTTGAGTATTGGTATTTTAGTCCCACATCGGATAGGAGAAGAGGTGAAGTCTCAACTCCACTCTATAAATAGAGCCCCTTGGCCTCCTTTGAAAGATGCACCAAGAAGAGAGTTGAGGGAGTCTGTTAGGTCCAGGAAGCCCGTTCAAGTCTCAAATATTGACTTACGAGCGTTCCAGAAGTTCTCCTGAACTTGCTGGTTCCTGGGAGCTTATCCGTACTGCGGGTATAGCTTTGAGCGCCGGTGTTCAACACCCCAGCGAGATCCGCTCTTCTTCTTCCTTCCTCTTTCTGTTGCCTTCGAGAATCTGAGACTCAACTGTTGTTGATCATCTCTTGTTGCCTTCGAGAAACCGCTATTGCAAACGCGATTCGATTTTTTTTAATCGTTTAGGCTACGCAATCAGCATTATTTGCATCTCTTTTTTAGGGATTGCAACTGCATTATTTGCATCTCTTTTTTAGGGATTGCAACTGCATTCTTTGCATCTCTTCTTAGGGATTGCAACTGAGTTTTTCCATCGATTGTTTGCAAATAGACTAACAGGAAATGTCTTGGGGTAAGAAAGAACATACACATGGATATGTTCAAGGACATACTACATGAAAAAGATGAAAGCAGTCCACGTCTAAGCTAGTGTTCCAGAGAAGAAATAATGCGAACTTTCTCCTTTAACATGAAAAAGATGAAACTATTGATCATATATTTCAAATGACTTATTCCGTCATCATTCAACAACTCATTGTTATACAAGTAGGAAATAAACAAAGAGATGAGATGAATCAAGGCTTAAGCTATTGGAGCCTCAACAATGGCCTCCTCCTCCAACTTTTCCACTTCTTCTTTAAGAGTTGGAGGTTCTGCAAACCACCTTTTGGCAAGTTGTCGAAATAGGTTGGACAACTCTTCTTCCTCTTCGACGGACACGCTGGGTCTCGGGCCTAATTTCGGGTAGTACTCAATCTTCTCGAGTAAATCCTTTATCGATGGTGGAAAAGCATGATCAAAATCATTTGTCAATCGATCACGCCCAAGTTGTGCATCGGGAGGCAGACGAGTAGTGTGGCCGAAGGAGGCAGTTGCAACTAAGAGAAGAGCCACAATCAAGAGACGAGTCATATTGAGATTTGAATCTTCACTAAAAATGGCACTTTTTTAGTCTGGACACTTGCAAGAATATAAAAACTTGGTACATATATAAGATAAGGGACCTTAAAGGGCTTTTAAATCCATGAGTTGCATGAAACTAAGTAAGTTACAGTACATTCAGTTTCTTAGATGGAATACTAGTGTTATTTAATAATAGTAAAGTTCAAAAGAAGGTTTCTAATACTATTCTTTATAGTCATATTAAAATTATCACATTTAAGAAGATGTGATTCGGCTCTAATTAACTATTCAACCTTACAGAACATGTATCTTGGACCTACAAGTAAATAAACATAAAATATCACTAAGCAAAAGGTATCTATTCACGAAAATAAATATATTGAAACACTTTATAAGGCCTTTAGTTGTAGCCCCATGAATTGTTCTATCTAAAGTTAATTAATGAAGAACAAAATAAGCTTGCCCCAAACCTGATATTTTGGTTATTATCGAATTACATTTGGATATTTAACACCCTGTCTTTTTCTTATCCAAACTCCATGTTTACTTACAAAAAGAAAAAGCGAAAGGGGTAGTTAGACGGTTTAATTTCGAAGTAAAGTAAAATATTAACTAGTCTGTAATAAAAAAAAAAACTAAAAAAATTATTTGTCTAATATTAACTTTAGTTAAAGTAAAAATAGTCTTTAAAATTATGGGAAATTTTTTAGTTGTTTCACAAGTGCTCCAAAGACACGTTTCAATAGATTTTGTTATGATTGATATGAGCGAATGAAAATAACATATCGATACTAAAATAGGAATAAAATTAAATTGCTCTAAACACAAACTCTTTTCACAAAAACAAAATTAATTAGTGAAAAACAAAATAAACTTGCATCAAACCTAATATTTTGATTATTAGGGAAATTTGGATTGTGAACTGTGAAGTAATAAAATAATTAGCTATTTTAGTTATATTTCAACCTGACATACACCGTACCACCAGTATATTGTTAGACCCAAGTTTAGCCAAAATTGTATGTAAATAATTTATCCTCCCAGACAGTATATTGTTATGTGGCGGCAATATACTATCGATATATTGACAGCTGTCAGTATACTGATGTTAGACCCAAATTTGATTCCAGAAAGTCTATGTTATAACAAACATTGTACATTTTTGTCTTGGCGATATTCAGACAGTATACCGTGTACTGTGTGGGATAAATGTTCTCATCATTGAATGTTGTAAAGGCTATTTTTGTGGTCGTTACTGTGCTGACAATTTATCGACAGTATACTGGATGCACAACAACGACTCTATTATATTGAGTTGTTTTGGCCTCCCATAAAAACAAGTTTTGGCCTCATTTATTACCACTTCTTAGGCCTTAAATTTTGACCTATCTACTAAACATCTTTGAGCCTATAATTCTATGACCATACACTTGAAAACGATATACTCCAAACATCTCCACATTCAAGAGATTTCATTTGCCAAAATGTTTTTGATATACTCCAAACATCTCCACTAACAAAAATATGGAACTTACTCAATTCGTGTTCCATAAATTCCTTTGAAGAGAAATAAAGATTTATGCTACAAATAGAGGAAGATTAGGTTAGAAAACTTATCAAACAAAAAATTAACAAAATAATTGCAAAAATTTGATCAGAAATAACATAGCTTACTTGACTTCTTCGATTTTTTTTATAGAATCGTAGACGAGAGTTAGATCCATACGTGAAAAAGGTTTAAATTTTGGAGAGAGGACAATAGAATATATACATACAATTTGACAACTAAAAAAATACATAATATCGGTCACACATCATTTGAAATGTATGGTTCAGATTTAAATACGTGCTAAATATTTTAATATGAATTGTTTTTATTATTTTTATTTTTCACTAATTCATTGGGAAAATATGTTCTTGCCATTTGATTGCATAGTTATTTCTATTGAGATTAATAGAGAAACATCTAAGAAAGATTTTTTTTATATTTGTTGTTGGTAGTTTATTTGTCATCAATTATTATTATTTGTGGGAAAATTATGATAATGTCGATTATGTCCTCGTTTTTAATAGATATATTCTTTTGGATATTATATTCTGTTTGTTGTTTTATTTCTTGAATTTTAGGTTGATATTGTGTCGATGGAAAAAAATAAGCTATAATATGCTCGGAGAAACCAAAATCAACTCTCGATTGGAAGGATCTAGTTATACCAGATTAACGGGACATTAAACCTAAAAATATAAGTTACAAAATTTTCATACATGTAACGTGTGTTTGTCTTATAGTTATGGAATGATGGTGTTGGAAATGGCTTGGGGAAGAAAGAACATACACATGGATATGTTCAAGGACATACTACATGAAAAAGATGAAAGCAATCCATGGCTAAGCTAGTGTTCCGGAGAAGAAATAATGCGAACTTTCTCCTTTAACATGAAAAAGATGAAATTATTGATCATATATTTCAAATAACTTATTCGGTCATCATTCAACAACTCATCGTTATACAAGTAGGAAATAAACAAAGAGATGAGATGAATCAAGGCTTAAACTGTTGGTGCCTCAACATTGGCCTCCTCTACCAACTTTTCCACTTCTTCTTTAAGAGTTGGAGGTTCTGCAAACCACCATTTGGCAAGTTGTTGAAATAGGTTAGACAACTCTTCTTCCTCTTCGATCGACACGCTGGGTCTCGGGCCTAATTCCGTGTAGTACTCAATCTTCTCGAATAAATCCTTTACCGATGGTGGAAAAGCATGATCAAAATCATTTTTCAATCGATCACGCACAAGTTGAGCATCGGGAGGCAGACGAGTAGTTTGGCCAAGTGAGGCAGTTGCAACCAAGAGAAGAGCCACAAACAAGAGACGAGTCATATTGAGATTTGAATCTTCACTAAAAATGCCACTTTCTTTGTCTGGACACTTGCAAGAATATAAAAACTTGGTACATAAATAAGATAAGGGACCTTAAAGGGTTTTTAAATCCATGAATTGCATGAAACTTAGTAAGTTACCTTACATTCAGTTTCTTAGATGGAATGTTAGTGTTATTTATTAAATTTTAGTAAAGTTCAAAAGAAGGTTTCTAATACTATTCTTTATAGTCATATTAAAATTATCACATTTAAGAATATGTGATTCTGCTCTAATTAACTATTGAACCTTACAAAACATGTATCTTGAATCTACAATTAAATAAACATAAATCTCACTTAGCAAAAGGTATCTATTCACGAAAATAAATAAAATCTCACTTAACAAAAGGTATCTATTCACGAAAATAAATATATTGAAACACTTTATAAGGCCTTTAGTTGTAGCCCCATGAATTGTTCTATCAAAAGTTAATTAATGAAGAACAAAACAAACTTGCCTCAAACCTGATATTTTGGTTATTAAGGAATTACATTTGGATATTTGACACCCCGTCTTTTTCTTATCCAACCTCCATGTTTACTTGCAAAAAGAAAAGGCGAAAGGGGTAGTTAGACGATTTAATTTCGAAGTAAAGTAGAATATTAACTAGTCTGTAATAAAAAAACTAATTTTTTTGTCTAATATTAACTTTAGTTAGAGTAAAAATAGCCTTTTAAATTATGGGGAAATTTTTAGTTGTTTCACAAGTGCTCCAAAGACACGTTTCAATAGATTTTGCTGTGATTGACATGAGCGAATAAAAATAACTTATTGATAATAAAATAGGAATAAAATTAAATTGCTCTAATCACTAAAACTCTTTTCCCGAAAACAAAATTAATTAGTGAAAAACAAAATAAACTTGCATCAGACCTAATATTTTGATTATTATAGAAATTTGGATTTGAACTGTAAAGTAATAAAATAATTAGCCATTTTAGTCAAATTTCAACCTGACATATACAGTACCGCCAGTATATTGTTAGACCCCAAGTTTAGCCAAAATTATATGCAAAGAGTTTATCTTCCCAGATAGTATATTTTTATGTGGCGGCAATATACTATCGATATGTTGACAGTTGTCAGTATACTGATGTTATACCCAAATTTGATTCCAGAAAGTCTCTGTTACACCAAACATTGTACATTTTTGTCTTGGCAATATTTAGACAGTATGCCAATCGTGTACTGTGTGGGATAAATATTCTCATCATTGAATGTTGTAAAGGCTATCTTTATGGTCGTTATTGTGCTGACAATTTACCAACGGCATACTGGATGCACAACAACGACTCTATTATATTGAGTTGTTTTGGCCTCCCAAAGAAACAAGTTTTGGCCTCATTTATTACCACTTCTTAAGCCATAAATTTTGACCTATCAACTAAACACCTTTGAGCCTAAAATTCTAAGACCATACACTTAAAAACGATATACTCGAAACACCTCCACATTCAAGAGATTTCATTTGCCAAAATGTTTTTGATAAACTCCAAACATCTCCACTACAAAAAATATGGAACTTACTCAATTCGTGTTCCTTAAATTCCTTTGAAGAGAAATAAATTTTTATACTACAAATAGAGGAAGATTAGGTTAGAAAACTTATCAAACAACAAATTAACAAAATCATTGCAAAATTTGATAAAAAATAACAGAGCTTACTCGACTTCATTGATTTTTTTAGAGAATCATAGATGGGAGTTAGATCCATACATGAACAAGGTTTAAATTTGGGAGAGGGGAGATTTGGAATATATATATATATATATATATATATATATATATATATATATATATATATATATATATATATATATATTGAAAGAAGGTAATTGTGGCGAACGCTCCCACCAGGAATCGATCTCCTGATAACTCGGGTCATATGCCCCGCCAATACCACTAGGCTAGAGTTTTTTTTTTTTGGCTAGAGGGCCATTGGTGTATATATTGTTGGTGCTTTCTTTACATGGAGAGAGCTTGCTCTCAACATGCCTTGTAAAAGTTTAGTCCCACATCGGAAATGTACCATGAGTTATCTCAACATATATACTTGGTTGTGTTGTTGAGAGATGCGCATGGGGTGGTGACCCTAAGGAGGGAACCATGTGGGTGATTTTACTAGGAGGTAAGAATAAGGCTCCAAGGATGAAGCATTAATGCTTTTTTCATTCTCTTGGATTAATTCCATTTGGAGCTAAGCCCCAAAGGGGCTTAGCGACTCGGACTCAGGCTCGGGCTCATGGGCTCATGAGGCGTAATGTGGCATTTTGTTGGCTCATGCGGCCAGGCTACTGCTGCTGCTGCCGCATGGAGGGCTCCGCTGACTGTGCATGCTACAAGTCAGTTATGGAAAGACTGATTCAATGCAATTAATTCAGATCCACTTTTTGTGGGATTTGAATTAATTTTGTTTCCATCTTTGTGGGATTTGATTCAATCTTTCCATAACTGAAGAGGCGGCTAGGGTTTCCACCCTCTCTCTATATATACTCTCTTCTGGCCTTCTTTGTGGAGCACTACGAATTTTATAAGTCAGAAAAGAGAGAGAGAGAGAGAGAGAGGGAGCTGCTGCCGCCATTGCAAGTCCATCCGATGAGTCAGAATATAGGTGACTTCGAGCGTTCCACAAGTTCTTCAACTTGCTGGTTCCTGGAAGCAATTCGTGTGGGACGAATCTTGCTTTGAGCAACGGTATTTTGACACCCCAGCAACTTTTTTTCATCTCATCTTTCTCTAGATTATTGTAACTCGTTCTGTCCTTATTGCAACACGTTTGCAAGGAAGAATGAGAGATCTTCTCTTCTCTATTTTTCTCCTTCATATTGTAATCTGGCTATTTGGTTTTTTGTATCTTCGTAGATCTTGAGTTTGATCACAACAAAGTTTTGTGTGACTCTCAGATCTCGATTGCATCAGTTTTTCATCTTTGATCAAGCCCCGGGACTAACAATCTCAAAGCAAGATCCTTGTAGATGGAAAACATTAATGCTTCGCTTGTCCAATCGGACTACTGCAAGTTGGAAAAGTTCGATGGAGAGCATTATAAAGTATGGAAGAGGAAGGTTTATCTAACTCTTCAACTCAAAGACGTTGATCATGTACTGTTGGAGGAAGAACCTTCTGTTCCAGACACTAGGTCTACTGTCGCTATCAATGCGGCTACCAAACTCTAGGCCAAATGGAGAAGGGAAAATAGCATCTGCAGGCTTCTCATCCCGAATGCTATGGAGGATTCTCTGGCAGAATCCTACTCGAAGAAGGAATTTGCCAAAGACATATGAGAGTCTGTGGAAAAACTGTATGAGGAAGATAGGAATAGGAGCAAGATGTTTGTGGTTGAAAAATATCATAAATTGCTCTTTGAGGACGAGAAGTCCATGTTGCCACAGATGAAGGAATTTCTGAAGCTGCGTCAGAAATTGGAAGACGAAGAGATGCCCCTTCCCGACAAGTTTGTCGTTGGAGGGATCGTCTCAAAACTTCTTACTGGATGGAGTACCTTCTATGCAAGGATGCTCAGAAAGAAGCTAGACATTAGCTTGGGAGATCTACTTTAAGAGATCCATGTTGAGGACGAGATGCGTTCCCAACAGAAGATGGACACTCTATCCAAACAGTTGGCTAAGGCCAATCTAGTGCAGACGAAAGATCCCAAGGGGAAGCAGGCGGCTTGTCATCACAAGAAGAAGGACTTCACTAATCTAAAAGTGAAGGGTCCTTCATTCAAGCAATAAAAGTCCAAGTCCTACGTGACTTGTTTCAATTGTGGCAAGAAAGGACACTACAAGAGTGAATGCAGATCCATGCCTAAACAATCAGAGAAAGGTGAGCCAAGTAAGGTTTCATTGGTTTCTAACATTGTTGCTATGATCGTACAGGTCATAATTGTGGGGGTTGACTCTGACTAGTGGATAGACACTGGTGCGACTTGCCATGTCTGTTCTGGCAAGGAATGGTTCGTCACGTATACCAACCGATATCTGAGAAGGTTGTCATGGTGAACCAGGCCCAAGCTAAAGTTCTGGGAATCGGGACTGTGGAGCTGAAACTCACTTCTGGGAACACTCTGACGCTTCAAGGTGTGAAGCATGTTCCGGTGATTGCCAAGAACCTGATCTCTGGAAGCCTGCTCTACAACGCAGGCTTGAGGATGGACATCAATGCTGGTCAGATGGTGATGTCCAAGAAGGGAACATACTTCGGGAAGGCTTATCAAACCGAAAGAATATTTAAAAATTCAGCTTGTCAACTAGTTTAATGACATTAATATAGTTGTATTTTCTGATTATTCTCTTGAGTTGTGGCATAATAGGCTAGGACATGTTCACTATAAAGGATTAACAAAATGTCCAGTCTAGGACTTATCTCCAAATGTGGGGGTAAGGTGGAGAAGTGTGAAGTGTGTGATCAGACGAAGATCACACGGAAATCCTTTCATCGGGTCAATCGAAGCACAGATCTTCTGGAGTTGGTGCACTCCGATATCTGTAACTTCAAACATTTCTCTACGAAGGCCAGGATGAAGTATTTCATAACCTTCATCGACGACTTCTCAAAATATGCGTTCGTCTACTTGCTCAAGACTAAAGACGAAGCTTTCGAAAAGTTCAGAGAGTTCAGGGCCGAAGCTGAACGACAGACTGGACAACAACTCAAGAGGTTGAGAAGTGATCGAGGTGGAGAGTACAGGTCTCATGAATTTACATTGTTCTGTAAAGAACATGGAATCATAAACGAGACTACTGCTCCGTATTCTCCTCAATCTAACAGAGTAGCGGAGAGAAAGAACAGAACATTGACAGAAATGATGAACTCAATGCTACTAACCGGGGGTCTTCCTAAATGCTACTGGGGAGAAGCTGCATTGACGGCCACTTTTATTCTAAATAGAGTGCCGTATGCAACTTCGGACGTAACTCCTCATGAACTCTGGTTTAAAGTCAGACCAAACTTGAATGTCATTCGAGTGTGGGGGTGTCTGGCGTATGTGAAGCTCCCAGATCTGAAGATTCAGAAGCTGGGGATAAGGACTACGAAGGCGATCTTCTTGGGGTATGCCGAGAAGAGTGATGCTCGGAGATTTCTTGATATTGAGTCAAATCATATCATCGAATCTCGCGATGCTGAATACTTTGAAGACAAGTTTGCAAAAGACAAAAATATTGTTCTTTCGGACATTCCAAAAAATGATGTAGGTGCAAATAAAACTGAAATCTTATATGGGCCAGTAGTCCAAGAAGAAGCTGTTGTTGATGAAACAACTCTTGTACCAGAACTCGCAGAGCTGTCAGCAAAGCAAGCGAGGAGACCTAAAGACTTCGGAGATGACTTTGTCACCTATCATGTGGAAGCAGATCCGCTTACCTATGATGAGGCGATGAAGAGCAGAGATGCTATCTTCTGGAAGGAGGCAGTGAATGACGAGTTTGACTCTATCACCTCCAATAACACATGGGTGTTGGTAGATCTACCTGAAAGAGAAAAGCCCATCGGATGTAAATGGATCTTCAAGAAGAAGATGAAGGCAGATGGAACTATTGACAAGTTCAAGGCCAGGCTGGTAGCCAAGGGATTTTCTCAGAAACAGGGGATAGACTACTTTGACACGTATGCTCCAGTAGCTCGGATGACCACCATCAGAATGTTAATCGCTCTAGTAGCTATACATAAGTTAGAGATACATCAGATGGATGTAAAGACATCATTCCTGAATAGAGAGCTGACCGAAGAGATTTACATGTAACAGCCAGATGGATTTGTCGTCAAAGGTCTTAAAGACAAAGTTTGCAAGTTGGTGAAATCATTGTATGGTTTGAAGCAAGCTTCCAAGATGTGGCATGAGAAGTTTGACAAAGTTATTAGGTCAAACGGTTACAGAGTCAGCGAGACGGACAAATATGTTTACACAAAGTTCGCTGATGGAAGAGGAGTCATCGTTTGTCTGTACGTGGACGACATGCTAATCCTAGGGATGGATGTAGGCTGTGTCACGGATACAAAGAAGTTTCTCTCAACCAAGTTCAGTATGAAGGACTTGGGGGATGCAGATGTCATCTTGGGCATAAAGATCATCCGGACAGACACTGGAAGTAGCACTGTCACAATCTCACTACATTGAGAAGATGCTCATACGCTATGGGTATAAGGATCTTCCAGGGATCGATACGCCATACAGGTGTGATCAGAAGCTGAAGCCAAACTCGAGGGAAAGCATCAGGCAGCTGGATTATTCTAGCATTATCGGAAGTTTGATGCACGCAACCACTGCCACAAGGCCAGACATAGCTTTCGCCGTGGGAATGCTGAGTCGGTTCACAAGCAACCCAGGGATTGAGCACTGGAAAGCTGTGAAGCGGGTGATAAGATATCTCAAGAAGACTGAGACATATGTACTGCACTACAACATATATCCGACAGTAGTGGAAGGCTTCAGTGATGCTAGCTGGTGTTCAGAGGTGGAAAGCGAGAGATCTACAGGTGGTTATGTCTTTTCCTTGGGTGGAGCTGCTATATCGTGGAAGTCAAAGAAGCAGACTATACTCTCTCGTTCCTCCATGAAATCTGAATTCTATGCACTTAAAACTATAGCAGATGAAGCAGAATGGCTTCGGGAGCTCATATATGATCTTCTAGTGGTTAGGGCTCAGATACCGGCAATACCGATGTACTGTGACAACCAGGCGACTGCGACGGTGGCATCTAATGACCTCTTCAACGGGAAGAAGAGGACTGTGCAGTTGAAGCACAAGGCAGTACACGATCATATCAAAAGAGGTATAATTGCAGTGATTGATGTTCGGAGTTAGGAGAACCTGGCAGATCCATTCATAAAGGGCCTCAAGCGCCTGTTGGTCGATGACACAGCTTGTAAATGGGCTTGAAGGAATTCTGAGTGTGTCTTTGTAATCCTACCATAAAGTTTTATGCTATTAGTTCAAAGAGAAATCTACTAGGCATCTAACTTTTGGTTCAAGGTAGGATCACTGACTGGAAAACTATCAGGTAACAGTGGGTACTTGTTCTCTGGTACATGGAAGGGATACGAACCCATAACACTGTGTCTACTAATATTTTTTGCGAAAAAAATAGATCATGTGGAAGGTTGGCTTAAACGCCTTAATGAGTCTCAGACAGAGTGAATGCCTGGTGTGTTTTACAGGAAGCACGGTAGAGCAGCACTACAAGGAGTGAAACTCCATGCTACAGTGGGGTGACTCCACATGAGGTTCCCAGGTCTGGAGTAATGCCTCGGCTTTGCAAGCCAAGTCATAGCGGCGTAGCACCGCAAATAGGCAGGTAGCCTAATGATGTATGACGTAATTAAAGAGTTGTAGACGGCACTACAAAAGGGGAGGATGGCCCCATGTTACAGTGGCACGACACCATGTATGCCTCGGCTTGCAAGCCATGTCGTTGCGGCGTAACACCGCAAGGAAGCCTTAGGCTTCATGCTGAGTAGATTGGCATACAAAGAGGCTGAGACCTCATGCTACGATAGTATGACACTACGATGAGGTTCCCAGTAGGTAGGGGTAATGCCTCAGCTTCAGGCCATGTCATAGCGACGTAGCACCGCAAGGAAAGCAAGGCTCATGCCATGTCTCTTTAATAAAGAACTCACCTATAGTGTATTGAAAGAATGTAATTGTGGCGAACGCTGCCACCGGGAATCGATCTACTGACCACTCGGGCCATATGCCCTTCACCAATACACTAGGCTAGAGTTTTTTTTGGCTAGAGGGTCATTGGTG